>QLTV01004024.1:300772-312419 GCA_003457575.1 Thermophis baileyi | reverse complement strand
AACCGTTGCAGAAGATGAGATAAAGTCAGTTGTTGAGTCTAGTGTTGTTGGTTACTAGTTAATCCAGTCCCAGATTAGTTACAGCATTGTACAGGGTTGAATGTATAGGTTCTGTTGTGCATTTGTTTAGGGACCATTTAATAAGAGGTAGATTTAGGTCACCAAGAAAGATGAGAGGGTATGGGCCGGAAGCTGCCCACGTTAGAAGTGAAGTTAACTTATTCGCATGTTCGATGTCGTAGTCTGGGGCTCTGTAACATAGTAGAAATCGTAATGTGGTGTTTAAAGATAACTCACAGATGATGGTCTCAGGAAGAGCAAGTTCGTGTGTAACTTGGATATTTTTTAGATTTAAGGATTTTTTGTAAAAGATAGCAACACTGCCTCCGGAGTTCTCGATCAGACTGGTAAACATGATAGTTTCGTTCTACGATAATGGAGTCAGGGAGGGATGCATTTAGACACGTTTCGCAGACAAATATAAAAATATATATAAATATATAAATACAAATATAAATACAAATATAAATAAAAAAACTATGATGAATCAGTAGCTGCAGTTTGTTGATGCTGTCATGTGCTTTCTTGGTTGTTGTTACTTCTTCTTACCTAAAGAAGGTGTAGAGAAAGAAGGCACAGATTGGCTTCTGGAATTCTTGCTAGTCCATTGACCAGTAGGGGCCATATAGCTTTGTGCTTGTATGCACTGGGAAAGAAGGGGCAAGATGCATATGTTCTGCTGTGGGTCATGTGACTGGAAGAGGAGGGGGTGGGGTCTTAGAATGGAGCTGTGACCAATATTCCAAGTCATGCAGCCTAATTGTGCCCATTTTCTTCCTCCACACCAAATTTGGCTCCATTCTGTTCAGTTTTTGGAAAGTTATGTACTGATGAACAATTCCAACCTCCTTTACATCATTTTTTTTCAACATTCCAGTCGGATTGGAAATAACAATGAGTATGTCCTATATATATATATTTTGGAGCCTAAAAGAGGAAATGAAGAGAGGAGAAATTTTATATCTTGTCGGAAAAATCTGGATGGCTAAAGCAATTCCTGTTTGAGAAGGATGGTGTAAAAATAGAATTACTAGGATCTGCAGGAAATGAAACTAGGAAAATTTAGCTCTCTATATGAAAATTCTGTCACTGGGTTCACACAATACAATGAGGGCTAATCCAGTCAACCATATTTTAGCCTAACGTATTGTGTGAACCAGAAAATGAGGTTGAAGAAAGGTTGGCTCAGTTAAACACAGAGAAAACACACACCTGTGTTACACTGGTGTAGTAACCTGTTAGAACAGCATGTTGTAACCGGTTAGAACTGCGAGAGAACAATGGATCTGCAGGCTGGGTCTCCTCTGCCCACCCAGGGTGGCCACTGCCTCCCCCCCCCAAAAAATGAGAGGAATTATTTAAAAAGCTTTCTATATGGAGTGAGGCCCTAAATAAACAACAAGGGTTCCAGACTATGGAAAGTACTTCTGTTGTGGCTTCCTTAGTGACAGTGTGGCTTACCTTTCAAAATTATTCATTTACATGTAAATTAATAATTGTCAACTTCATTAGGTAGTCCAGACAAGGCACACACCCAGATGTACTACTGTAGCGTCAACTTTACTGTAAAGTTACAATAACAGAATCTTTTAAATCTGAAAGTGCATCTCTGTCCTCACTCACCTTTACAGTCTAACATACTAGAGACAGTCCCTTCTGAGATATTTGCCATGTACCCGTTCCTTTTGTGGACTAAGCTGCCACTAGTCTGATTGTTGTCTAGTTTGTGGTTCTTTCTCTTCCCTGTCTCCCTATCTCCCAAGGTCATTCCCATATACCATTACAATAGACAACTGAATATATGAGTTCCAAACACCTGTTTTTTGTTTTTCCTAAACCTGAGATGTTTCTGAACAAACATTTTATTTCCAATAGAAGAGAATATATATAGTTCAGAATTGAACTTGGAGTCCTTGATGCTCTCTGAGTTTAGCTGTTTGTTTGCAGACATTTCATTTCCAAACTAGATAACATAATCAGTGCTAGCGGTGTGAGGTTTGCTTCCTCTTTATATACAGTAGCTTGTCCTGTAGTGGTTGGGGGTTTTCTCCTTGGTAGCTTCTTGATTAGGGTACAGTATTTTCTGTTTGCTTGTTTGCTTGAGGCTTGTTTGATGTATGATTGTGTTATCCTTTTCATAGCTTGTGTTGCTTATGTTGTAGTACAGGCATGTCAAACTGGCAGCCCGCGGGCCGGATACGTCAAGCACAGGCCAAACCCACCCTGGCTCCACAAAGGCAAAAAACATCATCATACGTCACAATCTGGCCCATGACGCGATCGAGTTTGACACCTGTGATGTAGTGGTCAAGCACTTTTTGATAAAGTTGTATGGGTATCCATTTTGTTGGAAGATGTTATAGAGGTGATTAGTTTCCTTTTTCTGGTGTTGTGGGTTGCTGCAGTGCATTTGTACTTGTCTTTTTTAGACAATAGTCCTTTTATTAGACCTTTTAGTAGATTAGGTTTGCCCAACTTGCTAAATCAATGAACTCAACCATAGTTCATTGACTTAACAATTCCTGGGTTTGCACAAATGAACCATAAACTACCCATTCTAGCTGTATTTGCAAAACAGAGGGTGGCACTAAGTAGCCAAAATTGTTTTGTGAACTTAGTGTCCTAGGTTTTATCTAGCATTGCCAGAGATAATAGTGTCAGCTTTTGATAGTAATCCATATTTTACCTTCTTTTGATACCCCCTTATCTTAATGAAGATAAAATGTTGGAAATGTCAGCAAATACCAGGTTCATATTATCACATGTGGTGGACATGTACAGAAGCGAGGAAATTTTGGATTAAGATACAGTCATGGTTAGGAAAAATGATCTTAATGAAGTTAACTGGGGGGAAAGACCCAGAAAAAAACCCCAAATTTTTGAAGGGTGTGGATATTTGATTGACATAGGTTTGGGGAAGATCATTTTAGTGTCATTTTGTGAGATATATCACACCTCCCATTTCTTTCTTATTTCCTCCCACAAATATTCAGATTATGAACGTGCGTATATACCTTTAAATATCTGAGGGTGGAGAGAGATGGAATTCCAGAATTATAAAATGTTGGTTTGAAACAGGTGTTATGTCCCACTTACGCCTCTCTTTTTACCTTTCAGACCAAAACCAAAACATTTCATCCAATATAAGTTCAGAAAGGGGGGAACTATTTACAAACTGTCATTTTTAATAAATGTTTTTTGTATACCAATATGACATTAATTCCAAGAGGAGGAAGTAGATATGGTAAGTGGCAATGTAAGCTTTCTAAATAATGTCATTGTTCTCCTATCCTCAAGACAGTGACTGCAAAGAACTAGTTCCTTTAGTGTAACACAGAAATGCCAATATTTAACCGTGAAGATTGTTTTGTGGGGAAAAAACTTGCTCTGATCTAGAAGCGCTCTTCTTATGCTCTTCAGAATATATAAACAGTGAGGATTAGTTTTCCGAGTGTAAAATAGTGTTTTATAGATTCCAATTTTGCCATCTAGTGTCTATTATGCAAAATGCTACAGTAAGGTATTAGAATATACAGAGAATTTTAAATTACTTTTCTAAAAATGTACTTTAAAAATCTAATAGTTATAGGCAACACTTCTGATATTTATATAGGATATTTACTTCATTTCCACCACCTAATCCTCCTTTAACGTGCATCAGCTCTTTTTGCAGTGATACTGCACCTCTTCTTCCACATCTCCACATGACCAGCAAGGAGGAGGAAGAGATCGAGTTTCTTCATAAGAGGGTTGTTCTTTTTTTCCAGTGTGCAGGATCTAGCATTGTCAGATGACTGCTTTACAGGACTGCATTTTGGGGAGAGAGGGTCTGCCAGGCACTCAGTCTCACTCAAGAAAAAAAGTTGCTCCTCTGGTTGGAAGCAGCACACAAGCCTTGTTCTGTTTATGGGGCACACTAAAAAGACAGGGTGGAAATGCAGGTGTGCAAGAGCTGGAGAAGACACTAAAGGTCCAGTGGAGCTTCTGGCTACTAGTTGCCTTTCCTTAATTTAATCTGTGAAGTTTAGTCACTGTAGGCATCTGGCTGACTTTAGCAAATTAGTGGATTCATGATATGTGATTTATTGGTGTTTTTGAAATGTTTTTAAACTTGTTAAAATGAAACAATGAACTCTATATTTATTTCACACCTTAAGGATTGAATTCTTATTATTACATGCAGCTTTTTTCTCTTCAGTTTTAGCTCACCTTAATAATTATATATTTTTTCTGACTGGATAATCACTGTATGGCTCCTATTTTATATTTTCATTGCATTTCCCCCCCAAAAAATGAAATAGAAAATAAGACATAAAAGCTAAGCAGGCTCAGACCTGGGTATTATTTGCAATGAAAATCAGAAAGCCCTAGCCTAAACCTGGAATTTTAAAAAATATCCTGAAGAAAGCAGTGACCAACCCATCTCCCTCTTATATATCCTTTATGTTCGGTTGCTGTTGTTTTGTCTAAGATCCTCCAGCTTGTTAGGAATGTGCCTATTGTTTTTTTTTTTAAGTCTCCTCACTTTCGGGAACAAAAAAAAAATACCTGCTTCCAATCTTCAATTGTATATTCAGGCTTTATTTTATTCATGTAGCCTTTTGTTTCACGTAGGTTCCGCAAACTTCGCAGTTCTTTTATGTAGGTTGCAAACACTAAATCGCAAAGCAGTAAGGAATATTTATTTGCACGGAGTTGAAATGAAAATAAGAATCGGGAGAAGGAAAACGGTACGAAATGCTAATTTCTACCGTTTTTCTTAAATGTTCGGTTTTGTATTGTTGTCCTTAGGAGAAACGACCCAGAGAATAAATTCTTACGGTGCCTGAATCTGAGTTTGTGATGATTGTAACATCGTACCGCAGTGCAAAATGCCATTCCGAAAAAGGACTTTACCTTCGCGCTCCATAGGACAACAATAACAGGAGCCACTGCCAAATAATCCAGCGCCAATGAATTCCTACCAAATGAGCAAGAGGTGCCAAAGCATACAAGCTGACGTCATTGCCCAGTTCTCCGCAAACAATGACAGCTTGCACCAACTTCGCCGGCCTGGCTTTTATATCGTTTTCCAAAGTAATGTCTTCTTTCTGATTGGTACGAGAAGAAAATATGACCATCGCAATTGGCTGACGTTCTGACTGATCCAGCCCTCTCCTCTCATCCAGTTTATTATGATTGAATGACCGATTACCTTAGGCAGGATTTCTCCGCCTCACCTTTTATCTTCCCATTTTGATTCGCCAACTTCCCTGTCGCTCACTCCGGCTTCTCAAGGTTCCCCTCCGCCCCCCTTTCATTGACGCGCTTGTCGAGCGAGGATTCCATTGGCCTTCCGCGTTACGCTCTGACTGTGCCGGGCTACGATTGGCGTTTGGACTTCCGCAAGCCACGCCTTCTCCTTTCCATTCGTTAGGTGATTAGTGGAGGTGGCCGTCAATGTCTCTACTGTTCCCGCCTTCTGCCATTCCGAATCAGGAAGTGTGGTCGCGGAGTGCTCGGGGATCTGTTTCTGCGATGGGAAGGCGAGCAGATCCCGGGTCTATGGTGAGAAATAAAGCCGGTGGTTTTGGAACTGAGCGGGAGGGCGGGATCCCCTTTCGGCTCTCCCTTCTCACGTAGGGTTAAGGGGTGGGGCTGCCGGCAGCGAGCCTGCGGGGGTTTTTCCTTCTTTTCCAACTCGGATGGCCTCAGGTATTGTCTTGGGTTGAATTGAAGGCTCCCGAGGCGGGTTGAGCCATAAGACTGACCTTGCAGGACCAGCTCGGTAATAGCGCATCTGGTTCAGTATCCTGTTCTCAAAAACATCCGGCCAGATGTGCCGGGAAAGATCCGGAGGAAGTTGGGGGAAAGGTATTGGCCTGTTTTTCGTGTCCCCAAGAGTGCTGCTTGGAGCTTCTGTTTCACTAATCGCTGCTCATAGAGCTAATCTTTGTCAGCCCCCAAAGTTTTAAGCTAATAGATTTCTGCGTTTGTTGGATTTCTAAGGATTTACACTCTAAGGAGTGTGGCAAAACCTCCATTTCGCCAGAGAATTGTAGCGGCTTAGCCCAAAAGCACAGCAAATGTGCCAATGGTATATGGTAGGAGATCGTTTTGATGGAAACATAAAAGGCTACATCTGACTCCTGAATGAAAAATCTTTTAGAAACAGCAACACCTATAGAATTATCCACTAATTGTATACAATGTTAAAACAAAACAAGCTTCGTTTTAGCAATCTTGACACTTTCTGTCAATTTGTTTCCTTGAGTCATTCACTTATAGTAGAGGAGGACACTTAGTGGGGGACAAAGGGGTTTGTCAGTCCGTGAAAGGGAAACTTGTGGTACTGAGCTATTCTGAAATTATTGAACCTGCTAACATGGAATTTCATTCTCGAAATGTATGTGTTGTGCTTTCTGAACTTCTTAAATGGGTTGACGTCTATCTAATACTGGACGTTGATGTCCTTGCAAATAGATGTAGGCTTGTGTACAGAGATGAAGAGATGCTCTGACTTGGTCATAGATAGATGGAATATCTTATCTTTCACTCTCTCAGGTAGTGTTGCCAGGAATTGCTTGAGAAATTGCTGAAAAAGATATGTTTCCATTGCTTTGATCTGAAACATGGCATCATCTACTTGAAATTAGACTCATTTGTACAAAATAATAAATGGTTAACTGCTTGGCTTACAAAGGTGTCTATCAAAGAGATTGTCCAATTCCTGAATTATCCAGGGGGTGAACTCAGATCCTGTGTGTCTGTCTTACTTATTTACTTGTTTATTTGAGACAAGCTGGTTTCATAAGCAATCCTGTAGGCAGGTTGTTTTCTCACTTGGCTGTTGTCAATAACCTCATTGCACCTGATACCATAAAGTGTATTTATGAAAGAGTTTCTTACTTTCTGGAAAGTATTGCCTTCATGTTAATACTTCAAATGGGTGGATGCTACTTGAAATGTATAAATATACTCTTCTCATATTTGTTTACCTATGTAGTACAGTAATGCTTTATTCCATACTGCAGTACTTGTGTCATCATTATGTTAATTGAACTTTAAGCAGTATCACCGAGCACTACAAAACTAGTTCTAACCAGACTTTGAGGGTGAAGATAGTATATGCAACTTGAGAGGAAAGCTCTTTTCCATTTTTCTGGAAGTCTCAAAGTTACCAGCCTTGGAACAGAGATGGTGTTATGGCATCATTTGGGTAGGATTTTTTGGAAGGTTGGCAGCATGGCACCTTCATGTTTCCTGTGGAACCCAACTCTTTTATTACCATTAAAATTTATTTAAGTTGTTTATTTCTTATTATTTTACCCGTAGTTTATTTTACAGTTTTTCAGTATTCTTGCATGAGATCCTTCAAAAATTCTCCAAATTTTTGCTGATTTTATTGATTTTAATTTGTATATTTATGGTTTTGCTATGTTTCTGGAAAAGATAAACAACGTCAGAACTATTTGGCTGGTGGAAATTACCCTCCACTCTCCAGGACTCAGGGAGTTGAACATAATTCCTTGAAGGAGACCTAGATTGTTCTGAAATGCAGCCATTTCTAAATCCCCTATTTAGGTATTGTGTTGGCCTCACTATTTGCGATGGCAAACAGTGTCTGCAAGCTAGAAATTCAGGCAGCAGCTTTGCAAATCAGTTAACAAAAGTTATTGACAAACATTTTTTTAGTGATTGCCCATTTTTAATTTATGGTAGTGACCTATTGACCTAGGAAGCAAAAATAAATATTCAGGTACATCCCCCCCCCCCGTCTCTATTTCCAGTTAGTAAAAAAAAATTCTTGCACTATGATTTGGAGGTATTTCTTCCTTGACTCAGCCTGAAGACTATTTACAAGCCTGCTGTAAATTATTTGAGAATGGTACTTTCAGAAATATCTCAGTTAAACAGCAGCTGAAATGGCAAACGTGCACAATAGGAAACCAAATGCTGTACTGATTTAGCTGGTGATCTTGTTTCTTTTCTAACTCTTCAATTGTATCCTTTACTTAATTTTTTTTCAGGAAACTTCAGGATTTCAGCTAAGAGACATGTGCTTCTTCTTTCTTTTGAAACTGATATTTGGAGAAACAATGTCCTCAGTTGAGAGGTTGAGTCTCAAGGCTAATAACTCTTGACATTCTTGTCCTTCATCTACTTATTCAGTACCTTCTTTAATGCCATCCAAGTTATTGGATGGCCACCATCATGTCTTGTGATATGCATTCTACCGATTATGTGCTTGGTAAGAAGCTTTGCCTGTAAATCTCTTTTTGAGCCAGCTTTGCTGAATGGCCCCTGGCCTTAGTATTTTGAGACAAGGAGTTTTCTAGCTCCATAGGCTAGGTTCACATGCTGTACTAAGTCATAATGTAATTTGCTTGATTTGGGCTTATGCGCTGTTGATCCACTGCTATGATTTACAGTTAAGAGATTTTGTCTTTGTGTTATGTGAGAATCAATTCCAGTGTAGCTTATTTAGTATGATTTTTAACTCATGGTTAACAAAATATCTTAATGCTATGGGTGATTTCAGCCATTGTGTTAAATCTTATTTCAATCTATATCAATATTTGTCCCTCTTTCTCAATCAGGTATATAGGACATTTTTACAAAAATGTCTACTCTCTTGACTAGAAAAACAAAAACTCTTAATAGCTGGCAGGTTCATTTTTAGTTGTTCTTTACATAAGTTGCACCTACCAAAATGTCTTCTTTTCTACAACAATTTAAAGTAAAAAAAGACGTATTCTTGTTGGTATCTGTTTACTTCCAGGTTATTTCTGTTCTCTTTAGACCAAAATGGAACAGCAAAAACATAGAAATGTCTTCAAATGGTTCTCTTTCTTAAGTATGAGTACAGCCAAATTTCTCCCCAAAGAAAATCTGGACATATGTACACGTAAAAATTGTGTGAATTTATATGCTTGGATGAAAATTTAGAATTAAATGTATCTCCATTTGTAAAATTGTTTTTACAGAATAATGGATATTTAGGGTTTCATCTCTCCTCTTTAAGATTACAAGATATATTTATATACACACCCCCAAATAATATATTTGCTATTTGTTTCTGTATTGGCTTTGTTTTTTATTTGTTTTGGACTTTATTACACATTGGTTATATTCTCAGTGCTTATTGATGTCATGTTTGTTTTGGTTCTTTTTCTTATTTATTGAGATAATTATGTAAATAAAATGCCAATAATATGGGGGAAAGCTAAACAGTGAATGTCTTTGCATCTAGCCCAGGGCTGTCAAATTTGCGGCCCACGGGCCGGATGCGTCACGTTCTGGCCATGCCCACGCCCAGTTTAGCAAAGGGGAAAAAAAGTCCCGATACGTCACGTGACGCCGCTGTGACACCACGAGTTTGACACCCCTGATTCTAGCCCCTTCAGCCTCCTGTCCTTTTTCTAATCATTAATGGCCAATTTCAAGGCCTTTGCTCTTTTTCAAGAGTTCTTTATCTCTGAACAGGGATCCAAGCAAATAGCTTTTCAGGCTGAGGGCTGTCTTCTGTAAAGAAAGTTTACCGTTTAGTTGAATTTTATCAGTTATAGCCATGACAAAGAAGATCACTAAGGAGATGCAGCCCCTCCCAGGAATGCAGCTCCAGAAACTTGCTTGTAGTGATTAGTGGCCACCCGGCATTTCCTGCTGTCTCTTTGAGGCACCCCTGCTTGGGCATGTGATTGAGATTATAGCTGGGACAGCAGGCACAGATTGAGTTTTGCAAAGAGCCTGGAAGTGGCTGTGTCCTTTCCCTCAATCTGGGTTGGTACATTACTGGGTTTACTGTTCGGGTGGAGGGTACAGGACACTTGGGAGGTGGCACTTGTAGCTCTGTTCCTAATTTGAGAAATGGGTTGGGCCTGCTCAGGAGGCACCATAGCACCTGCATCCTGTTTGCTACTCAGGGAATTTCCTCATGCTTGCCTTTTGTCTTTGCAGTTGTTGTTTGAAATGTAGAGATGGAGAACGAAGACCCTGGCTTACCTTGTAAAGGGGAAATGGAGCTCCCTGACCAGAAATGTGGGCTGGATCCTACAGACAGAAGTGAGTACTTTGAACTGTCTGGTTTGGAGCTAGAGAGCGGGGCAGAAAGTGTAGTGCCCAGATACACCTCCTTTGATGGCTACCAGGCTCTGCTTGTCTGACTTAGGTTCATTTAACAAAAAAATAAAATAAAAATAAATAGGAAACCACTTGCTGAAAGCTACACCAGCTTCTCACAACATTTATATACAGTAACTGCCTTTTAGGTCTCTCTGGTTTAATGGAGAGCAACTTGTGTGAAGAGATTAATTCCTGGGAAGTGAATAATTTGTGGCAAGCATTTTGTGGACAGGCAGATTTTCCAGGGCAACTATTTTGTGGGGGCACCCACTTCATAAGGTTACACTCTCACTGGCCTAACCTTGATACGGTGTGTTTCTTCTATTCCAAACCTTCTGATTGGCTATAGTGAGCTTTTCATTCTGACGCTGGATTCTTTTCACTTTATAGTCACTATTTAGATCAAGCTGACTATTTTTTTTAAAAAATAATTTTTATTGTAAATTTCCAATTAAAAATCAAACACATAAATCAACAAAAATTACAATATATAAAAAAAAACATACATATAACTTAAAAATATAATTCCATCATAGTGCTTGAGGGAATCTTATCTTTTTTCCAATTCTGTGCAAATGTGATTCTTGCTGCCGTTATTATCTGTTGTGTAATATAATAAATTTCCTTTTTCACATTTTCTTTCATTATTCCCAAAAGAAATAATTCTGGTTTTAATTCCAGTTTTTGTTCTGTTATTTCCTCAAGCCAATTTTTACCTTTCTTCCAGTATTTTTTTGCGTCAGGACATGTCCACCACATGTGGTAGAATGTCCCTTGTGTATGGTTGCATTTCCAACAGTTTGGTTTAGTAGATGGGTACATTTTGGCCAATCTCGCCGGTGGTAGATGCCATCTATAAAACATTTTAAATATATTTTCTTTGTATGCGGCCGACATTGAAATTTTATAATTTTTGCCCCACATTTGTTCCCAATATTCCAAATCAATGCTATACCTAAAATTTTTTGCCCAAACAATCATTGTTTCCTTAACAACTTCATCCTCCATTTTGCGGCTTAATAAACAATTATAAAACTTAGTAATCAGTTTTTCTTCTGTGCCTATTAATATCTTATCAATTTCTTGTTTTTCGTCTTGAAAGCCAAATTGTTCTAAATCCGTTTTATATTTAGTTTGAATTTGTAGATAGGGCCACCAATCTATTTTAATTCCTTGGCTCTGTAACTCTTGATTTGATTTTAATCTTCCTTGTTTATCTAATAATTCTTCATATGTAACTATTTTATCTAAATTAATCAAATTTGGGTAAATCACTGCTTCCATCGCTGAAGTCCATCTTGGCATCTTTATATAAAATTTTTGTTTAACTTTTTTCCAATTCTCTATTAGTGCATCCCTTATTTGGTGTCTCTTACAATAATTGTGTACTTTCGTTCTTCTTTCCCAGAGAAACGCATGCCATCCTCGTTGCAAGTCGTGGCCTTCAATCATTAAAATGCTTTTATTCTTTAACATTACCCAT
>QLTV01004024.1:269959-290262 GCA_003457575.1 Thermophis baileyi | reverse complement strand
CATGGTTTGGGGCTGCTTTGCTGCCTCAGGGCCTGGACGGATTGTTGTCATTGATGGGAAAATGAATTCAAGAGTTTATCAAGACATTTTGCAGGAAAACGTACGACCATCTGTCCGCCAACTGAAGCTCCGCAGAGGATGGGTGATGCAACAGGACAATGACCCAAAGCATACAAGTAATTCAACAAAACAATGGCTTCAACAGCACAGAATACGCCTTCTGGAGTGGCCCAGTCAGAGTCCTGACCTCAACCCGATTGAAATGCTGTGGCATGACCTTAAGAGAGCGATTCACACGAGACATCCCAAGAATATTGCTACACTGAAACAGTTTTGTCAAGAGGAGTGGTCCAAAATTACTCCAGATCATTGTGCAGGTCTGATCTGCAACTACAGGAAACGTTTGGATGAGGTTATTGCTGTCAAAGGAGGGTCAACCAGTTATTAGGTCCAAAGGTTCACATTCTTTTTCCTCCCTGCACTGTGAATGTTTACAAGTTATGTTCAATTAAACCATGGCAACATCTAATGTTTGTGTAGTATTATTTTAAGCAGACTGTGTTCTTCTATTGTTGTGACTTAGATGACGTTCAGAGCACATTTTATGACCAATTCATGCAAAACTCCACATAATCCTAAAGGGTTCACATACTTTTTCTTGCAACTGTATATTAAAACAAAATTATTATAACATGTTCTAGGTGGGATGGGAAGTTGAACTCGGAGAACAGATCCGTAAGGGTATAGCTGGAAGAATAAAAGCATGCTTTGACTGTTTTCAAAAGAAACTGTTGTTCCAGCTTGTATTTGATTTTAGTTCTAAGTTTAATAGATAAAATTCTGGCTTTTGTCTTAGTAGAAACCACAGACTATGATGTAGTATTATGCTGAGCAAAGAGAAAGGTGATTTTATGAGCAACTCTTTATCCAGGAAAGAAAAAACTCCCAAACTCTAAAGATAGTTTACGGTGAGCACATCTTAATTCTGGAACTTTTGCCATGCTATTAATATTTTGATATGTGCAGCCAAGTGCCTGCTTGGTGCAAATGCATGCTTCCTTTTAAAGTTCCCAACCATATGTTCATGCTCCCAGCGGAAAGCTTAGAAGATTGCCGACGTCACCAAATTCTAATTAAGGGAAAAGGGACTAGATTCATGCACCGAACTAATCTGTGATTTGGTGCCAGAATTCTCAGCCAACTTTGCCCATCCCGGGCATTGACGTCTGGATGGATTTAATTTAAAACAGATTCATGTAAAGTTTTAGATAGGAACATTCGTATTGAACTATACATACATTTATATTTATTTAAATAGAAATACATTCATATTTAAAATTCTAAATATGATTTAAATTATATTTCACTACTCAGACTATAATTCTCATTTCTGATAAAAAGTTATTTTTGTTGTTTGATATAACCTGAAGACATAGTGCTCAGTGAGACATGTGGACTTCTTTTTTAGAAGATACACGATCCATGTCACACATAGCCAATCTAGGCAAATCTTGAGCAAGCTAGTACTGTAGTATTTGGATGGGATTGACTATTTCCTGAGTATTCCAGGACTGTTGATGAAATTACGAAGCCAAAAAAGGAAGGAAAAGGCAGTGACGAATATTGCCAAGGTGTTAAGCTTGATTCAAGGTGCCAGATTTTCATATTAATGTTTAAAATGGCACAATAGTCTTAATATCAAGGAAGCAACTAATACTTGCAAAATCATTAACAGCTGAATCAGTTTCAGTTCATTTCTAGAATAACCATCACCAGTTCTTAATATTACTTGGTGGTTGTACTGATAAAAGTGGAGTAATTAGGGGAATATATCTCTTTTTCTTCTGCATTAAACTATCTGACTTCAAGCTATTGGCCATAGATGATAAGATTAAAAAATAAGATATTAAAAATATTATTTGTAAGACCTGTTCCCTCCAGCATCTTCAATGAAGGAGCAGTTTTCACTGTTACTTCATTTAGTCCTTGAATTTCTGTGCCACACCATCAGTAAAATATTCTTAGATATAGTTTCTTTTATGATTTGTTTGTAGTTTTACTCAGTAGAAGATACATTTCAAGACCAGAAACAGACTCCTCAAATCCTTATGATAACAAAAATGCATTCTGCTCACTTTTTATTTCATGGTCTATTTTCCCAGTTCCTGGCATTTATACTGAGATTCTTCTTCTTTGCCCAGATTTGCTCCATCTTCTCAAAGTTTGTACAGTAAATCCTTGGTTTAACTTTTTTTTTTTTAAAAAGGAAAACAAATAGAGATTCTAAGAAAGCTAATATTGCGTTTGTTGAATGTCCAAAACTGGTTCTATTATAACAGTGCCGCACTCCATCTACTGAAGCAATGACTGTTTTTTCCCCTCCCTCCTTTTACCATAGATGATCACAAACTGGTTTTTGTGCAGCAGGGCCCCTTGGTACTGGTTTCAGTTTCGCATACCCTACAATCAGAGCAGCAACTACGCCAGGAGCTTTTGTATGTCTACGATCAGATCATCAGCATGCTTACTCAGGCCAGCATCACTCGCATCTTTGAACGGAAAAAGAACTATGACCTCCGGCGTTTGTTGACCGGCTCGGAGAAGATCCTTGACCGTTTGCTGAACCTGGTTGAATCAGATCCTTGTTTCCTCCTTGGAGCTGTCCGCTGTTTACCCCTTGCCGCCTCCCTCCGGGATTCCCTGGGCACTTTGCTCCAAAAAGCCATCACCCCTAATCTGGTCTTCTCTATTTTGGTGGCTGGTAGTCAGTTGGTCACCACAGTTCAGGAGAAAACAGTCATTGAAGATTGCCGATTAGAACCTACTGACCTGCACCTGTTACTCAATCTCATTGGGGCAACTTCTGCCTTTCAAACGGGGGAAATTTGGACACCTATTTGTTTGCCATGTTTCAATCCTGATTGTTACTTTTATGCTTATATTTCTTATTTGGATTCAGAATGTACTGTCTGCCTCATCCTTCTCTCTACGGACAAGGACTCTTTCTATTCTGTCTCGGACTGCAAGAAACGCATTGAGGAAGGCATGAGGACTCAGAACTATCTGCAGGCACTCTCAAGTGGCTTAAAGAGCCCATCCTATAGTGTAGGACTGGTGGGAGTGCCAGATCTTCGGCACTTTATGTATAAACCTCTGGATATACCAGATAATTACCGACAGCTTCCCCAGTTCACCAGGTAATATGCTTTAGAGGGTTGAAATTGACTCTGATCAGGACCAAATATGTCCTGAAGCAAGGAGGTATCTATGATGTCATCCTAGGGGCCAGTTTCATCCGTCTTTTGGTTCTTCTTCCCCTAGATATTCACAGATGTCTTAATGTGACGTATCATTCGGTTCAGGCTTGGAGTAAAATCTAGAAATGTGGCTAGTTTTTTTAATGGCCTGCATCTGCTCAAGAAAGAATTGCTGAGATTTTTTGTTGTTGTAACTTTCCCTCATAACAAGTTAATGTTCCTCTTGATTTTGGAGATGTGTTGGGGAAGATGATGTTCTGATATCAAAAACAAAGCTGAATTTGCCACTGGGTTTTGTCATTCCTGGCAGTAAACATGTACTGCATTTTGAGTGTATCCTCAGTGGTAAAGCTACCTTAGATCTTTTTTCTTTTAAAGTTTGCTGAGTTGAGGCTGTCCTTCTCACTCCTTTACTCTTCCCCTCTTTATAGCTGGCAGCCAGAAACTCTGGGAAATGCTAAGCTACATTTATTCAGTTTGTTTTAAATAGAGCAATCATGTGACATTTCTTTCCTCCAGTCCACAAGGATCAATGTGTAGAAAGAGATTTTATCTTGCGGCTTCTGGGCTGCAAGAAGGGAATCAAAGGCTGAACATCATAAGATCCCAATTAGCTGGCAAAATTTATAAACAATAATCTAAAAGATGTTAAGAAGTAAAATGGACTCTGATGTATTTTAGTGCCTTAAAGGGATGATGTTGTTTTAGAAATCCTCTTTCTTCCCTTCATTGGCTTTGGGAAAAACTGCATGAATAGTATCCCTCTCTTATTAGAATGGGCCATGTGATTTATTTTGAGAAGAACTTGTTCTGCAGTTTCTTCTATTAGAGTCTTCCCTGGTCCAGGAAACTTCTTGTGACCTATATAGTACAATATATTATAGAATAGAAGGGCAAGCCACAAATCTAGCCTGTTTCAGAATCAGATTTATAGTCACTTCAGAAGATTCTGAAAAGTTTCCGAAAGCTGATGATATTAAACTTAAGTGATTAGCACTAGGCTGAGCATTGCCACATCTGTAGAACAACAGCTCATTGTATACAAATTCTGGAGTCTGTTCTGTGGTAAGACATTGTGTAGGTGAACACTAAACTGCTTGTTTCCTCAATATCTTATTTCTCATCTACTACAGTCCAGAACTGGAGGGGCCATATTGCAGTGAGAATGAACGGCACCGACTCTTTGACCTCTACCACTACCTTCACGATCGCATCCACAGTACCTCACGTCCTTTACGTCTCATCTACCATGTAGCTGAAAAGGAGACTTTATTGGCTTGGGTGAGGCCTGGCAACTTTATTGGCTAAGGATGGAACTCTGTGGTAGACTTTCAGGTGGATGGGCTAGATCTATTTTAGATGAGGACATTAGAGCGTTCCTAAACCCATGTTTTCTTCATATGACTTATTACGTAAGATAGTTATAAAGGGCAAACAACTTGCAGGAAAGTATTTGGAGAGATGGAGTCTTTAGTCTTTTATCTGTTCACTGATTCCCTATTATGAATCTTTATTTGAGGATGGGTTTTTCGGCCATAAATAATAATAAGCTACCAACCATAATAATATTTGATAGGTGGATAAAAATGCCAAATCTAGTCTAAACATTTGGCTGACTGCATGACCAATCATAATTACTATCAATCTTTCCTTATTGGTTTTAATAGCTGTAACACCAGTCGGTTTTCTAAACCTGAAATAAATAATTATTAGCAGCAGAAGGAGAAGAAGCAGAAGTGCACTGTCCTAGATTAAACCGGTTTTCATCTTTGTCATTGGTGGTAAAGGAAGGTTAAAAAAGAAAAAAAAATAAGTATCAGTTAGAGAGTCATTACTTTCAGGAAGAATATGAAACTACTTTACAAAAGCTCAGGGAGAACCCTTCAGAAAAGATGTAAACATCTTGGGTATTTTGAAGCAATGACAAAAAATAATAATAATTCTATTTCCAATTTTAAAAATGGGAGAAATTTTAACATGTTCAGTATTTTCTTATTTAAACATAAAAATATTGTGCATAATTATAGTACATAAAATTATGTTAAGTGCAATGTTTACAATCCTATTCATGGTTTGCCATTGCCTGCTTCTTGTAGCTGAGAGAGGAGGACTGACCCAAATGTCACCCAGCTGGCTTTATGCCTAAGACAGAGCTAGACCCCAGAGTCTAGTTTGATGCCTTAGCCATTACACCAAGCTCACCTTTACATAAATAAATGCAGCAGGATGAAAGCTTTAAATTGATAAATTTCAATTTGTTGATTTACAGGGTATTGAGTAGTAGCAGTATGTTTACACATCAAGTGAATCTTGTATTACAGCAATGTTTGAATGCTTTCAAAAAGCTCTGCAGTATGACTAAGAATTAGCATTTTTAACATTGGCCATATTTTTCATACTATACATCTTAAGGAAGTTAATGGTCCTATAAAACAAAAAATATTTCGTGGAAATATTGGAGACCATTTGGTCACTCAAAAATTTAGGAATCACAACCACTGATACATTTTATAATGAACTAAGATTCCATCTAGGAATTGGGAAAGAGCTGGGGTATCTTAATCCTTTCGCTTATTCTCAAAAGTTCTCTCTTTCCTAGTTGGAATTGTTGGCTTCCCCTGCATTCACCAGTTAAAATTTTACGCATGTTCTCTGGTGCATAGCTATGCAGCCTGAATGGTCAATCTTTTTTCCCCCCTTTCTCAATAGGTTACAAGTAAATTTGAATTATATACCTGTTTCAATCCTTTGGTGACGAAAGCTGGTGCCATCAATGTCTTGACCAAACTGTTACGTTGGATAAAGAAGGAAGAAGACCGGCTCTTCATCCGTTACCCACCCAAGTATTCCACTACACCTAATCCTGGGAAAGGAAGCAGGGGTCCCTGAACGGATGGTACCGAGAACGGCTTCTTTGGAGGAGGTCACTAGACCAAGGACTTCCAGTTCCTCTCAAATGCATTCTGAATGTGTGCCACCTTACAGATAGCCCTGGATGATGGAACCCGTTCTGTGATCTGGGGGGAGCTCCTAGTCTTGTTTTCTAAACCAGGACGGGATGGTGGATATGAGAAGGATCGGCGTTTACCAGGCTGAGCTGGGTCACATTGTTGGAGATAAATCCAGAAAGCTTTAGCCTGATGTTTTAAAATATTTTTTCCACTTGTGGTCTTTATTTCTAGGGAGATACTGAGTCAGATGGAGATCCTGAGATTGACTGGAAATAGATAAGGAGGCTTTGGCTGAGATATCTTTGCAAGTGACATATAACTGGAATTTACGGAATTTCACAAGGATTGTGCTTAAATTACATTGATGCTTCTGCAGCCTAGTGGGTTTACATTTCTTACACTCCTGTTATCACTGGGTAATTGCTTTCTCCATTCAGTTTCCTCTTCCTCCTCATCAATTTACTCGGGTGCTTTGCTTGTCTCAAAGAATAGTACAAATGGGGTAATAATGGAAAGAGAGCCACAGTGGGAGACAAAAAGTTAATCTTAGAAAAGTTTGAAAATACTTGCTGCTTTCTGATACAACTGCTTGATTGTCCACAGTTCTTCTGGAATGGGTGTGCAAAGCCCATCACAATGGCGGTGATTTATTGGAAGGCTGGCACTTTCAGACAGTGTGTAATTTAGTAAGATGATTTTCTATAAAGATAGCTGATTTGAATCATTTTAATGCAACTTTGGGAGTAGGTCAAAATGCCCAGTTCCAAAGAGTCTTTTATCCTGGGACTATCTAGCAGTATTTTTGATGAACATACACGTTGCATCTTCATGTTGTACTATAATTACCCTTTGAATGAGAGAGGTTGCCTCAGCCCTTTGTTCTGATACCACGAGAAGGTATATAATGTGTGATATAATGTGGTATATAATATGTGAAGGGTATTTTGTAGTCCTTTGAGAAATTTGATGTCTGTATGTAATGGCTCAACTTGGACAATGTAATTGATTATGATGGCATTTTGATTTACTTTTTAATGTCTTCAGTTTGAACCTAACTGGATTTAACTCTTCTTTTGCCTTTCATAACTTCCTGTCTTCCTTACTCTTCCTCTTGCTCTATTTCTTCATGTTTTAAAATTCCTATGTTCATTTGGAATACACTGCTCTTAAAAGGATTCTTGTATTTTTTTTCTCCTATGTTGAGATGCCACTGTTCTCTTTTCCCACCTCATAATTAGGAAGACACATAACTCCATCATAAATTTACTTTTAGATTTAGTACTGACAAATATCACTCTTTCCATGTCTGCCAAATTCAGATTTTGTCTGAATGTACTAGCAGATGGGAAAGTATTCTCAGAAAGTGACATCACTGACAAGCAGTTGTATTCTTTCCCTTCCTGAGCAGTTGCTGCTCTGCCATGCAAAATGTGTTCTGTATAAATTAGTTGCTCTTTTACTGGGTCTTTTTGTGTTTTTATTCATATTTGTTAAAATTAAGGCTTAAGGTGGGAGTATAATCCTATCCCTGTATCATATCTTATGATGAAGGAGGGGAGAGAGAGTATGTGTGTGCATAGTGAGGGAAGACTTAATTTAACCTGCGATTCCTGTGTAAGTGTGATGGTAGTTTTGGACTGAGTATAAAATGGATCTGACCCTCTTTGCCAATGGTGAAGGAAGTGAAGGAATTATGCTGTTTTGAATCTGTTGCTATTCAATTCTTTTTGGTGATGCATGGTTGCTTCTGGCTGGCATTTTTTTTCTACCCATAAAAGAACAGCGCTGCTTGTATGCACTGGCTGGCTGATACTGAAGGTTTATATTTCTAGCTGAGCTGATACAGTGAGAACTGGAGACATCTGATGACATGCCAACAAAATCCGTTTTAAAATCAGCTCCATCTTGGCATGCGTCTGTTCCTTTTTCCATCTGCTGGCACGTTCTGCAAAAAGATATCTTTAACTTGTAAGGATTAGCTGCATTATTTGTTTCAGAAATCCTTTGTGGCAATGTTGCAAGTAACAAGGCAGTTTCTTCACACTGTTAAAGTAAGTCTACTTGTATGCAGTCTAGTCATCAGTTAATTTATTTATACCTACCGGTATATCAAATCTGGATATAAGGAAAAAAGCAATTACTGTAAAAAAAGAACATTTTAAACATGTATTTCTTACCAAGGCAAACTCTTAAAAATGGCATTCTTCTTACTTAGAAGGGAAAGAGTTTTGACAGTTGCTGTGTTCTATAAGTACTTGTAGGGTAAAGTCCTTGTACTTTTGTACAAGTACTTCTATATGTAGTTAAAAAAAGGAACTCATTTAATTGGGAGCACTTATTTAATCTATGCAAATGATTTTAATCAATTTATTTAATTAACTAGCATTGAAGATGTGCAAAAGTTGATTAACAACACTTTTAATGAGGCTACCTGTTTTTAATGTAATTTGATTGGTAATTCATTTCTTGAAAGAAACAGCTTTTTTATCTGGAAGAGATTTCTTCTTATTAGATGTAAGAAGCATACAACTTTTTTTTCTAAGTCCAATGTTTTAAAATTTACCTGCAGACTCCACTCAACTGATAACCAATGGCTTACAAAATATTGAAGAGATCCTACAAGTAGAAATTTAAAAGTTAAATCTCTTTACTCTCCTCTAAAGTTTAAAGAGAGGTAAACTGTAGTTTCTAAATAATATTTTTCTCTTTAACAATTGGGGAAGAAAACAAAATCTGAAACATTTGACAAAAAAGATAATGCTATTGTCAGGAGGCTTTCTACGTGATTTTTTTTTCTTTGTGACTTCTTTTTTTACTTTTTTTTTTTGTCCCTCTATTTTGTGTCTTTCCTGCAGTTGTTCCAGATTTTGTTCCTTGGTTCCTGCAGTTGATTTTGAGCCTTTTGGGCTGAAAAACTATTCTGTCCTATGCAGATTAGCTGGCATTAGTGAGTTATGTGTAGTCTTACAACATATATTTCACTGAGATGTTAATTTATTTACTTTTAAATTATTATTTTATTTATAAACCTTCTTTTTAGATAAATAATCTTTGGAGAAGATGTCCAAACACTAATTTGAGAATATTAGTTTTCAGGATGAATAGCAACAAAAGAAAGTTGGTCAAAATTGTATGGGACAAGGCTGAGGTATAATGCTGTTTATCTTTTCTCCACTACTAAGTTAAAGTGCTATCTGTTGGTCTTGAGTTGTCAAAAAACAACAACCCTATACTAGATGAATATTGTTGCTTTCTGTTGCTGATTCTTCCTTTACTGAGTGTATTCGGGGTCATTGACAAATGATGCTGACAAAATTATACATATAAAGGTAAAGGTTTCCCTTGTCCAGTCATGTCCTACTCTAGGGGGTGATGCTCATCTCTGTTTCTTAGCTGAGGGAGCCAGAGTTGTCCAAAGTCACTTCCGTGATCATGTGGCCAGAATGACTATATGCAGAGGTGCATGGAATGCTATTACCTTCCTACCAAAGTGGTGCCTATTTATCTACTCGCATTTGCATGCTTTTGAACTGCTAGGATTGCAGGAGTTGGGGCAAGTAATGGGAGCTGACCCATTGCGTGGCACTTGGGTCTCGAACCTAGACTGTCATCTTTTCCAAGTGACAAGCTCATTAACTTTAACCGCTGAGTCATTGCACCCTCAAATTATACATATATCATCATCTAAAAGAACATACTGTATGGCTCTGTGGGAGATAAGTCTGACTATGGGATCCTGTCCACCTTCTTTTGAGTCCTCTTCCTATACCCTATTCAGACATGACACTTTGAATAAACTTTTTAAAAAACAACAGATTGGACTCACAAAGGAAGCTGTGTCATAAACAGCAGGATTTCTCTCCCCTTCTCATATTTCCTTTATGTAAAATAAATGCTGATTTCCAGATTCCTTTGTGGTCTGCTTGAGAGGCAACTGGGAAGGTGAAATTGATCTTCTCATTTTACAGTTGCTCCATTTTAGTGATTTATATATTATTCCAGCCTGATTTTATTAATACCACTTCATGCTTCTGCTTCTTCAGCCTTACTTTAGAGCAGTTGAAATATTTACAGTATTGAGCTGTACCCAGCTTTTTAGAGTTGATGGTAAAATAGTGACAGATGAAGATGACCAAGGATTGGAAGAGAGGGAGCATGCTGTATCCCCCAGAATTCACCAACAAATGCCACTCTGGTCCCACTCACACTGGTCACCTGATGGATCTTTCCCTGTTACACCTAACCATGAAATAAACATGCCATTTCTGTGGGGTCCCCATAGTATTGCCTTCATCTCATCCTCAATTCATGCTGAAGCAAACTTTACTCATGTTTAGCTGTAGTGTTAAAGCCTGTTTTCTTCCTTAAGCTGACAACATCCAAAAGCTGCTGCAATGGGTATAACATTGGTCATTTTCTGCCTCCCATTATATTGGAGATGAAGTAGGTTTTGAACTCCATTTTGAACATTTATTTATCACTTTTGCTGAATCTGTTGCCTTGTCTGGAATAGGGAGAGCACAACTTAACATTGCTGAATGCTGCAATTTAGAACTACACCAAACCTGGAATAGATATATTGTATTACAGGGGTGGGATGCACTTCAGCTATTATTGGCCCATTGCAACTTACACAAGTTTGGGCTGTTTCTGCATGTCTCCCTTTCTCCAATGAGTGTGAATGTAACTTATTATTATTTTGGATCTCTTCCAAAAGAATTGGCTCCTTTCTGTTGTAAGATGTTGTATCCTTGAACTGCATGTTTTGAAAACATTTTCAAAATATATTTCTTCCAGTCCAGACTACACAAAGATAGTCCTTATGTTTCTTTTCCCTTTGTCAGAAAGCCTATCAGCAATTATCCTGCACCTGCAGAATAAATTATGTTTCACATTACCAGTGGAAGAATGTTGTATTATATATATGTAAATTATGTGTAATTTTTCATTACTGTACATTGGAAACTGGAAGCAGACAAGGCAATTGTATTTAAATCTAGACAAAATCAAAAAGTAATGCTTGGCAAGCTTTGTGGTATGAAAGACGAGTCCATAACTTAAAACAAACATGGACAAAGTTTTACTACCTAGAGCAGGGGTCTGTAACCTTAAACACTCAAAGAGCCACTTGGGCCAGTTTCCCACAGAAAACAAAACAACAGGAGCCACAAAACCTGGGTGGGCGGGGCCAACTCAACGTCACTCACTCCCACCCAGTCACATGACCCCCCCAGCCACACCTACCCAGGTTTTGTGGCTCCCAGTGTTTTGTTTTCCATGGGAAATAGGTATCTCCCTCTCTCTGTCTCTCTCCCTCTCTCAACTCTTTCTCTCCCTCCCTCCCTCTCCTCTCTCTCTCTGTCTATCTCACTCTCTCATCTCTCTTTCTCTCTTTTTCTCTATCTCCCTCTCCCTCCCTCCCTCTCTTCTTTCTCTTTTTTTTTCTATCTCCCTCATATCCCTCTCTCGTTTCTGTCTGTCTCTCTCTTTCTTTCTCTCTCTTTCTTTCTCCCCCCTCTTTCTTTGCTCTTCCCCTCCCCCAGCGGGAAATGGCAGGTGGCTACTTCTGGGTTTGAGAGAGAGAGAGAATGAGAGAGAGAGAGAGAGAGAGAGAGAGAGAGAGTGTGAGTTGCCAGGGGCGAGTGGGGCAGGGAATGGGCTCCTGGAGGGGGAGGGGACCCAGTCTCCCCCATTGTGAAGCACACTAGCTCCTACTGTGCTGTGCAAGGCGCTGCAAGAGCAGCGGGCAGGCCATGGAGGGAGTATTGGGTCTTCCCCCCGCCCCACGCCAAAGGAAAGCCAGCCGGGCTTCTCCTTCCCTCCTATCCTTCCCCCTTCCCCCTGCTCACTTCTCCCCACTCAATCGTACTTCGGGACAGAGAAGCGCGCGCTGGAAATGCGTGTTGGGGCAACGTCGGAGCGCGTCTTCTGACCCTCCGGCGCTCGCCTGCAACTCTCCGCAATCCTCCAGGCCTGGCTTGCTGAGGGGGGGGAGCAGCCCTGATGCCTCTGCTTCCCCCCCCCACAGCCCCAGCCATCGCTGCCCGGGGAAGGAACAGGAAACAGAAAGCGGTGCGTTTCAAAGGCAGCGAACAGCGTTCCGCTGCAAGAGCCGGGCCAGGCCTCTCTGCCGTCCAACTCACCAATGGGGCCGCTTCTGCCAGGCCATCTCCTCCCCCCGGGCTGTTGTGCTCGGTGCTTGGCAGGGGAGGGGAGTGCTTCCCCATGCTGTCCCCTTCTTTCTTTTGGCCCCGCCAACAAGGGAGGAGGAAGGCCAGGCTTGGGGGATGGCCTCCACCCTGCAAGATCCACCCCCGCCATTCTCTCCCAGCCGTCTTTGCTGGCGGCAACAGCAAATGTACCACAATGAAGGCGGAATGCTGTTGCCGCGCAAAGGCAAGTAGAGGAGCGCTTCGCTCCCACACTAAGGCTCCAGCCATGCCACTGCCGTGACAGGATGATGGCTCTTTCATCCCTCTGCCGTGACAGGGTGACAGGGAGCCGCAGCAGAGGGCCCAAAGAGCCGCATGCAGCTCCGGAGCCACAGGTTGCAGACCCCTGACCTAGAGCTATACTTTTACTTTTATCTTTTTCAGCCACTGAGGGCCACACCATGAGTAATGATGTGGTTAATCTTCCTGGAGGGGATTGAGCCATATGTTTTTTTTTTTTAAAGTGGCCTTGGTATTTCTTTTATGCAAAATAATGTGTTGTTTTATGTATCCCCTCTCCTGAAATTGCTTTGTTATTAAATTGTGACAGCACTATGGAGTGGAGAGTGGTTGGGGGCTGGCTGCAAAAATGGATGTGAGGACCACCTGTGCATCCTGACTCAATACATTTGGCTCATTCTCTTCATTTAGCCTGAGGTACTACTGAATTTGAATATTTAGGCACCGGTAGTAATTTTTACTTTTAGAATAAGATATGATTTTTTTTATATATATAAATTATTCAGGTCTTTGGAATGGTAAAGGTAGGCCACAATAATGTCTGTTTATATAGGATTTCGGACAGTATAGATGTTTTCAGTGGCCAGGTCAAGGAAAATCTTATACAGACATTCTTCAACTTATGATCGTTCATTTAATGATAGTTCGAAGTTATGATTGCTTCAGAAGAAGTGACTTATGACCTATCCTTGAAGTTACAACCATTGTACTACCCCCACAGTCGTGTGATTGCAATTCAGGCACCTGGCAACTGACTTGCATTTACAATGGTTGCAACATCTTGTGGTCATATGGACTGCAATTTGCAACTTTCACAGCTGGATTCCGACAAACAATTAATTGAGGAAGCCGGATTTGCTTAACAACCATGTGATTCATTTAATGACTGTGTGATTTGCTTAATGACCAATTGAAGAATATATATGTAGCTCAGGAGCGAACTGTGGAGACCTTGGTGCTCTCTGAGCTTGGTTGGTTTTTTGCAGACATTTCATTACCTGACTAGGTAACATCTTCAGTGCTAGAAGGGAGCTGGGTTTGCTTTTTGTTTATATACAGTAGCTTGTCCACAGGGGCAATGTTTGCAAGAAAACAACCAAACTCAGAGAGCATCAAAGATTCTACAGCTTAATAACCATGGTAAAAAATGATTGTAAAATTGGATCTAGTCATGTGATGACTCACTTTATAACCACAGTGGCTTCTGACAGAAATTCTGGTCCCAACTGTGGTTGTAAGTCGAGGATTACCTGTATGCTTCATTGTCTCTTCTCTCACTCCATGTTATTTACCAAATGTTTTTCATGGAGCTGGTGTTGACCAATAAAGCTGTAAACCTTGTGCTGTGCCAGAAGCATTTCCATCCAAGAAACTTGTAAACTTGACTCTAGGGAGTCAAGAATGTAAGATGAGTGGCTAAATTAAATTAAATTAAATTCAGTTCAGTTAAAATAGTGCATCATGTATTGTAAAATTCTGTATTCTGGAAGACTTGATAAAGCCTAGAATAATTTAAGAAGCAGAAATTCAAGTGGGCTTTGTTTACTATGGATAAAGCAGGTCCTATAAACCAATTTCTTCTGAGCTGGGAGGGATTGACTTGATCATTTAAAAAAAATGTCATATTTCCTTTTTGGTGCTAAATGAAGAGTAATCCCTACTTTGTTATTAATTGAAACAGCTCTTTATTTTCCAGAAATATGTGTTTGACTTTTATTTTTTGAACTTGAAAAATGTAACTTTCTGTCATATCATGTTTTCAATGTTTTATTTGCTTTTCTTCCACTTTTTCCCTTCTCCACACTTTACCAGTATTCTGTTAAGACACAGCATTTCTTTGGTCCTCTGCAATTGTATAACCTGCCCTAGGATCTTGTATTAGTTATGAAATAGGACTGTTAACACTTGACCATTATTTTATTTCCCCTTTTTTGCTGCTTTTGTACATTATAGAAAACTTGATGGAGTGTTGTACGCAAATTATCCTTAGTCCCATCAGAGTATTTCTCTTTGGCAGAATCTCTGAGGTCTTGAAGAAAGAACTGAGCTCTTGTAAATAAAATAACAAAGCTATGTCAACAGCTGCACTTGAAGGAGCCTAATAAAATATTGGAGACTTAAGCGTGGTTGGTGTCTGAATATTTGCATTCCTGTGTGCTCTTAACAAAAGATTGGAGTAGCAGCCAGCTTCTGTTGGTTGTATCATGTGCCCAAATTCGCTTCCTCACGGTATTAGTAACAGCAAGACACGGACTCTACCATTTTCCTGCTAGATTTTTTTTTGTTTTCCTGTGCTGGCCACAGAAAACCCCCACAACTGGTCAGCACAAAAAAGGATGAACACTTAAAAAAAAAAAAAAGAATGGGAAGCTTTATATGAACTTTTTGTTGGAAGAAGAAAAGACTGAATTGATGATTTAGAGGTCTAGGGATTTAAAAGGGTTGAAGAGGAAGGGAAAAATTAAGATGGAATAACTCAAGGGAAAGAAGGGTGGAAGCCATATTTCTATGCTTTCTTCTCTGTTTTCTTTCTACCTTTTTTCTTTTATATTTTTTCTTTCACTTTCAATACTTTTATTGTATTGGAAATTTTAATTGAAAAATATGGGGTGAAAAAACCCTCCACATGTCTAAGATTCACACAGTGGTAACTCTTTGGTACGCACATGCTGGTTTTGCACGCAAGGGCAGGATAAACAGAGGCCTAGTTTTCTCTCCTCAGCCTGCAGCTGAATTGGTCTCTAAGCAGCAGAGCAGTTGCCTCCGTGTTTTTTTCTGTTTAGTGTCAGTTGAGAAGAGGTGGGAAGGAGGAAGGACCCTCCTGCATCCCGGGGGAAGAAGATGGAGGGCAGCCACCCAGGTAAGAAGGAGATGGGTACAAAGATGGGGACCGTCAGAGGGAAGAATCCAGAGCCATCAGAAAGGAGGCAGCAGTGTCAGGTTATCTAGCAGAAGTAACCCCATTTTTAGAACAGAAGGAGTAGAAACCCCATTTGAACAAGTTGGGAGGATCACACAGACTCCCCCCCCCCATTTTTCCTTTTTATTGTAATATTGTAAATCATGATATCAGTTATTTTCAGAATATTTAGCAGAAGTAATGCCCATTGGTAGAACAGAAGGAGTGTTATGTTTGAGAGGGATAGTAATATTGACTGTAACTGCGGTAACAAAGGTTGGAAGCCAATTATTTTTTCTTTTAAGTGTATTGTTTCCTATCTTTTTTCCCTCTTCCTTTCTTCTTTTATATATTACTTATTTTTCTTTTACTCAAGGGAAATTTCTCAATAAAAATTATTATTAAAAAAAATCCCAGAAAGAGTAGAAACCCCATTTGAGCAAGGTGGGAGGATCATGTACTGTAAATTTCTTTTTTTCCTCATTTCCCCCCCCCCTTTATTTGTAACACTGTAAATCATGATGCATGGTACTATTTCAAGGGAGATTTCAATGCTGTAAGGTTTATATAATACGATTAAAACTTCCTAATGTTTTATTATTTATTAATAAAACTTTTTATTTTATTATTTTAAACAATAAATATGTACTTATTATTTTATTATTAACAAGCATAAAGTATTAAGAACTTTTTTAAAAAAAGGATCCCAACTGATCCCAGTGGTCTCACCACTGGGGCATGTGGGACAGGGCCTCTAAAAACTATAAGAGATTCTTGGTAACAATAATTAAACCCCCATCCCGAGTTTCTCCTGATGTCACACTCCATCCTTTTTGATATTCTGGAATATCAAGACCTGGTTATCAGGCCTGGGACTCCCAGGTAACCAGAGACATGCTTAGATGGCTCCATTGTTGGGCTGGCTATTTTTATTCCCAATGTGCCCATGGTTTGTATCTCTGTTTTTGTAATACCGTGTTTCCCCGAAAATAAGACCCTGTCTTATATTTTTTTGAACCCTGAAATAAGCGCTTGGCCTTATTGCCATGCACTCAAAAGCCCGATTGGGCTTATTATCAGGGGATGTCTTATTTTGGGGAAAACAGGGTATTTAATGTGATTTTTATATTTTTTAATATCTGTGGTTTTTTTCTATGTAGTTTTACCTGAAGTTTGTTGTGTGCTACCCAGAGTTGCCTTTGGTGAGATGGGTGAAGATATAAATTTGATTAATAAACAGTGTAAATAAATAAATCCATACATAAATGGCTTTGGTTCAAAGGAAAAACATCATTTCCTAAACTTCAAAAAGTGGCATGGATGCCATGTTAAAATGCAAATATCTCCTTTATTAAAATGCTAATCATAAAGCATACAAATTCTCCATAACAATAAGAGAAAGAAGCAAGTACATCAGCTAGGAAGTAGATCACATTTCCAAGTAAGGATGTGCCAACTAGTAACTACAGGCTAAAAAGATAAAAGGTAATAAATACAGAGGGTATCTGGCAGTGTTCCTGCGCAGCCATTGCCCAACCCTGCTTACTTGCTATGCTGGGGCTCTTTTAATAAAGAAAAAATAATATTCTCTACAAGTGTCATTGGGCATTTTCTTTCCTGGCTTGGAGCCAAACACTGGAAAGGGTTTTTTTTATTTCCTAAGGAGGAGGAGAAGGAGGGGCTCCTCACAAGATGTGGTAAAATTCTGCACAGTGGGGTTTCCACCCCAATCTCATCCATTTTATCACATTTCCCCCTCTTCTCAGCCAGCTTCCCCCCCTTCCCCCCCCAAGTTGCGGTTTACCGTTAGTGAGAAACATTTGGCGGATGAGCTGTGGTTTTTCTTTTTCCTCAGCTGCTCAATCCAAAAGGAAGGGAAATGATGGTTAAATAGGGCAATGGAAGAAGTAGCTGCTAGATTGGTTTGTTTTTCTCTTGCCAGGTGTGAGTGTTTAGCTTTTGAGATTTAGAATTTCCTGCTGGATTTAAGTTGAGCCTTCCAAAATATTATGTATTAAAACCAAGAAAAATAAGTGTGATCCAGCATTATGCTATGACAGGATGATGTATTTTTTGATTGGTTAGATTTATATGCTTAGGGATTCAAGGTGGCATACATAATGCTCCCTCTTCCTCTATATCTGCACACACAAAAACAAAAACAGATTAGGCTGAGTGTTACCCAGTATGCTTCTGTGGTTGGGTAGGCTTGAACCTGAGGTTCCCTGCTTCTAGTCTTTTACCCTACACAGAGAAATTATGTACAGCAAAGCTTGGTTTTGCTTCCCTGAAGGAAATTAACTATGAATATTTTCTCTTTTGGAATGCTGTCTAAAACTGGACTTTAGTAGGAGGTCCCTGAGTCCATCATTGTTAGTAGATTTGTTTCCAAGTGAAGAAAAAAAATTGTGTAGCCAAGGACTGGTCTTTCAGTCCAGTTTTTAATCATGTGTGGCCAGAATGAAGTCTTAAGGCTGAAGGATCCTCAGTTTGGTCCTACTGGATATAGTAGAGGAAAAGTTTTTTAAGTCTCAATCCTGAACTGTAAAGGTTTTCTATTATAATGAAAGCCTATTCTACAAATCCTTTTCTACTCTTTAAATATTTATGCAATATTCTATATTAATATTTAATAGAAACTACAGGGTATTTCATGACATATTTTATACTATTAATAATATTAATGTAAATATTATTCTAGTATTCTATCAATTCATCTCAGGAAGCCCTCAACTCTGATGGATACATTGGAGGGAAGGTACAATAATTTTCTATTCAACTGTATCCATATCTATAATAACAAAATCTTGCATTGCATTATACTTCCTCCCCCTTCCAGTGAATCAGGAAAGCATCTGCCTGAAATACTTCAGAATAGCAATAGCACTTATAGACCACTTCACAGTGCTTTGCAGCCCTCTCTAAGCAGTTTACAACATCAACATATTGCCCCCAACAATCTGGATCCTCATTTTACTGACCTTGGAAGGATGGAAGGCTGAGTCAACCTTGAGCCGGTGAGAATCAAACTGCTGGCAGTCGGCAGAATTAATCTGCAATACTGCATTCTAACCACTGCACCACCACGGCTCTACAATATTATTATCTTTTGAAATTTTCCCAGGTTTCAAAATATATTTCAACCCCTTTTGTCTAAGTACTGTAATAGTTCCTGCATATTTCCATCAAGCTCATCCTCCTTACTCTCTACATCAGTGGTTCTCAACCTTCCTAATGCCGCGACCCCCTCCCCACTGCCGTGACCCCCTCCCCGCATGTGATGAGGTGACAAACGGGGTGTGGCACCAAGATGGCGGGCTAGCGTGTGCTTAGGCGACCCCTGTGAAAGGGTCGTTCGACCCCCAAAGGGGTCGCGACCCACAGGTTGAGAACCGCTGCTCTACATCAACTGCAAAGGACAGCCACATGAAGAAATCTGAAAATGCACTCATTTGCCAAGAAGACAAATTTGCCGAGGAGATAAATTCCTTGTGTGTCCAATCACGCTTAGCCAATAAAGAACTATTCTGTTCTGTTCTGTTCTGTTCTGTTCCTAAATTGCACCAGTTAATTGCTATTATCTTTTCTGTGTGGAAAGTATTATAATTTTGATTTTGTAACATGTGCAGGAAGAACATTGCAATTTCCATTTCACGGGAGGACTCTTTCAGTTAAGAGAAAAAAATCTTCCATACAGGCAAAAGTCTACGTGCTGTTCAGATTTTGATATACTCCATCTGGGTTAATACATAATACTGTATATACTTGGGTGAATGATGATATACAGCTTATGTGGATTATGACAACATTTAAACAATTCTGTTTGTTCTTGTTCTTTGTCCAGATTCCTGGAACTTTGCATCAAAAATGGAAGAGATACTGTCTCTTGTGAAACAAATGCAAAACGGTATTTTGAAACTAGGGCCAACAGTTAGAGTGAGCACCAGGCACTAGACATCTTAGTAAAATTTTGGAGTGTGCACATGACAGTAATGTGTATCTATCAATGGTTAAAATGGGTAGTCCTCTAGAAAATCTATGACGTTTCACATTTGAGCTATGGCTGATGAGTTATTAAAATCTGGAGGACAACACATTGCTTACCATATAGAAAATAGCTGGGAATTGAGACATTTGGAATTCTTTTCCCTCTTATAATGGAAAGAGTTGTTCTGACTAGAAGATAAAATTGGACAAAATCTAAAGGCTGAAATTTCTGAGATATATTTGCAGGAAATGAGTTTGCTAATTGTTGACTATAAACGAATAAAGTAAAGTAGCTCCAAATGTGTAAAAGTAGCTTGCCACTTCTATCCATGTACACAGCATGTTGCAACATTATGCCTGTACAGTGGAAATAGTTGATTTCATGCCACCTGGGGGGGCGGGGGGGGGCACAACAAAATACCATATCACATAATCTAGGGCAGCGGTTCTCAACCTGTGGGTCGCGACCCCTTTGGGGGTCGAACGACCATTTCACAGGGGTCGCCGCGCGCATTAGCCCGCCATCTTGGTGCCACCGTCACTGCAGGGGTAAAAAGGTCCTGGTTCGGCCGTGCCTGCGGGTCGCCGTCACCTGGTAGCCCGGGCACCGCCATTTGGGTTCTTCTACCCTCTGCGCATGCGTAGAATGCTTTGCGCATGCGCAGAGGGCTAAAAACCAGAAAATGGCGACATCCAGGAGGGTGGGCGGAGCGTTGCGCTGCTGCCGCTACCGGTGCTCCAAACCACCGGCGGCCAC
>QLTV01004024.1:202793-244632 GCA_003457575.1 Thermophis baileyi | reverse complement strand
ACGTACTTCCAGTTTGCTGTTGGGCTGTTTTTCGCACTCCGGAGGCTTCAGGGAAGCTTCCTGAAGCCCCGGAGTGGGAAAAACGGCCCAACGGGCAAACCGGAAGTTCAGAAAAATGCACTTCCGGTTTGCCGTTGGGTCATTTTTCGCACTCCGGAGGCTTCAGGGAAGCTTCCTGAAGCCCCAGAGTGGGAAAAACGGCCCAACGGGCAAACCGGAAGTGCGTTTTTCCGAACTTCCGGTTTGCCTGTTTTTCACCATCCCAGGCTTCAGTGAGGCCTTTGCGCATGTGCGGGGGGCAGTGCGGGGGGTTGTGCGCATGTGTGTGGGGGGGAGGGAATGGGTGTGGGCACGTGCACGCGCGCTAGCGTGCGCACACACCTCTTTTGGCACGCGAACCAAAAAAGGTTCGCCATCACTGATCTATATAACACCTTGAAACAAAATGGGTATCCATGCAACTTCATTAAAAGTGCTTGACCACTCAATCCAATATAGCAATACAACCAAACACAAGCTATAAGGATAACACTGCCACACATCAAAAACATTCAGAAACCACCAATAAACTATTACAACTAGATGGTATCAGCATAGCACACAAACCAACTAAAGCTCTCCAAAATATCCTAAGTAGACCAAAAGACCCAGCAGGCCGGGGGGGGGAGATGGACGGGGGACGGATGGACCCAGGAATCATTTACAATATACACTGTAAAGACTGCAACAGCCACCATGTAGGACAAACAGAAGACTAGCAGAACATATCCATGAACACCAACTAGCAGTCAGAAGACATGATGAAAACTCTTTAATTTCACAACACCTGAACAGACCTAGCAATCAACACTCAGATGAGCATAGATTAACACCAAGATTAACACCAGACCAACAATCAAGAAGTAAACAATACCCCAATCAAGGAACTGCCAAACAAGCTAACAGTAAACAGCCCAACCAAATAACCACCAAGACCACGCCCACCAACACTGATAGGGCAAGTCACTAGAATATAAAGAGACAGCAAATCCCACTCCTTAGTAGCACTGATGATGTTACCTAATTTGGGTAATGAAACGTCTGCAGGAATACAACCAAACTCTGAGAGCACCGAGAACCCATCATTTCAACCCTGAGCTACAAATATTCTCTATTGGTAAAATGAGAATTTAAGGTGCAACATATTTACGATTTACATGACTACAGAATTTTGCCGTAGCTAAAATTATTTCTCACCCAGGGTACTCATTTTTATTTCAGCAGTAGTCACTATTCCCAGATTTGATCAAATGGGATACGCTGTTTGATATTTTCATTCAATGGGATAAGGTTGCATACAGCACAAATTATTGTACCAGCAACAAATGAAAAGGTGGGTGCTTTCCAACTGTTAGCATATATTATGATGAATGTTATATCAAACAGTATAACTACTTTGTTAGTCGCTTTTTTTTTGTATAATAAGAACTATCACCTGTTTCTTGAAACTAAAAAAACCTTATTTAGTTGAGCCTGGATCAACAATCGCATAGGGAGACTCCTAACCTTGGTCCTCCTGATGTTTTGCTAAAATCCTCACCATCCTGAGCTAGCACGGGATTGTCTCGACCATTATGAACGCTGAGAGTCGTAGCACAGCGTAACAATAATGGCTGTGGGCGACAGAAAATGTAGCTGTTCCCCATTTAAGACAGTCTCAAGGTTGGGTGCTTGGTGTATAAAGTCTGGCTGCTTTGCTTCTGTCCCAAGCTCCGAGGAAACAGATTAAATGAGCTCTTCTTCTCCAAGCTATTATCCAAGGTGTGGTTAAGCACGGTCACTTCGCCTTTCTCTCCTACAGAGGGCGCTAATTACTCTGTTGGGAATATTTCTGAAACCCGTCCCGTCGGAAATGGCTGCGAGAACCGGCCATCTTTGTAAAGGGCAGAAGAGATCGAGCGACCCGGCTGTTATTTCTCTCTCTGAGCGAATGGTAGCGGAAACGGATACGAGCAGGCTATTTGCCTTCCTGTCGCCTGGCCTCCTTGTTTTGATTCAGAAGAAAGGAGCTGGCCGAGCGGAGGGATCATGGTGAGCGGACAAATTGCTACGGCTGCCTTTGGGTCGCTGACTCGCATCTGATCCTATCAGAGCAGGGCCGTTTCACGGCAAGGATGTCGATCTAAGGGCAAGCGGGCCGTGGAAGAGGAACGGCAGCTTGGGGGAAGAAGCAGAGCCTTCCGGAATCTCTTCCGAGTTTTTTCCCATTAGTGGGACCGCTCAGTGGGTTGACCAACGGTGAAAACTGGGCTCTTTAAGTTTTGCAAAGAAAATGGGACATCGGATCTGTAGAATGAGACGATTTGTCCGTTGAGCCAGACTGGCTTCTTTTGTTATCAGCCAATTTTAAAAGCTGGATAAAGAGGATTTTCCACCACCCCCCCCTTTTTTTTTTTTAGTTTTTTTTTCGGGGGCAGAGGCTCAACACAATTGGGCTTCCTTGAAATTTCACTCATCTTGTCGCATTCAGGGATAAGATCTCATTATTTCCATTTATCCCTAGAAAATGTATTTTAAGATTTTCCATTGCTCGATTCAAATACTTGAAATAGTGCAATTTAAGGATCAGAATTTCCTACTGTTAGCTTCTTATAATGGCCATGTCATTGTTCATTCTTTCTATTTTCTCCTGGAAATTCAGGATGAATTTTCTGATCCTGATTTGGCAGTTATGGGTGAAGAATCAAAATCTGAGAATGGAGAGAATGCTCCTGTCTATTGCATCTGTCGCAAACCTGATATCAATTGTTTCATGATGTGAGTATTGCTGGAAGGAATAAAAGAACTTGGTAATGGGAGCTCCTTCACACGTTATGAGGTTGCATTGAGGATGGCAGCCAGTGCAAAACCCTTTTGCCAGTGTGCTGGTTTATCTCAGCAAGGTCTTCTGGGACATGTTCTTTTTAAAAATGAATATTTTTAATTATTATAAAGTTTTTAAAAACTTTGTTCATTCTGGAGAATACTTTTCAACATAAAGATATTAATGGCAGATTAAAAGGGGAAGATGAAAAGGGCAAGAGAAGAGGTTCTGCGAAGGGTACAGTCAGAAGGAATAATAAAGACAATATTCTATTGAATGAAGTAATTGCGTAGGCAAATTACCCAATATTTCCCAAACATTGGAAAAATAAAATTAGAAAAATACTAATCAGAGTTTAGATTTACTCAATTTTAAACATATATCGAGAGGTTAAAGCCTGTAAGAACCTGGAAAGTACTGGCAGATGATGCCTGGGGCATACAAAGCATTGATACTGAAGAAGCTATTTCTGTCTGATAACTTGAAGGAATATTAATATCCAAAATCCAAACAGTAGTTCTAAAACAAGGTTAAGGCGAGTGCACAAAAAAAGCAGTATGACAAATGTTAAATATCTTGTGAAGTTGTTATGGATTTAGGATAGGAGTCATCAGGAAAAGATATGTGATAGAGCAGAGATGGGCAAAGTTTAAGATGATAAGATTACTTTGTTTTGTTTTTACCTTTATTAATTTGACAATGTCTGTAAGTCGCAGAATTGTGGTTTGTGGCTCACCTAAAATTAATGAACAGAGTGCTTTGGATCCTATGCTTAGCCTGGGAATTTATTTTTAGGACCAGAACTGATTTCTGATTTTCCCTTCAAGTGTTCTTTTATATGAGGAGCTTCAATTAGGAGAAAAAAAGAGTCTTTGTGGCCACTATTAGATATTTGAGAGGTAGAAGAAACTCTTGATCTTCTGAAGTTCATCTACACATTTATTATTCAACCTTATCTCTCTTTTATTCACCCCTTTCCAATAGAAGATGCTATGCTTTTTAAGAGTTCCCTATTATGCTTAGTTAGTTAGAGCCAGTTTGGTTAAGACATCAGGCTGGAAACTGGGACACCTTGAGTTCTAGTCTTGTTTTAATTGCAAAGCCAACTGGGTGACCGTTGGCCAGTCACTTTCTCAGCCCTAGGAAAGAGGCAGTAATAAAGCACTTCTGAAATCTTGCCAGGAAAACTGCAGGGACTTGTCCAGGCAGTCACCAGGGGGTCAGTATTGACTTGAAGGGATACATACAGTTATACTTAATCAGATGGGTTAGCCCTCTTGTACAGATTCTCAAATGCAGAAGAAATTTGGTTAATGAATCTTCAACTTTTCTTTTTTTCTCTCCAGAGGCTGTGATCACTGCAATGAATGGTTCCATGGCCACTGCATTAACATTACTGAGAAGATGGCAAAAGCAATTCGGGAATGGTACTGCATGCAGTGCCGAGGTAAGTTTAAAATCCTGTGTGACTCTGTGTGTGTGTGTGTGTGTGTGTGTGTGTGTGTGAGAGAGAGAGAGAGAGAGAGAGAGAGATGAATCTCTGTCTCATGAAGCATATATGGATATGTCCTTAGGTGGTGTGCTAGAAGATTTATAGGGATTTTTTCCTGAAAGTTAATATTTAAAATCTCATGGCAAAACATGACAATGCAGTTTCCAGGGACAACAGAGAGCCAGTTTGGTGTAGTGCAGGGGTGGGTTCCAAAAATTTCTACTACCACTCTGTGGGTGTGGCTCAGGGGTGGGTTCCACTTACCTTCGCCACCGGTGTGCATCGCGACGTTGCGCGCGCGTGTTCCCCCGGTGCAATTCTGCTTCCGCGCATGCTCGGTCATTATAATCGGCCCGAAACACAGCTGAGGAGCTGATCAGCTGTGCTTCGGGCAAAGAATAAAGGTCAGCATACACCCGGGGGTGGGCGGGCAGGAGGGCCATTTCCGAAGCAGCAGCAGAGCACAAACGGCACAAAACTTCAAAAATTCGCCAAAAATCCTCGGAAAAAAATGGCGCCCACGGACCGGCACCGACCAAAGCGGGTCCATGATGCCTTTGTGACGTCACCAGCGGCTCGCTACCAGTTCGGGCGACCCGGTATGAACCGGGAGGAACCCACCCCTGGTGTAGTGGTTCTGACCCAGAAACCAGGAGACAGTGACATCTAGGTCTCCTTTAGGCATGAAAGCTGGCTGGGTGACTTTGGGCCAGTCACTCTCTCTCAATCCCCCCCCCCCCGGTTGTTGTGGGGAAAATAGGAAGAAGAAGGAATATCATGTATGCTCATCCCTTTGAGATATATATAAAAAAGGAGGGATAAAAATATAATAATAAGAAAAACATTGTTATGTATTGCCTTGAAACTCAGGCACATGAGTAAAGTAGCATGGAGCTGGAGAACTTATCTCCTGAATTTGGAGAGAAAACAGTATAGGTAGTCTGACTTACGATCACAATTGAGCACATTCTAGATAATATTTTACAAGTGGCAAATTTATGGGTTATAACATTCCCTTTCCCAGCTGAGTTTGTTTCTTAACACTTGCAAGTGTATTTAAGGATTTCCAGAATATGCTCCTTATTATTTAGTTGCTGAGAAAGCTAGTTTTTCTCTCTTATCAAAAGAAATGGCCTTCGATCAGAGCCCTAAAGTTAGAAAAAGAGGCCTATACTGCCATGCTAAAATACTAATATACACTTTTAAAAAGCCTTAAAATTCCAGGTAACAAATGAAAATGATCGTAGCTTCCTGCTATTTTATTTCTAAAGGAGGAAGTATGTCCCGACTCTTCCTTTTGCTTTACTTTGGGCAAAATTGCTTTAAGATTATATTCTGTTTTTCCAACACAGAAAAGCATACATAGTGTTAAAATAAAAAATAAAAAACAATTACATTCAGATAATTTTTTGAAATGGGATACAGATTCTCATAACGTAGATCGCTATTTCTTTTGCAGAGAGAGACCCCACCCTTGAAATCCGATATAGGCACAAAAAGTCCAAGGAGAAGGACCGGGAAGGTGACCGGGAACGTGCTGAAAAAGATGAGATGCGTCTGAAGGCCCAAGAACTGGCACTGGAGCAGAGCCGCAACTCCAAAGTAAGGGGTTGGGGTGCAGTGGAGATTACATCATCTTACAGGGCCTGGCATTCTAACTCCAGAATGTTGACGTGATTTGAACTGTTGGATTCTCAACTAGTATATTGAAGCAACTGCCTTTCCCTAACAGTCGTGCTCAGGCTATTTGTTGTCATTTATTAGATTTACATAGCCACAAGATCGAGATTTAATGTAGTCAAATAGGTAAATACCATACTTAGTTTCTAGCTACTTGGGGACCCAGCTGTTCTTCCCTTTGATGGCACGACAGGAAGATGAAATCACTTTTAGAAGATCATAGGATAGTTACAGATCCCTAAAGCCAAATTGCATTTGTAAATTCAAGACATTCCTTTCAGTCTGTTTAGTTAATATGCTAAATCAGATTCTCTTGAGATTTTCCTTCCTTTTCCTCATTGTTACTCATATTAATGCTTAAACAAATTATTATTTATTGCCATGACAAAATTATGTATTTTAAATCAGATGTGCCTTTTTAGGGTATATTTAGAGAGCTAGTTTAGGGTAGTGGTTAAGGTCTGTACTAGGAACCAGGATACTTAAAAGTTCTAGTTCTCCCTTTGGCATAGAGGGTCACTCTGTCTCAGCACAATCCACCTCACAGAGTTCCTGTTAGGAGGAGGAGGAGGAAATATTTTGTATGCTGCCTTTAGTTGTAGAAAATAAAGTGGGGATATAAATTGAATAAATATCAGCTGGGCAATATCAGTTGCTTTTGTTAATGTTTAATGTGTAAGCATCTTTCATTTTGCATTTTCCTCCTGTATTCTTTCTACAAATCTGAGATTAACCAAAGATCCTTTTGAATCATGCACAGTGGAATAGGATTCATGAGATTTTGACTTGTGCAATTTCAGAATTCCCTTTATATCGCCTATATTAGCGCTTTCCATTTTTCCCCCTTCTTTAGCTGTAACCACTTATCAGAAAGTCCTTTTTAGTCAGTATAGATAAAATACTTTAAGTCAATTTAAATGTCCCTGTTGTGCTTGGGGTAATGTGTGTGTGGTGTCATTACCCAAAGAAAAACCACTTTTACCCAATTCTGGATAATTTATCCAGGTTTGGGAAGCACTTGCCTATATGGAATTATGTACTAGCAGTTGTTTTATAAAATGCAAAACATAGAAATGATAAGTCAGCAAGACCATAATGAGAAAGTTTAAAAAGGAGCTTTGAAAAGACTGATACCATCATGTTTGTTTCTCCCTATTTTCTAATCCTGGCACTTTTGATCTAAATCTAGGAAGGTTTTATCAGAACTAAAAAGCACTAGCTGTGTATTAGGGAAAGCTGAATTCTCCAACTGAACAAGCCATGGTTACTTTTAATTGTGGGGTGTGTGTCTTCTAGAAGCTGCTAAACAACTTCCTGGCATTCATACCTGTAGGCTGAGCACGCCCTCACTTTTACCTAAAAGAATACTCATTCTTGTATATACCGTGTTTCCCTGAAAATAAGACCCGGTCTTTTCTTTTGGGCCCCAAAATAAGCACCAGGTCTTATTTTCGGGGGATGTCTTACCCACTTATCTTAGGATCACCACAGCCAGGCCTCCCAACACTTGTCGCGCCGCTGCCCAACTTCTGCGGCCGCTTGCAGCCAGATCATCGCGCCGGTGCCACTGCTCGCGGCAGGATGCCGCATCATGCCAATGCTGCCACCCACGTGCGCAACGGCGCAATATGCCATGTGGCATCCTGCCGTGAGCGGCGGCACTGGTGCAACATGCCACATGGCGTCTGGCCGCGAGCAGCCGCAGAAGAAGTCGGGCACCGGCGCGACGTGTCGGGGCGTGGGAGGCCCTGCTGCCACTTGCTGCATGGCCATAATAAAACAGCAGGAGGAATAGATATAACTGAAAACTGCCAAAATAATATTTTTCTCCTCTATTCTGGAGAGTCGAGCAACCTGAGATCCCCAGGCACCATTATGAGGCACCTGTGATGATGGGGGTTGAAAACTGGTGGCACATTTTCCCATCACTATGAGTTGGAATACAGTTAACAAATTACCCTAAATGAGTGTTAACATGCCCTGCAAAAACAGAAACCTTGATTTGCCAATTAATTTTACCCCTTCCCCCAGTCCTATTTCCCAACCCACTCATTATTACCATTATTAGCCCAAGACAGCCAAAAACTTTATGTGTAGCCCTCAATCATGAGAAGGTTGCCTCCTCCCTTTCTATTTACACACCAAACCCAAGAGATGAAACTTACTTCTGCGTAAACCTGAACTGGAGGTCCTTGCCCGTGATTAATCTTGAGTCCATGCTTGTGCATCCTGGCTCTTTTGAGGAACACCGTGACGATGGGGATGGGTGGGAGTGTTTGGGACCAAGCCAGGGACAGAGCAGATGGGATTCCTCAGGTTCAAAGCCCTTTTCACATCTGTCGTGTTTTCTTATTTGCAGCAGATCAAGCGCTCGGCCCGCATGTGTGGAGAATGTGAGGCCTGCCGGCGCACGGAGGACTGTGGGCAGTGTGATTTCTGCCGGGACATGAAGAAGTTTGGTGGGCCTAACAAAATCCGTCAGAAATGCCGCCTGAGGCAGTGCCAGGTTCGGGCTCGGGTGAGTGTCGTGGTGGGCAATTCCCTGCCCTGAGATCATTGCATGTTTTCTCTAGGGGGCACTTTCTTGGCTGCTCACTCCCAAGGGGCAGCCACCTCGAATTTGAAGCTGTTGGTTGTGTGTAGCTCACACGTGATTTTTTTTTTCCCATTCTTTTCTTCCTAGGAGTCCTATAAATATTTTCCAGCTTCGGTAAGTTTCCTTTTTCCCTCCAGTTTTTTTTTCTTTTCTTTTTTCTTCTTCTTTTTTTTTTAAAAAAAATCTTAATAATCAGGATTAAGATGAGATGAGTGCTAAGTTTGGGACTCCTGGGATTTTTTTCCCCCCTAGATAGGGAAGCAGACTGAAGGTTGGCCTATACATCCAATACAATGAGGTGGCGATAGCCTAGAAGTGGTGGACTGAACTATTTGAGATCGTGGGTGAAACTTCTCTCTTTTACATACAGGTAGTCCTCGACTTACAACCTTTCGTTTAGTGACCGTTTGAAGTTACAACAGCGCTGGAAAAAAGTGACTTATGACCATTGTTCACATTTAGCGACCGTTGCAGCATCCCCCATGGTCACGTGATCAAACATTGGCCACTTGGCAACTGGCTCATATTTATGACGGTTGCAGTGTCCTGGGGTCAGGTGATCCCCTTTTGCGACCTTCTGGCAAGCAAAGTCAATGGGGAAGCCAGATTCACTTAACAACCATGTTACTAATGTAAACACCTGCAGTGGTTCATTTGACGGTGGCAAGAAAGGTCATAAAAACGGGGCAAAACCCACTTAACAGCCATCTCGCTTAGCGACAAAGTTTGGGCTCAATTGTGGTCCTAAATCAAGGACTACTTGTACATAGCACGTGCACCCATGTGAATCTCCCACTTAAAAGAGAAAACCAACACAGCAGGGAGAAAGTTTTTCCTCTGCCCTACTTTGGGTTTCCAAACTTTTTAATTGTATGAGGTTTGTTTGTCCTCCTCTTCCAACCCCAAGTAAGGCAACTGTTGTAATTCCTATGCCTTTTCTCTGTTTAGTGATGCAGTCCACCCTTTCATCGTATTTCCTCCTCATTCTGCTGCCTGTATAGATCCGGCTTCACACATAGCGGGTTCATTATTTGAAAGGCCGGGTGCTGGAAGACCCAGATTGCATGCTTTTCTGTATTGTATTAGGTGGCAGGTTTTGCCGGGCCATTTGGTCTTGCTTCTTGGAGCTCTAAGCCTTCTCTCCTCTCGTCTCCTCTCTTTTATTTTATTTTTTTAAAAAAAAATTATTTTTTTTATTTTTTAAAGAAGTGGGTTTGGGGATTCTTTTTTTGCTGCTCGCGCTTTGCCGCTTGGCATTCAGCAAGCCCCATTTTCTCTGTTTGCCACTCTGCACAGGAACAGAAGGGTGTGTTTGCACTGTCTTGGTGCCTGGTGCTTTTGTGAAGCCAGGCAGATGGCTCCTTTAATGCTTTCCTCTCTCTCTCTCTCTTTTCTTTCCCCCCCACTTTTCCTCTCTCATTGCTTTTTCCCCGCTCTCTTCCCCACTTCCCCACTTCCCCAATCGCTCAATAGATGTTACGGGGGCGGGAGGATGATCTGCAGATGCTAAAGGAACAGCTAGAATCGGCTGCCACACCTGAGCCTCTGTCGGATGATGATCTGCACATAGATCCCGATTTGTATCAGGAGCTTTGTTCAGGGGCCTTCGATGATCAGAATCTGGTGAGACCTATGGTAGACCCATTGCCTTGGGATTCCTAGGTCATGTTGGCAGGGTAATGCTTGCTTGGGTAGAACAACAACAACAACTGCCCTAGGATAGTGCATGTCCTGGGTCCCCTCCCAATGTCATTCAGAGCTGTGGAAGGACATCTGTCAAAGGTGTTGGGAACTCTAGCTAAATGTTTGGATCAACAGTTCATGTGGGACTTGACCCAGTTCCTCAGCATTTAAAGCTCCCTGCTTGTCCACTTTCGACTATTTCTTGAGCCTTGTATCTTCAGTTTATTCTCCAGCAATCTTTTTTGCCTTGATTTCCCCTTATTCCTTTTATCTTCTCCCTCTGATTCTTCTACCCTGCTTCCTCTCAGCTCTGCTTTTCTGCTGACTACTCTGCCTCTCTTTCTGCAAAGATTCCCAGTTCTAGGCTTTTTTGCTTGCCTGTTACCCTTTGCTTAACCGCCCATAGGTTTTCTTATGGACGTTTCATGTCTCTTACAGAAGCTGCACTATTGATCATTGTTCCATGGACAGTTCTTCCCCTAGCCCGTAACTAAGAATATTTGTAAACGGTCAGAGATGTTACTGTTGCTTTGTCAGACAAGCTCTTGCAACTTGCCACACATGGCATATATCTGGGAAAATACGTTTCTTTGATTTGGTTTCTAAATTATTTCATTAGTGTAATTTGGTTTTTCAAATTCTTTTAGAAAAGGTGGCATGCTTACCTGAGTCTGTAGTGGGAAGTGCAGGTAGCCATTGGGTTTATGATCACTCGTTCAGCAACTGTTCAAAGTTACAACAGTGCTGAATGAGGAGATTTATGGCTGATCCTCAAAGCCATGACAGCATCGCCGCAGTTATTGGATTGCAATTCAGGCACTTGGCAACAGCAATTACAATGGTTGCAGTGTCCCCTGACCATGTTATCGCTATTTGTGATCTTCCCTGCTGGCTTCTGCCAAGCAGAGTCAATGGAGAAGCCTGCAGGAGGTCACGAATGGCAGCCACGTGACATTGTGGGATTTGTCTAATGCCTGCAGCTGGAACTGCCATCGTAAGTTGGTGTGTTCACATGATATTGCACTTTGCAACAGCATCATTTAGAGATAGTATTCCCAGTCCCAATAACTGCCATTAATCAAGGACTATCTGTACTAACCTCTTTACAGAGAACTATAGTGTAATAGGCACTAAAGATCCATTTTTTTGATTTATTACAAATGGCCAGTCTTATTTTGCTTATGTGATGCTGGGTTAGGCATTTCTTTTAATGAGACAGTACCACACGGCATAATAATATGCTTTTGTTAGTTAGGTGCTCTATTGATGTAACTCCAATATAAATATTTCTCACTTACCTCCCATTCATTTACTGACCAAAGTTACAGTGGTGCTGAAAAAAATAACTTCATAACCTATTCACACCCTTTGCAGCATTCTTCAGTCATGTGATTGCTATTACAGACAGTATGCATTGTCTTCTGCCTGACTTATGGGTTTTTCTTACACAAACACGCAGAGTGCAGAGCAGAGAGATTGGAGAGAAAGGGATTGCAAGAAAGTAAGCTGTTTGTTCTTCTACACATTGAAAGCAATGTGATTCTGCCAGCAGCCCGATGCTGCAGTACTCTTTTGAAATCTTTTTCTCTCCAATCTCTTTCTTCTGTGAAGGAGTTGGGGAGAAAAAAGTAAGTGATTTCTGTAGGCAATTTTTCCTTTGCCCCCCCCCCCCAGCAGAAAGATTGGAAAGAGATTTCAAGAGAGTAAGCTCTTCTATATATTGAGAGCATTGTGATCTCATGGATAGTTCAAGTCTGAGAGCTGCAGATGTGCTAGGCCAGGACTGTCAAACCCCCGGCCCATGGGCCGGATACGTCACGTGCTGGCCACGCCCACGCCCCGTTTAGCGAAGGGGAAAAAAATCCCGATACATCATGTGACGCTACCGTGACGACGTGAGTTTGACACCCCTGTGCTAGGCAAACAGCTTACTCTCCTGAAATATCTTTCTCTCCAATCTCTCCTCTATGGGTAGAGGGAGAAAAAAAGCAAGCAGTTTCTTTAGGCAATCGCTCCTTTGCTTGATTTTGTCTCGCCCGCGGAGCGGAAAAATTGGAGAGAGATTTGAAGAGAGTAAACTGTTTGCTCTTTTACGCATCAAAAGCTAGCTGATTGCACTGACAGTGAGAAAGGGTGAGACAAAGGGGAGATTGCCTACAGAAATTGCACAGAGTGGAAAGATTGGAGACAGAGGGCTTTCAAGAGAGTAAACCATAGCATGTGGTTCCCATCTGTGGGCTAGAGTGCAATAACATTGCTTTTAGTGTGCAAGACAGTAAGCAGGCACTCAGGCATCCCTAAGGCAGGGGAGTGGTTAGGAGTCAAACAAAAGCTGAAGGTGTGGAACTGAGTGGTCTTGTCTCTTTCCAGTTGGAAGTCACAGTCACATGCTTTCCCAATTAGTGACTGTTTTACTTAGTGGCAGAGCTGCTGATCCCAATTAGGGTTGTTAAGCAAGGACTATCTGTATAACTACAAAGCACCTAACTGGCAAAGGTATATACTTTCCATGTCTGTTGGCCATGCTAGCTGGGCATTTAAGAATTATAACTCAAATGTGTTAGAAAGATCCTAGGAAGCTGGAAACAACTTGTGTGAATAGAGTGACTCGCAGAGTGAGCCCAAGGCAGATGTTACACTCTTACGGTTCCCATAAAACTGGGGGTTTTATGGTTGCCTCCGATAGAGAAGGTTACTGAATTTCTATTCCACTTGAGATGATGTTGTATACTTAATTAATAGTTTAAAGATCAGCAGCATTGACTCCTAGGCCTGATGCGCTTCCCTTTCTAAATTCCAATCTTCAGGAAGAAAAGAAAATCTTGGATTGTCAGCATCTGTGACAACTTGGCCATTAATGGAGCTGGAGCATGCAGTTTCATGTATTAAATACATTTCTATTTTACATTTTCATTGTTCTTTTTAAATAATCCCAAAATGTATTACCCTGGTGTCTTTTTTCTCAAAGTGGTTCTATTACACAATAAGTTGCTGGCCAGAGTAATATAATTACAGGAAGTATTTCCTGAAAGAAGAAATGGAAGCAAAGCTGACTGCTGTTTGACTTTTCTTAAAAGTCTTGTTCTGGAAATGTTAATCTTCCCCTCCCACTTTTTTTTTTGTCTTATTCCTTCTTTTAGCCATGGCTCAGTGACACAGACGATGTGCCCTTCCTTGATCCTGTGTTGCGGAAACGTGCAGTGAAAGTGAAGCACGTCAAGCGCAGGGAAAAGAAGTCAGAGAAGAAGGTAGGAACCCAAACACGGCTAGCTGCCAAGATGGGAAGTGGGATTTTTTAACGGGAAGAAGATCACATTCTAAAGCTGTAATCCCTTCCACAATGTGCTTAGAAGTCCATCAAACTTGGCTTGCTTCATGGTTTGTGAGGGACCTATTTTTCATTTTCTTCCTCCTTGATTTAAAATAGCCAAGTCTGAGACATCAGAAACAGAAGAACTTCCTAGTTTACTTATTTATTTATTAGATGTATATCTTGCCTTTCATCCAGGAGCTCAATACAGCAGGCATAGTTCTTCATCCTCCCATTCCCCTCCACCCCCCGCACCAATAACCTTATGGGTTATAGCTGAGCTGAAAGTGAGTGACTGACCCAAAGTCAACCAGTGGATTTCCATGTTAGAGTTGGACTTCAGCCTAGGTCTCTTCAGTCCTACCCTGGCACCTTAACTGCTGTATCACACTGGCTCTCAAACTTCCTTGGTTACCAGTTGCAATCAGCCATGTGCTGGATGCGCAAAATAGAACAACAGTAAAAAGGAGGGTGCCTAACAAATATGAATCTTGATGCTGAGCTATCCTCTAGACCGGAGGTCCCCAACCCCTGGTCCATGGACCAGCACTGGGCCGCGGCATGCCAGAAACCAGGCCACACAAACAAGCAAAGCCCCGTCCGTGGGATGCAGGCAGCATGCGAAACCATGCTCCCACCTGTCCGTGGAAAAATCTCTCCACGGAACCGGTTCCTGGTGCCCAAAAGGTTGGGGGCCTCTGCTCTAGACCAGTGTTTCTCAACCTCAGCAACTTTTAAAGATGTGTGGACTTCCCAGAATTCCCCAGGTGGGAGTTGGGCCACCCATTTTTAAGTTGCTGAGGTTGAGAAACACCGCGCTAGAGAGATGTAATTGCAGCCTGATAGAACTGTGCTGCAAAGACACAATCATCTGGATACACTAAATGGGATGATAGACCCACTGAGGTCAGTTTTGTTTTCATTCTTCGGTAACAGCTCTGTGGGATCTTTGGGGCAGAGATGGGTCTTTTTTTTTTATCATCTGCTACTTGGTCTTTTTCAGGAGAACAGCTAGACATTATTTACTGCATGCAAGGATAGGTGTCAGCCCCTCTCATCTTGATATATGTGTATTCTGAGATTTATTGCATCATAATGAAGATATAAAATAATCATATGAAAGGCACAGTTGAGTGGATGGCAAGCCAGTCTTGAGCAAATGATATACTAGCGCTTGGGAGGACTCTTTGGGCTGAACCATAGTGATGCGGTTTTTTTTCCCCCTTTGGGGAAAGAAGGGAAGGTGTAGCCAAAGGAGAAAACAAGGACGTGCTCCACAGAATCTTGAGATGCTTCTTGATTGGGGAATATATATTTTGGTGGTGGGGGACTATGGACTGGATGATTTTGAGTAACAGGCCAAATTTGACTCACAGGCTATATAGGTTGCCAACCCCTTACCTAGGCAGTGGTTTGGTATAGACATTATATTAAAGAATAACATGGGTTTTTGATTTTTGGCTTAGCATATTTTGTGATTTTTGATTTTTGGCTTAGCATATTTTAATTGCATAATGTATAATATAAACAAGCCAGCTGGCATGATTTGTGGACTAGTCCAGGGGTCTCCAACCTTGGCAACTTTAAGACTTGTGGACTTCAACTCCCAGAATTCCTCAGCCAGCTTTGCTGGCTGAGGAATTCTGGGAGTTGAAGTCCACAAGTCTTAAAGTTGCCAAGGTTGGAGACCCCTGGACTAGGCCACTACACTGTTGTCATGACAAGAGCGTTGGATTTGGTGTGGGGGAGACCCAAGACCAAATCCCTACCTAAACTAAAAATCTTTGGATGACTTTGTCCGAGTCACCATCTCTTAGCCTAAACTACTTCAGACTGAAAGAGATAGGGAAAGATACCATCTGCTTTCTGAAGGAAAAGCAGAATCTTGCATAGAAACATTTTCCCCCCATCCTGCCTTTAATTGAAGATAAAAATACAAGTATTGCCCACCTAGCAGTTCAAAAGCATGCAAATGCGATGTTCTGCCCCAGCTATCCACCACAAAGAATGCAACACACACAAATGTCAAACACACTGTTGTTTACTATTGAAGGTCTACTAATTTAACTTCTTAGTATCCGTTTTCAATAAACATACAGTTCAAACAGTCTTCCCCCCCCCCCACTGGCTGTTAATTGAACTTCATTAACAGCCAGCAAGAGTTCCAGAGATAATTGTCTCAATTGAAGAAACAAGAGTGCAGATAAGCACAGTGCTTAACAATAGTTGGCACAACTCCCAGAAATAAATGTGTAGGAAAATTCACAAACTAGAACAAGGCCAAACAGACTTGACTGGATGCAAAACACAATGATGATTGTTTCCTGCAATGTGATTGCGTGTGGTCATGACTTAAATAGGCTAAGGGCGTGGCCAAGTAGCCCAAAGCCCAAAGCCCTACTCTCGAGGAGACCTCCTCCTGAGTAGCCACTCTTGCCTCTTGACAGCTCTGTGTGCCCGTGCATTCAGAATAGGCTCCTCCTCTTCTTCCTCGTCAGTGATGGGAGCCTCTGGAGGTTCTGAAGGTCCTGGCTGTGTCTCTGCCTCTGGCACCGAGTCCACACCAACCTCCTCACTGTCCGACTCGGGTACCAGCTGCACAGGCCGCCGGCGCATCACTACCACAGCCTCTTCGCTGTCAGAGTCCGCAACCAGCTGCACGGGTCGCCGGTGGGCCACAACATGCGAGTAGATAAATAGGTGCCACTTCGGTGGGGAGGTAACAGCATTCCCTGCACCTCAGAGTAAAGTCATGCTCGCCACATGACCATGGAAGCGTCTTTGGACAATGCTGGCTCCCTTGGCTAAGAAACGGAGATGGGCACTGCCCCCAGAGTCGGAAACAACTGGATAGGGGAAACTTTTACCTTTACCTTTAGTCATACGGGAGATGCTAAAGTGAATAGGTGGTGGCTTGTAGTCTTTTTTTTTTTTTTGGTAAGAAAAAGATGGAGAATCTGGGCTTCCCAAGTCCAGGACTTAAATTGCTATATATACTGAGTCTGAAACAGTGTTTCCTGTTTAGATCAGGTCAGGATCCATCCAGTCTAGCCAGTATTTCTCAACCTCATCCACTTTAAGATGTGTGAACTTCGGTTCCCAAAATTTCCAACAATCAGAATCCACTCTAGCCGGGGAATTCTGGGAACTGAAATCTAAACCTCTTAAAGTTGATGAGGTTGAGAAACATTGAGCCTGGCCTTGGTTTCCAGTTTCAACCAACCATCTGTTGAATGCACAAAATAAAACAAGAGCATAAAAACAACAACAAGAACAACCAAGGGTGTCCAAGAAATATGAGTCTTGAGGTTGAGAAATACGGCCTTCATATTAAGAACCTTCTCATGGGGGGAAAAGAAGGGCTGATAGTGGTTTGATTTCCCTTTGGAGATCTCTATAAATATGAGCCTTCTTTGTGCCTCTTGCTCTGCAGAAGGAGGAGAAATATAAGCGACACAAGCAGAAGCAGAAACACCGCGACAGGTCAAAACATGCCGAACGGGTGGATGCCAAAGATCCTTCTTCTTTACATCAATGTCTGGGCCCCGGCTGCATCCAAGCTGCCCGGGCTACCTCCAAGTACTGCTCCGATGAATGCGGAATGAAGTTGGCAGCCAAGTAAGAACTATGTCTCCTTGGCTCCCGTTTCTCCTCAGTGTTTACCTTCCAGCATGGATTAGGGGAGGGGGACTTTGCTCGTGGAGCTGGGAGTGAGATGAAAAGGGTAAGATAGATATTGGTAGTGAAATACAGGCATTTTGTTCCCCCCAACTCCAGCTGTATGGAAAGGTAGAATTATGATGAAACTGAAAGGGACAGTTTTGGAAATGAGTGTCATAATCCATAATAGAAACCTGTTACGGTAGAAGAGCACCTGGGCACCTCTGATGCCAGTCTTTGGTGTGTAAACTTTTTTCCCCTGTTCCCATGGGTTGTCTCTGCTGTAGGCTAGGACAGTGGGGAACTATTTCTGTAGTGCACAGAGAACTTTTAAAGCACCTTTTCCTTCTGCACCTATAAAATACATTAATGGCTTGCTTTCTTTCTTTATTTATTTTTTATTTATTTTATAAAATTTATATGCCGCCCAACTCCCGAAGGACTCTGGGCGGAAAGCATCTGAGACATTTGCTGTTCTGTTATGCCTTAAATCGGGTCCTCAACCCCCTGTCTGTAGCATGCCAAAAACCGGGCCGCACAAACACGCAAAGCCCCATCTGGGGAATGCAGGCAGCACACCAAACCAGGCCCCCTCCGGTCTGGGGAAAAACCTCTGTCCGTGGAACCGGTCCCTGTTGCCCAAAAGGTTGGGGGCTGCTGCCTTAAATAGTCCCTTCCAAGCTTATGATACCCTTGAGGCATATGAATTGGGTAGGGTAATGTTACGTTGCATTTGATCCCTGCTCTTTCATAGTGACCTGTGATCTTCTTTCATATTGACCTATGATCTTCCTTCCTTCCTTCCTTCCTTCCTTCCTTCCTTCCTTCCTTCCTTCCTTCCTTCCTTCCTTCCTTCCTTCCTTCCTTCCTTCCTTCCTTCCTCAGCCGCATCTATGAGATCCTCCCACAACGCATACAGCAGTGGCAACAAAGCCCATGCGTGGCGGAGGAGCATGGCAAGAAGCTGCTGGAGCGGATAAGGCGGGAGCAGCAGCAGGCCCGGCTTAAGTTACAAGAAATGGAACGCAAATTCCATGAATTGGAAGCTCTTATTGTCCGGGCTAAGCAGCAGGCTATCAAGGAAGATGAAGAGGTACCTGGAAAATGTGGAGGAGGAGGAGGAGGAGACAGAATTGTTGGACACCATCTTAGAACAGATAGGGGAGCTTGGATAGATATAGCTAGAGCTTTTTTGGCATCTTAACTCTATGCACCTGTTTTTCACCTATGCAGCTTAGATTGTAAATCATCCAGAGTCATTGATTGAGATAGGTGGCTGTAGAAATGGTAAATAAATAAATAAATAAATAGACATACATTTGCAAATATTTCTAAACACCAGTAGCTTGTATGCATTCCCAAATTACATTGAGGCCATCTCTATAATGTCAGAAGAACTAAGCAGTCATTCCTGAATCTTTTTCATTGTCATAATGGCTTTGCGAAGCTTTGTTAACTCTTGATTTAAGCCACAGAGGAAACACTGTTAAAAGATAGGATATCTATCCTCTTGTCTTGATGAATTAATTCATGAGAAATCAGTTGCTTTAGCTGCTACTTATTCTGCCAGTCCATTGTATTTGTCCTGAGTTTGCTTACATTAGCATCATTGGCTAGTTGAGACTGGCCAAACCTGAGAAGTATAATTCTAGGTTGAAGTTAAAGTGTAATGGTGAAACTCCTGACCATTTCTTTTGTTAACAGTGCATAAATGTGTGAGGAAATAGCAATAATTCTTGATTAGAATACTAGCTAATACTGGGAATTCTTTTACAACGTTCTCGAGCAGATAGCAGAACATCTGTCCCTTTTATTTCCTAAGCAAATGCTTGTACTTCCCCAAATTATATTAACAAAGTATAATCCAGTACATGGAGTGTATTGAATTGCCTACCTCCTCCTGCTCTGTGTGTGGCACTTTCTGATGTGAATTTTGAGTGGAATTTTCCATGAGCCTTGAACCCGTTATGTGCTGTGTGATATTGCTGCAGCAGTTAAAGTACCCTGAACTTTTCAGCTTCCTGGCTGGGAGGACAAAAAAAACAGTGGGCAGAACCCAGTGAAAAACCAAGTCAGTAGTGATGTGGTGGCAGATACCTAATACCTAATTTGAGAAAATCGGACAGATTTGGAGCAGAATTACCATTGCGTATTGAGAAGTGTGATTGGACGGAAATGGTACAATTTACTAGTCTATGTAATGCCCTAGAGAGTCAATTTGGTGTCTTGGTTAAGGCACTAGACTAGAAACTAGGTGACGATGAGTTCTAGTCCCTCCTCGGCCACAATGCCACTTGGATGACTCTGTCTAGTGGCTCTCTCTCAGCCCTAAGAAGAAGGCAAAGGCAAACCACTTCTGAAAATCTTGTCAAGAAAATTACAGGTAAACCTCAGGTGATGGCCATTTGTTCAGCGACCGTTCAAAGATACGACCGTACTAAATGAATGGTACTTAACAACTGGTCCTTGAAATTCCAGCCATTGCAGTGTCCCTGCAGTCACGTGATCAAAATTCATGACCGCAGGATGCATTGAACTCCCTCTACCTGCCTATCTTCCCACCGTCTCTACCCATTTGGCTGCCCTGCACTTCACCCACCCCCACTGCTGCTGTCCCCAGCTGACGTTTGCCATATACTTCTTCACGCTGCTGGCCTGGGATCCAAGACCTGGTGCAGACCCAGTATGTGCACGACAAGGGCAGTGGAGCCTCGTCTGCTGAAGGGAACTCACTGGGTCCGGCAGGCAAGGGCAGCAGTGCAGAAGAAGGGGCCCTTTCTTCCACTGCCAGTATGAGGTGTGATAGTCTGCAGAAAGTGGAGAGTGCAGTGGGAGAGGATGGCAAGGCGTGGTGCACTTTGTTGCTTGGGAAGGCGACTGTGGTTTCCCCAAGTGAATATGGCTATGGGGGAGTCACTCGGGGTGGCAGCAGAACTGGAAGAAATGGACAAGGTTTTTCCAGAAGTGCTGCCTACACTTCACACCTTGCGTTGGAAAAGCTCTGGTAAACTGGTCTGTGGGCTTCTGCTTGTTGGAAACGGCTGGGCCTTTATTGTGAGGCGGCTTTACAAGAGGGAGTCTGGCAGAGAGGGTCAGTTGATACTGGGCTTGCCTCCACCTCTCTTTGGAGACCACAGGCCAGATCTTCAGGAGCGCTTCCAACGTGAGCTGCAGAGTATGCATTACACTTTTTCACATCCTTCCGCTTCCTCCAGTCTGAACAGCACCTCCTACACAGCTGCCACCTAGGCAGCACATTAACTCTTGCTATCCCATCTTGCTGCACTCGCCACAGTCTGTGAGCTATCGCTCCTTGCTATAGTGGCAGAAGACCGGGCTTCTCCTCTTGCAATGCTGCCTGCCTTCTCCCTGACTGAGCCTGACAAGGCTTCACCACCTTGCCACACTCACTGACTGTGTCCTTGCCCAGTACCTGGATCCTGGGCCAGCAGTGGGAGGAAGACAGGAAGGTCAGGATTGGGTGGTGGGGGTCATGGCAGGGGTAGATGCAATGCAGCGTACCCAAAATGCAGGGTACTCCCATTTCCACCCAGCAGAGGTGAGGCGGGGGGCGGGAGATAGGTGGGCGGTGGTACTTGTGGCAGAGGCAGTTGCACAGGGCAGGAGAAATGTGAGGTCCTCGCCTAATAACTCTACAGTCTTGGCCTAACAACTGCAATCTGGATTGCTTGGACTGCTATCGTTAAGTCATGTAATATTGTGCGTAACGTCCACTTTGCTTACCAGTGGAAATTCCTGTTCCAATTAGGGTCATAATCCAAGGACTACCTGTTCAGGGACTAGCACTGACTTGAAGGCGCATGTACACACAAACGCTCCCCCCCACCCCCCGTAAGAGACTTAATAACCTGGCTCTGCAAGCTTGGTTGGGAAAATGGCTAAATCTGTACATAGTACTTCATGGTAGCATGATTTGTTTAATTAGTGTTGTGTGATATTATATTTTCCCCACCTTTTAAAAAAGATATAATTGAAGACAGGATACCTAATATTTCTGCCTCCCATTTTCCTCATAACAACAATCCTGTGAGGTGAATTTAGCTGAGAGAAGAAAGAGACAGTCAGTCACTCAGCTGGCTTTCATGCCTGAGAAAGGCCTAGAACTTGCAGTCTCCTGATTTCTAGCCCAGCATATTCATCACTACACCAATGGCTCTTCTTTAAGGCTTAGTTTTCTGAGTGTATCCCATGACATCTGATTTGTTCAACAAGCTGTACTAAAAACCAAACCACCCTCTCACTGCCTTATGCATGACTGCCAAAGCATAATTCTCTGCAGTTGGGTTGTTGCCAGATTCTTGGTTCTTCTTTGCTTGCCTGGTTGGATTAAAAGTTCTGTACATATATGGGGTAAGGTGCTGTTTTCTTTAAAATTCAGTTTGTTGTTTTGACCTCTGCTTGTTTCTTAGACCAGTGAAGGAGACAGTGATGACACAGATTTGCAGATATTCTGTGTCTCCTGTGGCCATCCCATCAACCCGAAAGTTGCCCTTCGCCACATGGAAAGATGTTATGCCAAGGTATGTCGGTTTTCCCAGTGCTGCTTCAGTGTGCTATTGAATTGCATTTTGAAGGATTTAAGCATTGCACAGGTAGTTCTCGAGTTACGACCACCCATTCTCGAGTTACGACCACAGAGCCGAGGTGGCGCAGTCGTTAGAGTGCAGTACTGCAGGCTACTTCAGCTGACTGCTAGCTGCAGATCGGCGGTTCAAATCTCACCGGCTCAAGGTTGACTCAGCCTTCCATCCTTCCGAGGTGGGTAAAATGAGGACCCAGATTGTTGGGGGCAATATGCTGACTCTGTGAACCGCTTAGAGAGGGCTGTAAAGCACTGTGAAGCGGTATATAAGTCTAAGTGCTATTGCTATTGCTATTGCTATTGAGCGACATCCAAAATTACAACAGTGCTGAACGAAGGGGATTTACAACCGGTCTGCAAAATTGCAACCATTGCAACATCCCCATGATCGCCACGCAAAGTCAGTTGAGAAGCTGATAGGAAAGGTAGCAAGTCGCTCCTAGCACATTTTCTTCCAAGGAGCGCCACTATGGAATATGAGATTCCCTGGGACATCATATTCTGTAACAAACTCTTGTTTACTTGTGCTCCCTAGTGCCTGCCTACAACCCTCGCTGCTCCCTCTGCTGCCCTCGTTGGTCTGGTCCTCCCCACTGCTCGCCTGCTGCCTTAGCCAGCCTGCCGGCACTTCCTACCACACTGGCCTGCCTATCTGTACTGCCCAATGCCTACCTGCACTACCTCCCCCATGACACTCCCTCCTGCACACCTGGGACTCTGCCTCTTCCTGCTTAATAACCTTTGCAGTCCTATGATGATGATGATGATGACAACTGGGATTGCTGTTACTAAGCGATGTGGTTACCTAACACTGCATTATGACCACATCGTTTAGCAATAGTAATCCTGGTCCCAATTGCCGTCATCAACTAAGGACTACTTCTACCCAAGCCATAAGTTGTCTTCCTTGCTTTAGGTTAGTATGATGTGAAATGTTGAGAGGAATTGGTAAATAAACCATGTTAAACCATGTTACTGTTGGATGTTTAAATGGCAGCCATGACTTAGTATGATTTGCAAAAAATAGCCATATGCTGAGTTCCAATTGCCTTTTAACTCACAAATTCACAGCCTTCAGGACCATGGATAAGATATAAGCTGGGCAGCAACAGCAACTCATATTGTTAATGATTTTTTTAAACAAGCATCAGAAACATTCATGTTAGCTATGTTTGTATGAAATACTTGTTAATCATTCTTTATTCAGCCTTAATACAAAGTGGTGTGTGATGGTGAAAAACATTTAAAAACATGGGGAAAATACTTGAGAAAAAGGAAGAGTATTATAAGAGTATTTGAGAATGCAAGATGCCAAGGTACAACAATACAAAAGTCCAGGTATTTAGTTGTAGCTTCATGTGATTTATGAAGCCAGCCAATTATCATTTATTCAAGCAATATTCATTAAATTAAGATAAATTACTATTATTATTTCCCCCCCAAGTTTCTATAATTAAGGCTTCAGGGATTAACATGTGTCAGAAAAGATTACCTAACCTTTAGGGATTATGCAAAATGTCCATGCATGGAACATTTTCAGGTGGTGAAACGAATGGGGCTATTGAGGGCAGGTGTGATTTATTTAAATGTTTATATGGCTGCTCATCTTAAAACTCTGAACTCTGGACAGTAAACTATAACGTAAAACATCATACAAAGAATAAAAACGACACAATAAAAAATTGATTGGGGGTAAATTTGAGGAAAAAGCCAAGTAGTGGCTGATAAGGAGTGAAGGTTATAGGTAGTGTGTGTCAATCCTTCTGTTGCCATGGCAGGGGCTGTATACCTAGAATGGCAGAGGTAGTCCTCGACTTATAACGGTTTGTTTAGTGACCGTTCAAAGTTACAGTGGCACTGAAAAAAGTGACTTATGACCGTTTTTCACACGACCGTTGCAACATCCCCATGGTCATGTGATCAAAATTCAGGCACTTGGCAACTGGTTCCTATTTGGGACAGTTGCAGTGTCCCGGGGTCATGAGATCACCTTTTGCAACTTCTGACAAGCAGAGTCAATGGGGCAACCAGATTCACTTAACAACCATGTTACTAACTTAACAACTGCAGTGATTCACTTAACAACTGCGGCAAGAAAGGTTGCAAAAGGGGGCATAATTGACTTAACAAATGTCTCATTTAGCAACAGAAATTTGGGGGCTCGGTTGTGGTCGTAAATCGAGGACTACCTGAATACTGTAATCCCACCTCCCACTTGTCCTTCCTATCTTCCTATCACCTTCCTTACTTCCTCCCTGAAATTGCTGCTGATAGTGAAGTCTGTATAACTCCTTTTCTCACTTGCTCCTCCATTAGTCTTCTCAATACTTTCCTTCCCCTCCCTGAATTGCCGTTGATGGCTCATCGCACTGTACCCCACAGGTCTGCTCACCTCCAATCTTTTCCCTTCCCCCCCCTGCTGCTATTATGTTGTCAGTGCCTCATATGAACACAGGTAACCCTCACTTAATGGCAACTTTACCTGTACTTCCATTCTCCGCTATCCTGTCAGAGCTGAAGAAGCTTCTTGGATTAGAAGCGAAACGTCTTCAAAGAAAAAAACAAGGAAGCCCAGTTGCCTCCTGAAAAAGCACCTTTGGGTTTACCCGTACTTCTATTTTTGAAATTAACAAAACCTTGCAACCCTTTTAAAAACTTTGCATGAGATAAGAAGCCTTCTGAGCTTTCATGTTAGGTACTAACAGTCATAGTATTGATTAATGTTTCCTCACATAATGATGACTGTGATATTTTTCTTCTATCCAGACTTTACAACTCTGCTTTACTGTTTCTTCCCTCTACAGTATGAGAGCCAGACATCTTTTGGGTCTATGTATCCGACACGTATTGAAGGGTAAGAAATCTGAGTTCATTGCTATCAAAACACTGGCCACCCGGACTCTTTCTATTCATTTGAGATAAAGTATATGTTTCATCTCTACCTGAATTTCCTGAAAAGAGGATGGTCCTAAAGTTAAGACATCCCCTCCCCAGGAAGAATAGAAAGGGGGGGGGGGAAATAATACAAATCCCTCTCTTTTAGGATCATCTTTAGGGATCCTCTTTCTTTCAGATAAATAACTATATTTCTCTTCTAGAAAGACATTTTTCTCCCTTCAAATAACTATTTGTATAATGAGGGTGGTAATTTTCCCCTTTCCTCATATTCATCCAATTATATTTCCTTTCCTTGCCAGTGCAGTGTACCCTTATTGCATTGCCATTCTTTTTTGTTTGTTTCTGCTGGAATTATGATGGGAACTGTGTATATATTTGTGTGTGAAATTGTTTATAACTGTCTTCGCTGCTATATCACCACTTTGAGGGGAACAGCAAGTTAAAAAAAATATTTCTAAAATCCCTAGGCTCATGTTCATTTGTGTGAACATTCTCCAAACTTCCCATTTTAGGAAAGGTTATTGAAAAGGCGATGATGACTCAGTTAGAAGAAATGGACTATCTCAGATTGCTGCTAGTGAGGATTCAGAAGGAATGGATGGAAACCACATTCTTTGCCCTTGGTGAAGGACTTTTGTTTGGACCTTGGTACTGTTAGACCTTTTGGGATGCCATAGAATCTTGCTGGACTGCCTCCAAACACAGGTCACGGGCACTCAACTCCAGGGGTTCTGTTCTTGCTTCTCCGAGTGATTTAAGTCTGTAATCAAGGGGATGGCCAGCACTACAATACAGGGTACCACGAGGTTCAGTGCTGTCTGCCCTATTAATTAAAACTTGTATGATGCCATTAGGAGAAGTCATCTGACAGTTTGGGTGAGGTGCCATCAGTGTGCAGATGACATCCAGTTGTACATTGCTATCCCAAGTCAGATTCTGTTGAAAGCTTGTCTGGAGGTTGTCAGGATCTGGATAAGGCAAAATAAGCTTAGACTGGATTATTGCAAAACCTAGTTGCTTTTTGTTCAGCATTTGTAAACTCCAGCCCTGCTATTTTATTTTGAATGGGGTGACAATCTCTTAAAGGCAGTTGTTTGTGATCCTGGGGTTCTCCTGGATTTGTGGCTACAGCTTTAAACAGCAGATACAAGCTGTGCGAATGTGTTTGTGTTGCTTGCCCTATCTTGGCTGGTATGCCAATTATGATCCTACCCAGACCAGGATACTTCAACCACAATAATGCATACTTTGATCATCGCTCAGTTGGATTATTGTAACACAATCTTCTTGGGACTATCTTTGAATACGCTCCAGAACCTGATTCAAAATGTTGTGATTAGTCTGTTGATGAAAAAATCCTATCACAGTAGATTAACCCCACTACTAAAGTTGTTGCAATAATTACAAGAAGGTGTCTGGGACCAATTCAAAGTGCAGATCTATGAAAACCTACATGGCATAATATCATCTTACATGAAGCTTTGCCTTGCCAAGGTTAATCTGACTCTGCAGTAAGAATATTATGATGTGATAGACCAAGTGGCAGGCATTTCATGTCTTTTTCTTTCTGGTCTTCATCTGTAGTTTTACTCTGTCATACTCTGCTCAGAGACTGTAGATGGGGATGAGCTATAAAAATTGTGAACTAAATAAATCAATAATCAAGTTAGCAAGGGTTATAAAAGAAGCAGGAAGTTGTCTCCACCCCGTACATATAGACAAATGAATTCCAGTAACAGCAGAGTTCAGCCTCAATTTAAAAAGCACGATGTGGCAATAAGGCAAGGAAGCAGGTTGCCAATACAGGTAGTCCTTGATTTGGGACCACGATTGAGCCTTGCAATTTTGGTTGTAAGTTGTGGTCGTAAGTTGAGTCACTGTGTGACTGGACTTGATTTTACAACCATTTTTACGATGGTCATTAAGCAACTGACTGGTTGTTTAAGGGAATCGCATGGTTGTAAGTCAAAATGCAGCTGGAAAGCTTTGGAAAATGCAGTTGTGTGACTGCAAGATGCTGCAACCCAGTTGTAAATGCAAGCTGGTTGCCAAGCGCCAAAAATGTGATCACATGATCACGGGGCAGTGCAGCAATCATAAATTTGAGGATGGGTTGTAAATAACATTTTTTGAGATGATTGTTAAATGACCAGTCATAAGTTGAAGATTGCCTCTATATCCGGATAGGAAGAGTACAAATGGTTGGTACTAATTTTTTGCAGGCTTTTTAGCTTAGGAAAAAAAAAATAAGTGGGAGATGTGTTTGGTGTGTGTAAAATTATGCATGGTTGTTGTTTTTCCCCCTCTCAGAGCTACTCGTCTTTTCTGTGATGTCTACAACCCACAAAGTAAGACATACTGCAAACGCTTGCAAGTCCTGTGCCCAGAGCATTCCCGTGACCCAAAAGTAAGCACAGAGTTGCATTCCTTTTGAGGGACCAGGGTAAATCTTTGTGGAAGTTAGCCATTGGTCAGAATTCAGTAGAAAAGTATGTAAAGTGGGCTCCGTGTTTCTGCTAACAGCACAAGGACAGTGTAGACTGCCGTATAAAGCACTGATCTGGATTTCATTTCAGAATAAAAATAAGTTTTTAAGTCTTAGAATTTATTTTATATTGTGTATGTATATATATGTATACAGATACTCACATACACACACAAACACACATATACATAAAGATACAGATTTGTACCTGTACAACTACGTTTCATACAGATTCTGGCAGTACCTGTTGAACCCTTAACTGGGGGCATGGTGGAGTAATATTTCCCCAGATTAGGAAGACTGTACTGTCCAGAATAAGTTATGTAAATGATCAAATCTGTATCACCAATACTGTTAGAATTGCACCTTATCCTTAGCTGCCTTTTGGGGTGTCATAGGATGGGGCAGTATTTGGTCAGGGTAGACATAACTCTTGTTTTCTGCTGCTGAATCTTGACTCTTGACTTTTTTTTCGTAGGTTTCGGCAGACGAGGTGTGTGGTTGCCCCATGGTAAAAGATGTGTTTGAGCTCACTGGAGATTTCTGCCGGGTGCCCAAACGGAAATGCAATCGACACTACTGCTGGGAGAAGTTGCGCCGGGCTGAGGTGGACTTGGAGCGAGTGCGTGTGGTACGTTCAGGATCTTGTAGGAACACAAAGACTTAACCTTTTGTTAAACATTTATTTATTTAAAAATAACTTCATAAATCGGACCGCTAGCTTCTCTAGTCCAGAATTTTTCACATGGGCTGGCATCAACTCTTCAGCTTTTCAGCTCCAGATCAACCTGGAGCTGAATGTCGAGGAGCGAACAGGGAGCCTTCTCTCTATATAGACCTGTTGAAGAAATAGTTTCCCTGGGGTTGGTCTAAGAATGGAGATGGTAATCTAGGATGTCTTTATTCACTGGCAGTGGTACAAGCTGGATGAGCTGTTTGAGCAGGAACGAAATGTTCGGATGGCTATGACTAACCGGGCTGGGTTGCTTGCCCTCATGTTGCATCAGACAATCCAGCATGATCCACTGACCACAGATTTGCGCACAACTACTGATCGTTGAGCTGGTGAGTTAATTGGCTTGGTATTACTCTGGGCTTTTGATTGGGAAAGATTGAATGTGTGCATCCAAGTTCTTAAGGAATTCTTGAGTCTAGGCAAAGGAAGTCTAGGGCAGTGATGGCAAACCTTTTCGGCACCGAGTGCCCAAACCGGAACGCGTGTGCATGTGTGTGCGCGCTGGAGCGCCAGAAACCCAAAGACCAGCTGGCCAGTGCGCATGCCGGCCAGCTGTTCTATGCGTGCACTGGAGCAACGAAAACCTGAAGACCAGCTGGCCGGTATGCGTATGCCTGTTTTTTGGCTGGTTTTGGCCATTTTTCTGGCCATATTCAGGCCGTTCTTTGGGCCATTTTCAGGGCATTTTTCAGGCTGTTTTGGGGGCCATTTTCAGGCTGTTTTTCTGGCCATATTCAGGCCGTTTTTGGGCCATTTTCAGGCTGTTTTTGGGGCCGTTTTCAGGCTGTTTTTCAGGCCATTTTCCGGGCCGTTTTTGGGTGCTCCGTCGCCCGCGAAGACCAGCTGGCCAGCACGCATGTGCTTGCTGGAAACCAGAAAAGCAGCTGGCGACGGCGCACCTGCCCACAGAGAGGGCTCTGCATGCCACCTCTGGCACGCGTGCCATAGGTTCGCCATCACAGGTCTTGGGCATGTCTGGATGCCTCCTTGAAATGGAGAGAAGGGGCCATATGTGTATATTTATCCTACAATTCCTTGTGCTGCTGGGAAATATACAGTATGTAATATACCTGATCTGATCAGCCATTGTCATAAATCTGAGCCCCAAGAACTGATTATGCCAACTTCTTATGGCACTGAAAATGGAATTAACAAAAGAAGATATAGGGAACATCAGTGTAATTCCTGGCTCAGCTAAGATACAGAGTGAGCTCACACATTATGGCAAACCATAGTGTGGTTTGTCTGTTTTTTTGGTTCATATATGTGCAGCAAATTATTGGTTATTTAAGAAACCATAGTTAAAACTACGGCTTATGCAACACATAAATCCAAAATCTAAACTGTATTTCTTACCTCGATATTCTTTTTTTTTTTTTGCAGGTGCTTTCTTGATTGCTGATGAGGCCTTCATGATTCAGTGCCAACTGAACCCGGATCTTTTTAAATTATTTTTCTTAAGCTCTTTTTTCATTAAAACTGTCTGGTCTTAGCCCACCCTCCCCATCACTCCTGTAGAATCTAGTTTTCCTTGACCCTAATCTCTGTGTCAGTATTATAACCTTGCTGTAAACAGTCCTTTTTTTAATTATTTTTTTACATTATTACAGTTCTAAGGTAGAAGTCTGACAGTAGGGTCTTGGAGAAAGGAATGTAGTGATGGGTCTTCCTTGTTTTTTAATCCTGCCCTTCCCCACCTTGACAATAAACATTTGTCTCTCACTGGCTTGGAATGGTCCCTGCCATTGAAGCAAGATTTGCAGCAAAGATCTTTATAGACAATAGGTTCCCATTGCCCTTCTGTGTAGCTTCTGTTGAGAACCTGGAAGTAGCGATTACAGGCTGTTAAATCAGAACAAAGGAGGGCAGTCTTGCACAGATGTACTAGCCTATAGTGTGTACTACTGCCTGGAAATGAAAAATTAACAACTAATAAAATACCCAGAAATATTGTGTTTTTACTGTGGATGGAGATTTTGTGTAATTTTTTTTAAAAAGAAAATCGTACTAATTCTTTGCTGTACTCCTTCATCCTATCTTTGCATAGCTTCACAACTGTCCATTTTGTTGTACATGCGAGATTAATCTTTCTATCCCTGCATCCTATCATAACTACTAATTTGCAGAAAGCCAGACTCATCAAGCACTCATAGCTCCATTTTTTCTACATGGACAGCTTCCCATATTCTAACTTCTCTTCTTTGTTCCCTTGTTTAAAAATGTTTGCGTCTTAAACATATGAAAGCAATGGATCAATATGTAGTTGTGCTCTTTTGTTTTTATACAATGGCAGTGTACACCCTACAGTAGCTATTGGCTATGTTGCACACCTGAAACGTATGAAAACATGGAACTGTTGTTGAAACACATCCAGTACATCAAATAAACTGGAATAACTGGAGATCTAAAAGTAGCGGCCAGCTTCTTGGAATGCAGGCAGTAACCAGAACTAGGAAGTGACAACTGACCAACAAATTAAATTATAACCTTATGCTTCCTTGTGCAAACATTATAAAAAGCTTGATGTAAACATGATCCAGGGCTTCGCTTTTGCTGAAGCCATCAGAGAAATGCCTTTTTGCTTCTTTGCGGAAATAAAGTATAGATAGTCCTCAACTTATGACAACAGAGCCCAAAATTTCTGTTCCTAAGTGAGACATTTGTCGAGTTTTGCCTAAGGTTATGTCTTTCCTTGCCAGAGTTGTTAAGTGAATCACTGCAGTTGATAAGTTAGTAACCCGGTTGTTCAGTGAACCTGGCTTCCCATTGCTTGTGAGAAGGTCGCAAAAGGTGATCACATGACATTGGAACACACCAAAGGTCATAAATATGAACCAGTTGCCAAGCATCTGAATTTTGATCACATGATCATGGAGATGCTGCAAAGGTCGTAACTGAAAAAAACCACATTTCACTGCCATTGTAACTTTGAATGGTCACTAAAAGAAATGTTGTAAATCGAGGACTACCTGTATTTGGATTCCACTTTCCTCCACTCTGCTTGATTAATTGGCCCATCGCACCAGGTAAATGAAGCCAGGTTTGGCACTTGGCCAACACACCTACACCCAGACCAAGGACGTTCCGGCATCGGAACTCCTTTTGCGTGGTTTGGGGGTTCCTATGTGAAGACGCGCCCGGGCATGGTCTGGCATATGGAACGGACTTTCCCATTCCAAGAAGCGCTGTGTGCATCGTTATAATGCCACTTTTTGTGGGGACAGCGTGGTGATGCTCAGTAAGGACTCTTCCTGGATGCGCAACTTCCATTCTGGTGTGGGGCAAAGGCTTCAGAGATCCCAGGAAGGAGAACCACTGATCAGGGATTTGGTGTGTAGGTTGTCCTTGAGTTATGACCACAATTGAACCCAACATTTCTGTTGTTAAGTGAGTTTTGCCCCATTTTACGACCTTCCTTACCAGAGTTGTTAAGTGAATCACTGCAGTTGGTAAGCTAGTATCCCGGTTGTTCAGTGAATCTGGCTTCCCCATTGACTCTGTCCGTCAGAAGGTCGCAAAAGGGGATCACATGACCCTGCGACTCAGCAAAGGTCATAAATATGAACCAGCTGCCAAGCATCTGAATTTTGATTAGGTGATCATGGGGATGCTTCAAAGGTCAAAACTCTGAAAAACGGTCATAAGTCACTTTTTTCAATGCCGTTGTAACTTCGAACGGTCATTAAATGAACTGTTAAGTCGAGGACCACCTGTACATGCGGAGCTCGGGAAAGGGGCGGATGTTATAATAAGATATCCCTGACATGTGGTACGTGCCGCGCTCCCGCTCTCATGTTGCCTTTTGAATCGCGCGCCGTTCAGCGGCGAAGAGGACGCCACGCTTCGTCAACATGCCACGCGAGCAGGCAGAGCTTCTCGGCGTCCAGTTCTTCCAACAACACCCCCCCCCCCACATTCTCTCCGCCCCCCCATCACGTGCCGCGGAAGGCCGTTCCGACTCTCCCAACCTCTGCCGCAGCCTTTGAAGTAGTTTCCGCTTCCGGGTCTTCTGTGGACTGTTGTTTCTGTTGGCGGGGAAGGGTGGGGGCTGCTGCTGGTGGTTCACTGTCCTCCTCGTCCGTTTGGCGAGGCAGAAAAGGATCGGCGGTGCGTCGTGGGCGACGGAGCTCCTTACGCGGAGCTCGCCTGGATCCCTTCCGTCCCGAGGCCAAAAGCCGAGAGGAAGAGGTCGGTGAGTGAGGCTGCCGTTGGGCCTTTAAGATGCGGGCGGGCTCTGGAAAGAAAGCGGAGCAGAGGCGGGCCTCCAGATGGCTCCGGATGGAGATGCGTCTGTTACGCACTTGAAAACGTTGTGCTCCCGGTTGCCTTGGGATGCCGCTGATAGCATCCTATCATGAGTACTAATTTACAGAAAGCCACTCATCAAGCACTCATAGCTGATCTGCTCGAGATGAGAGGCCTGATTGCCCTGATGGCGCTGCTTGGTACCAAGAGCTGCGCCACATCCGAGAGGTCGAGAAAGGTGGCCAACCTCATAAGGCGTGCGGGTTGGAAATCGGTCCCATGCCGATCTTTTATACAGGTAGTCCTCGACTTACAACACGTCGCTTATAGTGACCGCTTGAAGTTACAACGGCACTGAAAAAAAGGTCTTATGAGCGTTTTTTTCACACTTACCGACTGTGGCGGCCTTCCCCACGGTCACCTGATTGGATATTCAATTCAATTCAAACGCAATTCTATTCAAACCTTTATTGTCAGAGTACAACGTGTGTACAATGAGATTGGCTGAGCCTCCCTTCGTGCACCCCCCCCAACCCAATACAACTCACAGTGAAAGACAAAAAAATCCCTGACCCAGTGAATCCTACTAACAAACACAGAATCCTACTGCTCCATGTGAACTTATTGCACATTGCGCCGGCCCTGCAAGTCAATCGTACTATGTTGTTGTAAAGTTATTTTTTATTCAGGAGTCTGACAGCCCATGGATAAAAACTGTTCTTCAGCCTGTTTGTGCGGCTGGCTATGCTTTTATATCTCCTTCCCGATGGTAAGAGGGTAAAGAAATGCTGACCAGGGTGTGATTCGTCCCTGAGGATTTTCCTCACTTTTCTAAGGCAGTGAGTCCTAGCGATTTCATCTAGTGATGTCAGGGGACAGTCCACTGCCTATGCGTCTATATCTCCTTCCTGATGGCAGGAGAATAAAGAAGGGCTGACCAGGGTGTTAGTCGTCCCTGAGGATTTTCCTCACTCTTCTAAGGCAGCGAGCCCTAGCGATCTCATCTAGTGGTATCAGGGGACAGCCCACAATGTTTTGTGCTGTGCTCACCACCCTCTGTAATATCTTTCTATCCACGGCTGTCAAGCCGGCATACCACACCGTAATGCAATGAGTGAGGACGCTTTCTATTGTGGACCGGTAAAAGGAGGTCATCAGTTGTTGTTCCACTTTGCTTTTTCGCAAGACCCTGAGGAAGTGGAGTCTCTGTTGGGCCTTTCTGGCCACCTGGGTCGTGTTGATTTCCCAGGTGAGATCTTCGCTGAGGTAGACTCCCAGGAATTTAAAGGAGGAAACTCTCTCCACACAGCCCCCCTCGATGTAAAGTGGGGGCAGGTTCCTCTCTCTTCTTCCGGACGTCTAACACCGTCTCCTTTGTCTTGCTGATGTTCAGGTGCAGGTTGTTTTCCAAGCACCATGTGGATAGTTTTTGAACCTCCCCCCTGTACGCTGTTTCATCTCTGCCTGTAATAAGACCCAGTACGGTGGTATCATCTGCAAACTTAATGATCAGAACGGATGGGTCAGATGATACACAATCGTGTGTGTACAGTGAATACAGGTAGGGACTGAGCACACAGCCCTGTGGGGAGCCAGTGCTAAGCTTCAGGGAGGTGGATATGACAGACCCAGCCCTCACTGTTTGTGGCTGGTCCCTCAGAAAGTTTTTGATCCAGTCGCAGATGGAAGAGGGAAAATCCAAGTTAGTCAGCTTTTCGATAAGGATGCTCGGCAGAATGGTATTGAAGGCTGAGCTATAGTCTATGAAAAGCATCCTGACATAGTTTCCGGGTTTCTCCAGATGGCTTGCTACAGAATGTAAGGCAGTAGCTATGGCATCGTCTGTCGATCTATTCCCCCTGTAGGCAAACTGGTGTTTGTCAAAGTCCGGTGGGAGGCATGTCCTAAGGTGTTGGAGAACCAAACTCTCGAAGCATTTCATCACTACAGACGTTAATGCGATAGGTCTGTAGTCATTTAGGCAGTTAATTGCTGTGGGACTAGGACAATAGTGGCTGCTTTCAAGCATGATGGAACACAGGCCGTTTGCAGGGAGATGTTAAAGATCCTTGTCAGGACCCCTGCTAATTGATCGGCACAATTCTTTACCACTATCCCCAGCACCCCATCTGGACCTGCAGCTTTACTAGGATTCACAGCCTTCAATACAGCTCTTACTTGAAGTTACACCGAAACAAGTGATTTATGACCGTTTTTCACACTTAACGACCGTGGCAGCTTTCTTTCCCCATGGTCACCTGATTGGATGCTTTGAAGTTATACCGAAACAAGTGACTTATGACCGTTTTTCACACTTATGACTGTGGCGGTCTTCCCCACAGTCACCTGATTGGATGCTTTCCACCCGACTCAAATTTACTGTTGCAGTGTTGTCCCAAGGTCACCTGATCCCCTTTTGCCATCTTCCGACAAGCCAAGTCAACGGGGAAATCAGATTCACTTAATAACCGTGTTACTAATTTAACAACTGCAGTGGTTCACTTAACAAATGTGGCAAGAAAAGTTGTAAAATGAGGCAAAACTCAACAGATTTCTCTCTTAGCAACTTAAATGTTGGGCTCAATTGCAGTCGTAAGTTGAGGACTACCTGGAGGTTCCCATGCTGTTTAATCTGCGAGCTGTTGGCAGTCATTATTAGCACAGGTCTAATCCCTCAGATATGAGTTAACTGCCTTCAAAAGTGGCACTGTGTTGTCTTAAAAATGTGTGTGCACATCAGGTTCATCTTGGGTAAAAACTCCTTGTGGATCCTTATACTTTTTATGTGAAAGCACTATGAAATAAAGGTCATATCCTGAATCGCTACATTTTCAGAGCTATAATTTTGCACTGTGGCAACAGCAAAATTATCCAGAAGCAATGCATGGGATGGGTGGTTTTTTTTTTTTAAAAAAGTGGAATACTATACTCCTGAAATTACGGTGAAATCATAGATGCGGTCAGTTTGCATGGAATGAACTATACCATGGGTGTCAAACTCGCAGCGTCATGTTGCCGTCATGTGACGTATCATGACATTTTTTCTCTTCTCGGAGCTGGGCTGGGCATGCCCTGCGCGTGATGCATCCGGCCTGCGGGACGTCAATTTGACACCCCTGAACAATCAGAAATTGTTAATATCATAGTGAAAAACCTTGTATCTGAAACACTGATTCTAATGTTTTTTTTAATTGAGACCCATCTGTGTCCTGTCTTTGTGTCTTAAACCATTATTTGTACACTGAATAATAGCAGAAGGTTCCTGTTAGAGCACAGTATCTTAATATGGCTCCATACTGTTCCTCTGTTGACTAGAACTGATAGAGACATATTTGATTGTGTTTGTGTTTTAACTGTAGCTTCCTATTGAATCCTAATCATTTAATTATTTTACTGCCTCTAGGTTAGACAGCAAAAGCCTGAATATATGAATGGGAATACCTCCTTTTAATTTGACAATGTTTCTTGATTATTAGAAGATATGGAAACATACTAAGAGAGTGTTTTTCTAACTTACACTTGATTTTTATGGATATCCATAATATTGTATCAAGATTGAACTCAGAACAGCATATATTGTTGTATAGCAATTCTGCAACAGAGAGGATGGATAGTATTGTGGGAAACGAAAATATAGCCCAGTGATGGCGAACCTTTTCAGCACCGAGTGCCCAAACTGGAACGCATGTGCATGCATATGCATGCGCACGTGCCGGAGCGCCGGAAACCCGAAGACCAGCTGGCTGGAGCACATGCGTGCGCTGGCCAGCTGGTCTTCGGGTTTCCGGCATGTGCATGCGTGCGCCGGAGCACAAGAAACCCGAAGACCAGCTGGCCGGCGCGCGCATGCCTCTTTTTTGGCTGTTTTCAGGCTGTTTTTCCGGCCGTTTTCCAGGCCAAAAACAGCCTGAAAAACGGTCTGGTTTTTGGCAGTTTTTGGCCATTTTTCGGGCTGTTTTCAGGCCGTTTTCTGGCACTCCAGCTCCCGCAAAGACCAGCTGGCCGGCGCGCCAGAAACCAGAACAGCTAGCGATGGCGCACGTGCCCACAGAAAGGGCTCTGCGTGCCACCTCTGGCACGCGTGCCATAGGTTCGCCATCACCGATATAGCCTATTGATCTATTGGATTTAATAAGGCTTAAGTGAATGGTAGCAGGTCCCAGAGAAGAGACATGAACCAAAGTCTTCAGCTAGGATGATTTCATAATGTAACAACTATTTGTAATTGCTGAGCAGCTGCAATTTGTGTAATGTGATTTTGCAAAGTAGATAGTTTCATGAGTATATTTGGAACTAGAAGGATGAAACCGTGAGAAATAAGGAATTGAAAGTAACAGATGGATGAAGGTTACAGATGTACATGGGTGTACCGTGTTTCCCCGAAAATAAGACAGGGACCCTGTCTTATTTTCTTTTGACCCCCGAAATAAGCGCTTGGCCTTATATTTGGGGGTCTTTTTTTTTTAGGTGCAGGAGGCGGCGAGTGCGATCACCTCATGGCTGCTCGGCCCCTTAACCTCGACCCGCGGATTAGCTGATCCAGCGAGGGCCGGAAGTTCTGCCTCTCCAGGCGCCTGGAGATATTTCCAGCGCACTCTTGCTAGCCCCAGCTCTGCCCACAGCGCTACGCAACCTTGTAGCCGAGGGCCCCTCTGTTCCTCAGCTCACCTTGTGGCTATGGAGCAAGCGGCGACCACGGCTTGCGCTCCACAGGTGTTGCTTAGGCTCCTGCTACAATGAGGCAGAAAGCCATGCGGCCCATCGGAATCGCCCCCCCCCCACCCAGCTGCTGCTGCTTGAGAAAAGGACAGGCGATTGTGGGAAGCGCGTGCTTACGATAGAAGCAAAGCGCAGCCTGTCCCTTTCAAGCGATCAAATGTCTGTGTGTGTGTGTGTGAGAGAGAGAGAGAGAGAGAGAGAAATGACGGAGGGGAGTAACAAGAATTGCAGGCAACGCTGTTTGAAAGAGAAATGGCGGAGAGGAAACTCTTTCAAACAGTGTTGCCTGCAATTCTTGTTACTCCCCTCCGTCATTTCTCTCTCTCTCTCTCTCTCTCTCTCTCTCTCTCTCTCTCTCTCTCTCTCTCTCTCTCTCTCTCTCACACACACACACACACACACACACACACACTGAAAACGGCGGAGGGCAGGCAACCGGGTAAGGGGGGTTTGGAGGTACCGGCGGTTCTCCTTCCTCTTGCCTCCGTGCCCATTTCTCGGTGCCTGAGGTGGGGCGTCTCTGGGGAGCGCTTTCCACGCCTTTCCCTTAGCGATAGGTCCAGCAGCCGGTAGAGAGCCGGTCCACATTTACATTGACCATACTTGCGAATTTCGCAGGACAGAGGCTCTTTTCGTGGCCTTTTTGCCTCACTCGCTAGGGCGGAAGGTGTCCGCTATGTCCATCGGGCGCTGGATTCGGGGCACCATCGCCAAGGCCTACGAAGTGGCTGGGTTGCCAAGACCCCCGGGGATTACGGCCCACTCTACTCGGAGTGCGGCTACATCTGCTGCCGGGGTGACCCAAGCTCCTCTGGCGGAGGTGTGTCGTGCGGCCACCTGGACTTCCCCTTCACCATTCATCCGACAGTATAAAATCGACAAATTTGCGTCGGCTGACGCAGCCTTCGTCGGAGGGTGTTATCAGGCACTACAAAATAGACAAATTTGCGTCGGCTGACGCAGCCTTCGGAAGATGGGTCCTACAACAAGTTGTGGCGGAGTAGCGGTGATAGGGGCTTGGACCTGCCCTCCCTGGGGACTCATGGGCTTTGGTAGGTCCCATCCTGAATGATGGCTCCTCCCACGTTGGAGAAGGGGCGTTGGTCTTACCTGATACGCCTCTTCTCAACAGGAGGAGCCATCATTCAGTCCCACCCTGCACGTGTCCAAGCCGTTTTTTTGGCTGAAGCCAGGTCTTCGGACTGCCTTGGTGTTTGGGTTTTTTGGACTATTTTTGCTAGCCAGTGTCCGTCCTCTTCAGTTTTTTGGCGGTTGCAGGAGGGGATGTCGTTTTCATCGACTGTATTTGGATTCTGGGCCACGTCAAGTCTGTTCTTCGTCTCTCGCCGGATCTGGGTCACATGAGGGCGGACCCAGCAAAAAATGACAGACTCGGTCCTCACTCTGAGTGGACGGGGACAACCCATTCTGAATGATGGCTCCTCCTGTTTAGAAGAGGCGTATGAGGTAAGACCAACGCCCCTTTTATCTTTGTTGGTTTATAAGGATTTACTTCAAATTTACTTTAAACCTCAAAACTACAAAATTGTTGAGCAAATAAAAGTGATTGGAAGGGACGTGGAAAACCCCCTGGATGTTTTCTTTTAAAATTGGACTGACTGTAAAATGGAAATAAGTGGAGATAATGATATGGAACTGACATACCAAGACATTTAGGATTTTATAAAAGAATGTAAGGAGATGAAGGAAATATCTGGCTGTATGGATTGTATAGAGCAAAAACTGGAAAATATAATACAAGGAATAACAAGTAAAGACAAAGACAATGAGATAAGTAAAGACCAGGACAATGAGGAAGGATCAGAAGTACCAGAAAGAGCAGTGGAAACAGCAGAACTGGGAAATCAGCATGAAGAAGACAACAACAAGAAGATATTAGTAAAATTGATGGTGAATAAGAAACTAGAACAGGAGGAAAATACTTTAAAAGATGTGAAAATGAAATGGGAGAAACAGGAAGATAGCTTGAGAGGAGAAAAAGGGGCCAGAACAGGTAGTTATACAACTAGACAGTGGGGAAAAAGGATGAAGGGAGAGAAAGCTAGAGGGCATAGTTTAAAGGCAGAACTAAAAGTAGATGAAATAAAACATTTAAAAGAAGTATATGGGAGACAACCCCCCCCCCCAAAAAAGAAGATTAAAAATCTGGATTTGGGTGAAAGATATGGGATAAAGGGGAAAGAAAAGGCGAAATATTTTATGAAAGCATTTAAATGTATGAATATTAGGATTATATAAGTTGGATAACTGCTTTGTATGTGGTGTAAGAGAAAAAATTATTTTTCAATGTATATCAGTAATGTAATGTATACTATTAGAATTATATAGATTGGAAAATTAGTTTGTAAATGAGATAAATAGAATTTGTATAAGGGTATCATTAAATATGTATAAAAATGTGATTAATAGTGAAAAATTAGGAATAAGTAATTTGAGAATAGATAAAGAAAAGATATATTTCAATGTAAACAAGGGTATTAATAGAAAAGGATACACTTTAATGAAATATGAGTATAAATAATAGAATCATAAGGATTGAAGGATTGGAAAATGTGAATATGAATGGATAAACATTAAATGCTTGAAAGATTGTGATTGATGTTAGAATTGCATTTACAAAAATTAAAAACTAAAAAAAAGAAAGAAAGAAAGCAGAACTCTTGAAACAAGTAACATTTCAAAAGGAAACTTTTATTGGGAGATAGGGATAGCAAGAAGAGTAAGGCAGGAGCTGAAATTCCTGCTCAGAACTATTAGATTAAACGTTGCAGAAACCCCTGCCCTATATCCAGTCCGAGGGGAGCCAATCCACAGGTACAAAGTAGTTGTGAGAACTCAAGCTGAGAAGGTGATAAGAAATCCTGGCCCTCCCCACCAGAATGGCAGTGTCCTGATAGGGATCTATGGGGAGCTGACAGTATGTCTAGTTTAATGAAAAGAAGGACTGGGGTGACATGATAGCAGTGTTCCAATTTCTAAGGAGCTGCCTCAAAGAAGAGGGGTCAAACTGTTCTCTAAAGCACCTAAAGGAAGGGTAAGAAGCAATGGATGGAGGCTAATCAAGGAGAGAACCAACCTAGAACTAAGGAGAAATTTCTTGATAGTTAGAACAATTAATCAGTGGAACAACTTGCCTCCAGAAGTTGTGAATGCTCCAACACTGGAAGTTTTTAAGACGAGATTGGACAACCATTTGTCTGAAATGGTATAGGGCTTCCTTCTTCAGTAGGGGGTTGCACTAGAACAGGGATGTCAAACTTGCGGCCCGCGGGCCGGATGCGTCACACGCTGGCCACTCCCACCCCCATTTTAGTGAAGGGGAAAAAGTCACAATACGTCATGTGACAACATGATGCCACGAGTTTGACACCCCTGCACTAGAAGATATCCAGGGTCCCCTCCAATTCTTTTGTTCTATTATTCTGTTATTCCTTTTCCCAATATCTGCTGATTCTGTACTCAAAGAATATTAATTTTTGTCCCTGATAATCTAACCTTTCTGCAAACATTTCAAAAAGTGCCATCATTTTAAAAGATAGTTTATACAAAATAACTTCTGATGTAACATATCCTGAAACGATTCTATCCCAAATATCTAGTCAAGTTAAAGCTTTTAGTAAAAATACTATCTTGGTTCAAATTAAATGAAACCATTGCTGCACTAAATCTTGTACCACAGACATAATTTGTAAATTGTAGTCCATAGGTATAGTATGCAATCATCATGACTGGATTTGTATATCATCAAATAAGTCAAACTACATTAGCTCATTGTACAAAGCAAGTAATTGAATATGTGCCCTGTAATATGTGACATCTGAGAGGCATTTCTAATCAATGATTATGTTTATGGTACTATTTGTTTTTACATGTATTATGTAAGAAGCTGCCTATTAGTTACGTAATGGCTGTGTAAGTGACTTATGAGCTTCCCAGAACTACTCACGCCATTGCTATACAGGGATTTGAATCTGGATAGTTTTTCCAATTAAAGGCTTAACTTTAATTGTGCAATCGAAGCAAAGTGGTTATTCATAATAATAACTCATAATGAATTCTAGGGAAATTAATATATTCAATCTTATTTCATTCTGCCTTATGAAGTCTAAAATTGGCATCTAGCATTTCATTATTCTGACAAAGCTGAAAGAAGTGATAACTTGTCCATGGCTCATTTACTAAACCTGCAAATTGCTTGCCTGAAATACAAGATAAGGCATTTCCGGTTTGGTTTCCTTCACTTCCAATTTTTGCCTGAAATAATAATGTTGGGTCACATAACCATTTTCCCCCTATCTTTTTTTGTAACTTGTTTTTCACATTTTCACAGAATGTGTGTGTATGCTCGTAGTATCTTCTTGGATTGTAGAGAGTAAAAAAATGAAATCATACATTATTCAGTTCTTATTTTTGCTGATCTTTCAGTGCTCTTAAGAGAGTCCTTGCAGCACAGTGCATCTTCTTTCAAACAGGCAAGTGCCTCGATTTGATATTTACAGTAAGAATAATCAGCTTAAAATTGGGAAGATTGTGACTCTGCCTCTACTTGGGTTTTGGAAGGTTATATGGTAGAGGGACATCGGTTGAGAAGGCAAAACATGTTATTTCCATTACTACTAAAAAGAGGGTGTGGGAAGCATGGCTTCTGGAATTTTTTCTTATTCTGTAAAAATAGTTTTCTAGGTCACATGACCAGGAAAGAAGAGAGGGGTGGGTGAGTTTAGAATAGAGAAGTAAACAACATGCTAAGCCATTCCCAACTGCCTATGCCTTTGGGATGCATTGGATCCCCCCCCCCCTGTTTGCATTCCCCCCCCCCACAGCCCCTAGCTGAATCTTATGATTTTTAAAATCTCTTTCAGTGCTCCC
>QLTV01004024.1:187966-200430 GCA_003457575.1 Thermophis baileyi | reverse complement strand
TTTATATATTTTAATATTTATATTGTAGACGTTTTCTTGATTGTCATGTGGCTATTGTTAATTGCACTAAACTTGCCAAGAGGAAAGTACTTGTTCATCCACAAAATAGCTGTACTGGCATGGCTAATCACAGAACAAAAACATCAGGAGGAATATAAAAACTGGGTAGTGCCAGGGGTCCATGGACACGTTGGTATCTAGAACATTCTATTGGGGTTTCCAATTATTATGAATTCTTTGTGGCTTTAAAAATGTTTAGGAAATAATTTTAAAATGTTGTCTTAAGTCCATTTCATTGCCTATCCTCTCTGAGTTCTATGAAACATGTATAATTTGAAATGGAAATGTTTATTTGGGGTATCTGAGAATAAGAAATCCAAACTAGCTAGCAGAACAACAAGGAAAGCAAACAGGTGGAAGAGACAGAAGAGAGAGGAAGAAATTGCTCATGGATTGCTACCACTATTTCCAGATTGCTGCTGATTTCCCATTGAGTGTATTTGGAGCATTGCTCCCTCCTAATTTGAGAAAGCTTAAGGGAATGTATAAGGAAAATACCTGTCATCGAATGAGGTTGGAGGAGAAGAGGTATTTATATTAATTGATTGGTTGGTGGTCATTAATCTCAGGAATTTGAGAGATGGAGGGAACTATTCTTATGACCTGCAGGGAATATACAATGTTCTTCTTTGGCCCTGAAAATAATCACATACATATTGCAAGTGCACCTTGATTGCCCTTCTGAAAGGGAAGGTGAAGGGACTAAGCAAAACTGTCCACTCCTCACCCCTATAGGCTGAAGAAGGAAGGAAGGAAGGAAGGAAGGAAGGAAGGAAGGAAGGAAGGAAGGAAGGAAGGAAGGAATCAATCAAGAAAATTAAAAAGAAAATAGTTGAGTGCCAAAGGTACTGGCAGGGGTACACAAGGAATAGAGGCAACTGATAATGAGCATATAAATTCAGAAAGAAATAGGCCAAATTATGTGGCCCTTGAATTCAAGAATCTCTGTACAAATGTGAAGAATATAGAGAACAAACAAAAAGAACTAGAAGTCATAATGCAGGAAGGTGAATATGATTTTGTAGACATTACTGAAATATGATGACTTTCTTGCTTTAGTCTTCTCCCCAAATAAGAACTGTTAAATGGATTTCATCAAAACAAGAATTAACACAAGGCAGGAGTGGCAACCAAAGATAAGGAAAGTAAAGATCAAGAAAGCAAAGGAAAGTAAAGATAAAGACAACAAAGGAAAGCTGAAATAAGATCATAAGCACAGTTGTGGCTTTACTTAATGACTGAGTTGCTGGTCTCAACTGGGGTTCTTAAACAAGGACTACTTGTAATAAGCTGTGACTAGATCAAAATAAATACGATCACAATTGAGCCAAAAATGTCTGTTGCTAAACAACAGAAGAACATTGCAGTGTTCTTCTCTCCCTGAAGACTCTCAAGGCAGAGCTGCAGTTTATTTGCTGTACTTCGAAGTACAAAAACCTTTGAAGTCATAAATATAAGTCAGTCGCCAAGCATCTGAATTTTGATCACGTGACCTTGGGGATGCTGCAACGGGTCGTGTGAAAAACGGTCATAAGTCATTTTTTTTCAATGCCATTGTAATTTCAAATGGTTACTAAATGAATTGTTGTAAATGGAGAATTGCCTGTAATTGTTCAACCAATATATATATTTTTTGTTGGTCAGACTTCATGTAGAATATTGCATGTAATTCTGGACACTGTGTTTTAGAAAGAATGTAATAACCATTATTTATATTAGACAATGCTATTAAATATAATCAAGGGTATGTTGGAATTTTATTTGGTCTGTATACATGATAAAGTTGGTGGTCCATTGGAGCATTGCTACATACGGGGAATATTCTATGCATTTTTCCCCTCCCTGGTTTTTGTGCAGTTTAGTTGCCAGGTTCCTACATTCAAAGACAGAACTAGAAACTACTTGTTTATTATATTCCAGGAAATGGTAACGAAGGAAAATAGTTGACAGTTTTTGAGCAAGTAGGGGTTATATGAGTATGAAGAATGCACAATGTACCAAGTCTGATCTGATGACATTTCATATTGTTTTGCGTCCCAAAACAGGAGACTTGAAACTCCTTTTATCTCTAGTATTCATCAGGGTGGATAAAAATCAATGATTTAAAAAAACAAACGGATTTTTCTTTTATTTAAATCGGATTTTTTTTAAAATCAAATTTATTTTAATAAAATTACTTTGGAGTAAAAATCTATCTAAAGATAGTTTTCTATTTAAGATACATTTAATAATTTAGTTTATTCAGCATGAAATGGAGCTTAGTTATGTAGCATGAGGCTGTATATTCTGCAATATTGGGACTATTGAATGTTTTTAATATGTTTCTTTTTAATAGTTTTTTTATATTTTAATATTTTTTTTTATTGTTGTAAGCCGCCCAGAGTCCTCCGGGAGTTGGGCGGCATAGAAATATAAATAAACTTGAAACTTGAAACTGTCGGTGAGTCAACAGTGGATTAGAGGAGGAGCCGCTGCGGGACAGATGACAGTTGCTCTTTAAAAATTATAATTTAAATCAAGTTGATTTAAATCAAGCCTTTTTACTAGTGATTTAAATCATGATTTAAATCAAATCCACCCTGGTATTCATAACATCCGTGTTCTCTTTATTCTCCCTTTCCTGTTCAAATAAGTCTGTCAAATTAGGCTAGAATCTTCTAGCCACTATGGCCTGACAGGAATATTTTATGGCCATTGAATAATAATCCTGTTGGTTTCTGCTAGGTCTGTATGCTGGTGTCAGAGCTGCATTCAGATTATTGTAGTTCAGGAGTGTCAAACCCGCGACCCATGGGCCGGTTGCATCACACCCAGTTTAGCAAAAGGGAAAAAAGTCTTGATACGTCACGTGACGCCGCGAGTTTGACACCCCTGTTGTAGTTAATCTCTTTGTCAACTCCAATCATCAGTCAAGAATTTTCATGGAGAAATGATCACAAATCTAGTTTTTATCATGGAAGCAACCCAAAAGTCTTTGGAACAGCATTTGGTTGTGCTCAAGAGTGAGCACAGTATAAAACAAGGGATGCCAGTGATCAGGAAGAACTCTCAGTAATACATTACACATCGAAATTTAGCTCCTTTTAAGTGAGGCTGCAGATTATCTGATATATTGATTGTGGTAGGACTGAGAAGTGATGATAAATCTATGTCTGTTTCATTTCTTTGGAAAATGCTGCTTGAACCTATTCACTGGGTGACTTCTCTACAAAGTAACAATTAACAGAAATATTTAGGATTCAAACGGGATGCCTCCTTCGACCTAGGTTTTCCCAAGCTTTCTTCTTTCACTTCTGTCAACTTGAATCCATAAAGATTTAAAATGAAATGCTAGGTAAGCTGACTTGACTATTGTGTGTTTAGGAGCAACAATAGCAATAGCACTTAGACTTATATACCGCTTCACAGTGCTTTACAGCCCTCTCTAAGCGGTTCACAGAGTCAGCATATTGCCCCCAACAATCTGGGTCCTCATTTTACCCACCTCGGAAGGATGGAAGGCTGAGTCAACCTTGAGCCGGTGAGATTTGAACTGCTGAACTGCAGCTAGCAGTCAGCTGAAGTAGCCTGCAGTACTGCACTCTAACCACTGCGCCACCTCGGCTATGCTTGAATCCTCCTGGAATGGCGAACAGTGTGATAAATAGATTCTGACAGCTTATTCAATGCGCTGCTTTCTCCTTTTAATGAACAATATGATTGTTTGTTTGCATTGTATTGCATCTTTCTGATACAATTGTTACACATATTCCTTATGATTAATATATTGAGACATTTAAACTTTCATCAAAGATCTGCCTCACTCTTGTCTTTAAATTTAGAGGCCTGTTTTAGTTTGGTGGCCTTTTTCCTCTGGTCTTAATAGATTGGCAATCACATGCATAGAGATGAGATAAGGAATAAGTTCCTAGGATGGCAATCTTCCAAGAAAGAGATCAGGAACCCTAGGAAGGAAAGGAAGATTCCAAGAAAAGTCATGTTAAATGTCAGATGTGGTGGGAGCTGGAGATAACCAAGACCTAGAATCAACAAGACCGGTGTTATGGTAAATCTGCAATTGTAAACAGTTCGAACAAGCTGCCCAATATCAGGGACATCATGGAGGAGAAATGGAAAAGGTAGCAGATATGGTTAGAGGTTGGATCTGAACTTGTGAGGTATATCCAGATCAAGACTTAAGGGAAGAGCATAGAAAAGGGCTGCGTTTGGTGAAAACACTTATTCAGTTTTTTGGGTCTGCATACAATTGCAGCTTCCAGACTCACCTTGGGATGCTCTGATGAATGCTATGTAGTATATTCTGCCAGAAGGGTCACCCCCCCCCACACACAACAAAGGGGTATCCACAGAAGACCTCCTCCTCCTCCTCCTCTTCCTGCTCCTGCTCCTGTTTCTTCTTTGCCTTCTCCTTCTTGCTGCTGCTGCTCCTCCTCTTTCCCCTCCTCCTCCCTCTATAATTTGCATATCCGTAAATGTTTATTGTAAGTTCTCCTTCAATGCCATTATTATGACCCTTCTATTTCCCTATCTTTTTAGGGCCTTTTCAATGGTTTTTCCATCCCAGCAGAAAACATGACAGACGGCTGGGTGGATTGTCCCTCCTTGGGACCTGGCTGGAAGCGTCGTGAAGTCTTGCGCAAAAGTGGAACAAGGCATGGCCACTCAGACACTTATTATATAAGGTAATTCTGTTTGGGATCATATTGGGAAAAGGATGTTGGTATCAGTTTCTTATCCCTAGGCAAAAGCATTCAATCGTTTCCAAAACATTTATTTGGAAACCTTTGAGGGTTAGAAGCATTCTGGAGTTTCATGGTTGCTCAGTGTATTCAGGGCAACAATATTGTCATCTGGTCTGTTTCCAAACATTTGTTTACTCCATTCAATGAAATACCATTGCCAGTTGTTACTATGAATTGTTGCTCTTGCTTGTTTTTTCTACTTCATCTAAGGTTGTCATATATGTAAGATTTCCAGAAATTCTACAAGCAGTTAATTGGAACGAACAATATTGCGTCAGCAAACTTAAACTCCTCTACCTTTTTAACTTAAAATGTACTAGATTGCCTCTTGATAATTATTATTCTACCTAGTTTCCCTACTCTGTATGACAGATATGCTTACCTATAGAATTGTTGTAATGATTATTGAGAGATTGCATGTAAATATTCTACAGAAGTTCTATTATAATTATTATATGCCATATCTGCAAAGAATGCCAGGCATGTTAAAGACAAAAATATAGCACAGTTTTTTAAAAGAATTTTATTAAAGGATATAATTGCAATAGTAAAGGTTAATGCAAACTAAAAGAAGAGTAGAAAAAAGTGTAAAAAGTATACAGAAAAAGAAAAAAGTAAAGAATAGAAAGAAAAACGAAAGAAAAGTAAGAATATACCCTGTTTCCTCCAAAATAAGACATCCCCTGATAATAAGCCCAATCGGGCTTTTGAGTGCATGGCAATAAGGCCAAGCGCTTATTTCAGGGTTTAAAAAAATATAAGACAGGGTCTTATTTTCGGGGAAACACAGTAGTGAAGAAGAAAATAACTGTATACAGAAGTCACTATCACTCACTGTTCCCTCTAAGGTGCGCGGCCGCGCGGCCGCGCACGTCACAGGGAATCGCCGCGCAGCAGTTTTGAACTGCCTGCCGCGCAGCGATTTCCCAATGTCAGATGGAACGTTGCTGCGCGGCCGCGCACGTGACAGGGAATCGCCGCGCAGCAGTTTCAAACTGCCGCGCAGCGATTTCCCTTGTTAGAGGGAACGTTGCTATCACTATGTTCATTTTAATTTGTCAGCAGGACTCTTATTTTGAAACAGCAATGTATACTGATATGCAGTCATGTGATACCTGTACTGCGCATGTGTTAATCTTTCCTTTGTTCTCTCTGTTCTTCACCATGTAGACACAGACTTAGGTGTTCTTATTTTTGTTTTGCAAATTTTGTTTTTATTCTTTCCTGGACTCCGGTCTTATTCTTGAGGATTGAGAGCAGGGAAACAAGATTCATTTCACCTCTAATTATTTTTCTCCGCAACAGTCACTTCCAATTTTTATCTCAAGTATAAAAATCTATAAACAAATAAAGCATCGTCTTGTCAGTTATGCTGTCAGCAACAGTTCATTAAATATTGCCAAAAATAACGTGTCTATGTTAATTTTAAACAAATAAAGCAACTTTATATTTCTTCCTTTTATTTCTAACAATGGTAATCTTTAGTCCATTCAAAGTATGTCACAGAACTTGATTTACTTTGATTATTTTCACCCCAAGATTTATAGAGCTGAGGTGGCGCAGTGGTTAGAGTGCAGCACTGCAGGCTACTTCAGCTGACTGCTAGCTGCAGTCCGGCGGTTCAAATCTCACCGGCTCAAGGTTGACTCAGCCTTCCATCCTTCCGAGGTGGGTAAAATGAGGACCCAGATTGTTGGGGGCAATATGCTGACTCTGTGAACCGCTTAGAGAGGTCTGTAAAAAGCACTATGAAGCGGTATATAAGTCTAAGTGCTATTGCTATTGCTATCCCAGCTTTAATAAGCCCTTTTTTGTAAATGTAAAAGAATTATCCAGATCATTCACTTAGTTTTTTATAATTGCCTTTTGATTTTAAAAAAAAAAGCGATTTCTCTTGTATGTCCAAACAAACATCTTTTTCCATGTAATTCATGTAGCCTGTCATTTGTAGATCCCCTTTCACTGCTAACCTAAACACTGCCTTGTCAGGTAAAACTTTTTTCCAAAACATCTTTTTAACATACAATAGTTTATCCATAGAACCCAACATAGTTTTTGACATCGTTGATATTAACTTCTGATCCCATTTTTCAAAAGTATCCTTCAGTATTTCCAGTATTATAATATTTTGCATCTTTCAGTAGCTGTTAATCAGGTTTATGTATTCTTTCATTAAAATCTTCTGTTCCCTCTAGTGTCCAAGTTTTAAAATTGTTTATCTTAAGAAAAATTTCAAAATCTCAAAATCCTACAAGCTAAGGTCCAGCAGTATGTGGATCGAGAACTACCAGATGTACAGGCAGGATTTCAAAGAGGCAGAGGAACTAGAGATCAAATTGCCAACATACGCTGGATCATGGAGAAAGCTAGGGAGTACCAGAAAAACATCTACTTCTGCTTCATTGACTATGCTAAAGTCTTTGATTGTATGGATCACAACAAATTGTGGCAAGTTCTTAAAGAGATGGGAGTACCAGACCATCTTATTTGTCTCTTGAGAAACCTATATGCGGGTCAAGAAGCAACAGTGAGAACTGGACACGGAACCACTGATTGGTTCAAAATTGGGAAAGGAGTCCGGCAAGGCTATATACTGTCGCCCTGCCTATTTAATTTACATGCAGAGCACATCATGAGAAAGGCGGGGCTAGATGAATCACAAGTTGGAATTAAGAGTCATTAAGCAAGAACTATCTTTGTTTTTCATGCCTTCCATATTACTTATTACTTTAATTTTACTTTTTGTTTTCACCGAGTACCTGAGGATTATTATTTTGTGTTGTTTACAGTTTAGCATCCTTTCTCCTTTACCCTGCTTGCCTATGTTAGCCAGCTTTCCTGGTGATAGTTACCTCAAAAGGAAAACTTGTTTGCTGCGTCATCTACTGTCCAGTCACTACCTCCAGGTAGTGACAGATTTTGTTTTCCTGGGCTCCAACATCACCGCAGCTGGGGACTGCAGCCAAGAAATTAAAAGACTCTTGCTCCTGGGGAGGAAAGCTATGGCAAATCTAGACAGCATAGTAAAAAGCAGAGACATCACCCTGCCAACAAAAGTGCATATAGTCAAGGCTATGGTTTTCCCAGTTGCAATGTATGGCTGTGAAAGTTGGACCATAAGAAAGGCTGAGCGCCAAAGAATTGAGGCCTTTGAACTATGGTGCTGGTGAAGACTCCTGCAAGTCCCTTAGACTGCAAGGCGATCAAACTGGTCAGTCCTAGAGGAGATCAACCCTGACTACTCTTTAGAAGGCCAGATCCTGAAGATCAAACTCAAATACTTTGGCCACCTAATGAGAAGGAAGGACTCACTGGAGAAGAGCCTAATGCTGGGAAAGACTGAGGGCAAAAGAAGAAGGGGACGATAGAGAATGAAGTGGCTGGATGGAGTCACTGAAGCAGTTGGCGTGAGCTTAAATGGACTCCGGGGGATGGTAGAGAACAGGAAGGCCTGGAAGAACGTTGTCCATGGGGTCGCAATGGGTCGGACACGACTTCGCAACTAACAACAACAATACATTTACTTCTAATACACATTAAAGATTAAAGGCAGATTCACTTAGTGTTTTCAGACTTCAATCCAAAGGTTTCTAATAGGTGAAAAATAGTTAATAAGCTATTTCCAAGTGTGATTAGAAAAAGATTTATGCAAACTTAGTCTCCTTTTAAAAGTGCTGACCCATGATTTGAGTAAAATGGATATTCTCTCATTTCTCAATGCTCAAAACCTGCCAGAGATCACTGTCTTGCAATCTCCTTGGGAGGAGCAACTGTCTGGAGCACTTGTGGGTGATTTCTCATCCTCTATTTGCCTACAGCACAGGTGTCAAACTTGCGTCACGTTGCCGTCATGCGACGTTTCACAATGTTTTTTCCATTCGCGGATCTGGGGTGGGCGTGGCCTGTGCATGACGCATCCGGCTCGCTGGCTGCCAGTTTGACACCCCTGGCCTAGAGAGTTTCAAAGACCCGATCTACTCACCAGCTCTTTGTTGCTCACCACTGTCCATTTTTCATGAAGCCATCTTAACTCTGCCATTTCTTCCTCTGGAAGTCCACATAGAACATAATTAAGAATATGTTAATTTGCCTAATGATTAATTTATCCTGGTTATTGGCATTCAGTGATACAGCCTAGGTACCAGCTTCTACTAGAGTCGTGATAGCGAACCTATGGCACGCATGCCACAGGTGGCACGCGGAGCCATATCTCCCGGCACGCAAGCCGTTGCCCTAGCTCAGCTCCAGCATGCATGTGTGCGCCGGCCAGCTGATTTTCGGGCCTTCTGGGCCCATTGGGAGTCGGGAAACAGGCTGTTTCCAGCCTCCGGAGGGGGTGGGGAAGGCCCGTTTTTTNNGCATGCGCAGGGGGGTTGGGGTGAGTGGGGGGCATTGAATTATGGGTGTGGGCACGCATGCGCGCACGATAGTGCACACGCACGCGCTTTCGGCACCTGAGGAAAAAAAGGTTCGCCATCACTGTACTAGAGAGTCAAAATGTTGGTTAAAAAAATACCAACTTGGAAATCAACTCTCTTCTACTTTTATGTCCATCATCACTACTGAGAAAAATAACTATATAAAGATAGATCCAAGGGGGAGATATTTACCCATTACGTTAAAGCTATGCATTCTTTTAAGTTGATTTTGACTCCTGAACACTTTATGAACATGTCAAGCTCTCTAGAAACAGTATGGGGATACCTTCTAACCTCCCAGTCTAATCTCCATCCATTGTACTTATTGATCTCCCATCCATGTACCAATCAACCAACCCAACTCAGCTTCTGAGCCCAAACACGGTCAGCTAGATATAATTGGGTACGAAGACCAAATAAGAGATTTCCAGCCAGGGATGGGCGGGGAGCAGAAGAGGTGGGCATAGAGAAAGAGTCTATAATTTTGGGGGTTTCCCCCCCCCAACTATATTTCCTGTCCTCTTAAGCAACTAAAGATTCTTAAAGGCTGTGAGGATAGGAGATGTTTTTTGAAGATCAAATGAATTTTGAAAATAGGTAAAGTTAGCAGATGGTTCCTAGTATTATTTCTCTGGGAACAATAAGACAGAACTCTTGGTTACTGTTGCTAATATATTATGTGACCCGCTCCCCATACAGCCTGAAATTACATATACTAACAAAAGAACTTGGTTCATTTTTAGCATCCACACTGGTCTTGTAATAGAATAAGGAGGCAAAAGCAGAAAATGGAAATTTGATATAAGGTGGTGCTCTTATTTTCATTGAATTTTTTTTTCTGAAAGTCTCTAATAATAGGTTCATTTTCTCTCACAGCCCCAGAGGAGAGAAGATCCGCAGCAGAGTGGAGCTGTTGAGATTGCTGGGATGCTCACGGGATCTGACTGATTTTGATTACAGGAGAGGAATTTTTGTTGAGCCAAACACAGAGGTATTATTATAGGTAACACTGGCTGTGATAGCCTAATTGGTTGCTGTGAATTTTGTTCCGAGTCATATTGCAAAGGTTTTGTCTTGCTGCCACCTTCCAATTAATCCCAGGTTTTAAAGTATTTTTTGTTCCTTATTTTTCCAAAGTAGATTTCTTTCTTTATGTTTATTTTGTTTATTCCCGGCCCTTCCTTTATTTTACCCTCATAATTATTTCGTGAGACAATTTAATCTGAGATATACAGATAATCCTCGATTTATGATTACATTTGGACCAGAATTTCCATTGTAAGTAGTTTTTAAATGAATGGTTGTAAGTCGAGGACTACCTGTAGTAGTTGATCTGTGATTACTGGTGAGCTTTCTCCACAAGATAATCCTTTTCTGTGAACATCTGTTATCCTTGTCTTCTTATGGGGCAAGCTGCGCCCAGATCGTGCTTAATTAGTTTTGTTGGAAAGTCTATAGTTGAGGTGATCTGTTGGCTGAAGGATGCACGAATTTCTATTTTATCTATTAGTTAACTTCCTAAACTAAGAATAAATAAATAGATTACAATGCCTAGTAGCAGTACTAGTAGTATATTAAGTTTGTCTCCTCTGCCTCTTATCTCCTCTTGCAGCCTCTGCCCTCAACACCCCTCTCACCTACTGAAGGAAGTCCTCAGAGGGTGAGTGTATACAGTCTTCACAAGCCAGAACATTGTGATATCTAGATTGGTAGTTTGGTTGCCAACTGGCAAAATACGATAAGGCAGAAGAGGTGGAAAGTCATCAGCATGATTGGTTTACTTGTTTGGCTGAATAGAAATTAACTAATGAGCAATGTGGAAAGCTATTTGATAAAGCCCCCCAAAAGTACATTCGAAACATGTCCTGTTCAAGTGGTCAATTAGTTGTGTTCTCTGGATCATTAACAATTTTAGTAGCCTCCAATTCTCCATGGATATTAGCCTTGTGATACAGGTAGTCCTCGACTTACAACAGGTCACTTAGTGACCGTTCAAAGTTACAACGGCACTGAAAAAAGGGACTTATGACCATTTTTCACACTTAACGACTGTTGCAGCATCCCCATGGTCACGTGATTTATATTCAGATGCTTGGCAACTGACTCATATTTACAACGGTTGCAGTGTCCCAGGGTCATGTGATCCGCTTTACGACCTGACAAACAAAGTCAATGGGAAAACCAGATTCACTTAGCAACCGTGTTGCAGTGATTCGCTTAACAAACATGGCAAGAAAGGTCATAAAATGGGGCAAAACTCGCTTAACAAATTTCTCACTTAGCAACATAAATGTTGGGCTCAATTGTGGTTGTCAGTTGAGGACTACCTGTATTAGCCAGACAAGAACCATAACCAGGAGTATTAGCTGTATATAGCAGGCTTACATTCTTGCAAGTCTGAAAGTACTCTTCCCATCCCTCACTTTTACTCTCGAAGATCCTTTCTGAGATGCTTTCACCATTCTTCCTCCTTCCAATTCAAATTTCGGTTTATCAGGCCATTGTCTAGGCCACGGGTGTCAAACTCGCGGTGTCACGTTGCTGTCACATGACGTATCACATATTTTTCCCTTCACGGAACACGGGTGGGCATGGCCTGCACGTGACACATCCGGCCTGCGGGCCGCCAGTTTGACCCCCCCCAGGTCTAGGCTGTGGCTCTTCCTCCTATCTCCCAAGGTCATTCCCACATACTCTTACAAATGGAAATCCATGTGATCAAAAGTAGCTTAAGGATAATTGTTTTCCACTCTTTCCATGCAAAGGGAAGATTCTAATCCATGGTTTTTCAAGTTGTATCATACAATGTTTTCTTTTAGTTTTTGATTGAGAAAGTACTTAACGGGTGCCCTTTGCCTGGGTGAAGCAATGTAAAAGCAAATGGACTGTAGAAATCATGGATTGGCTTATACAATTGATTAATTTCCCTGGTTTTTGGTCCTTGGTAAAACATTTTCATGAATGGAAGGGTTTGGTTACTAATATATACAGTGGGGCAAAAAAGTATTTAGTCAGCCACCAATTGTGCAAGTTCTCCCACTTAAAAAGATGAGAGAGGCCTGTAATTGACATCATAGGTAGACCTCAACTATGAGAGACAAAATAAGAAAACAAATCCAGACAATCACATTGCCTGATTTGGAAAGAATTCATTTGCAAATTATGGTGGAAAGTAAGTATTTGGTCACCTACAAACAAGCAAGAGTTCTGGCTCTCACAGACCTGTAACTTCTTCTGAAAAAGG
>QLTV01004024.1:142799-182003 GCA_003457575.1 Thermophis baileyi | reverse complement strand
GTTTATTACGCAGGGGAGCACTACCAGTATCAGGCTCTGCCGTTCGGTCTCTCCTCCGCCCCACGGGTGTTTACAAAGCTGATGGCAGCACTGGCGGGTCATCTGCGCTCACTTCCCATTCGCATTCAATTTTACCTCAACGACATCCTGATCCTGTCAGCCTCTCAAGCTCAGGCGGCCCGAGACTTGGAGACAACCATTCACGTCCTTGGCCCTATCAACAGGGCCAAGAGTCATCTGGGGCCCACCACTCGTATCCAGCACCTGGGGGCAATCATCGACACGGTTGAGTCCCGAGTATTTCTATCCCAGGAGTGCCAGTCCAGTCTCAGGGACATGGCAGCAACCGTCTGTCGGGATCGCTTGGCGACGCTGCACTTTCCCAACTTCTGGGAAAGATGATTTCCTGCATTTCCATCACGCCGTGGGCTCGACTCCACTCAAGGTGTCTGCAGTGGTTCCTGCTTCCATTTCAGAGGGTGGGTTCCAGTACGTCTCCCCTACAGGTCATGGTCCCAGTTGAGGTATTTCGATCGCTGCAGTGGTGGACTTCGGCAGCCATCTCCAGGGGCAGTTTGTTCCGGGAGCCTCATTGTCTGGTCATGATGACAGACGCCAGCCTGTCAGGTTGGGGGGCTCATCTCCTGTCGCATATGGCTCAAGGTCAGTGGTCCCAGAGCAATCTGCCCCACAATATCAACTGGCTAGAACTTCGGGCGATTCATTTGGCCCTCAAGGAGTTTCGCGAGGTAGTGTCCGGTTGCTACGTTCTAGTTCTGACGGACAATGTTGCAGCGAAGGCTCATGTCAACAGACTGGGGGACACTCATTCCAAGTCCCTCATGGAAGAGGCATTCCAGCTTGGCCTGTGGGCGGAGAACAACCTTGCGTCCATTCGAGCAGACCACATCTCAGGAGCTGCAAACGTACAAGCGGACTGGCTCAGCCGGTCCACAGTGGACCATGCGGAGTGGCGCCAGCGTCCGTCGCTGTTCGAGGAGATATCGGACAGGTTCGGCCTTCCCTCAGTGGACCTCTTCGCCACCCGCTTCTTCTCCCGCTTCCCGATGCCCGGCGCGGAAGTGGTGGATGCCTTGCGCAGCCCTTGGCCTCCTGGCCTGCTGTACGCTTTCCCCCCTCTTCCCCTCATTTCCAGGGTTCTTCGGAAGTTTCTGGAGGAGAGGGCGGAGCTTCTCCTGGTGGCGCCTCTTTGGCCCAGACGTTCCTGGTTCGCGGACCTCATCAACCTGTCGGTGGCCAGGCCATGGATCATTCCGCGGAGCAGGGTCCATCTCAGTCAGGGGGCGCTAGTTCACCTGGACCTCTATTGGTTTCATCTAACCGTTTGGAGGTTGAGCGGCACTTGCTGAGGGAAGACAGTCTTCCAGATGACGTCATCAGGACTCTCCAGGCCTCTCGCAGAGATTCCACCAACCGGATTTACGACGCTACCTGGAGAGCCTTTTGTGCTTGGTGCTCCTCTGTCAATCACATCTTGGAGTTTCTTCAGGCTGGCATGAACAGGGGACTCGCTCCCAACACTCTGTGATGGCAGGTGGCGGCTCTATTGTCTATCCTAACTTGCGGCGCCAAGGATTCACTGTCACAACATCCAGTAGTTCGGCAGTTTCTACGGGGGGCGACCAACCTGCGACCTCCTGTGGTTCATCGCTATCCCACATGGGACTTGTCTAGAGTTCTCGATTCCCTTACTCAGAGTCCTTTTGAACCTATTCGGGAGTCCCCCTTATTACATCTCTTCTACAAGGTGGCTTTCCTGGTGGCAGTAACGTCATCTCACAGAATCTCGGAGTTGGCTGCGCTGTCCATTCGTTCTGATCTCTGTGTTTTCCACTCGGACAGAGTAGTCTTGCGTCTTGATCCTACCTTCGTTCCCAAGATTAACTCATGTTTCCACAGGGCCCAGGAGCTGGTTCTTCCGAACTTTTGCCCTCGCCCGGTTCATCGGCTCGAACGGAGGTGGCATTCGCTGGACATTCGTAGAGCACTCAAGGTTTACATTGCTCATACTTCTTCATTTCGTAGATCTGAATCTCTCTTTGTCTCTTTTCAACCTTCTTCAATGGGTTCCAAGATTTCCTCCTCCACCGTTGGCCGTTGGATTAGGGCCTGTATCGCCAGGGCCTACGAGGCTCAGGCCTTGCCTACGCCTCGACACATCACCGCCCATTCTACCAGGAGTGCGGCTACTTCGGCAGCTTGGGCGACTCAAGCTTCTCTGGAGGAGGTCTGTCGGGCGGCTACCTGGTCTTCGCCTTCTCCATTCATACGACATTATAAGCTGGACTCGTATGCTTCGGCAGAGGCGGCATTTGGTCGATGAGTTCTTCAGCGTGTTCGCTCGGACCAGGAATTGCAAGACCGGGCTGCTCCCTCCCACTAGGACAGCCAGCTTTGGTATGTCCCTTGCATGGATGCTGTCTCCACGAGCATGGAGATGGGGCGTTGGTCTTACCTGATACGCTCCATCTCGTAGCCGTGGAGACAGCATCCATCCCCGCCCGGATGGTGGCCGGCCTTGCCCTTCGAGGGTTTTCTCAGCAACGGGAGCACCACGTCTGTCTGCATTAATGCCTTCATCAAAAAAGCGGAAGTCACAGCGTGAGGAGGCGTGTCATTTACTTGCAGACTCAGTCCTGATTGGATAATAGATGGAGTTAACCCTTGCATGGATGCTGTTTCCACGGCTACGAGATGGAGCGTATCAGGTAAGACCAATGCCCCTTCTCATCATTTTTAAATGATTTTTGTTGCTTTTTGTAGGGCTGCTATTTAGGAAACAAATTACAAATTGATAACTTTAATGGTCTTTCCTAACCATGGCACTAACTCCAGACATTAAGTAATAGAATATAGGAGGGTATATTAAGACTAAATTCTATCATACATTTGAATATTATGAAGGCAGAAAGAATACAGTTTAGGCAAGAAATGTTGTGACTAAGAGAAGCACAGTGTTCGAGTTAGATAATCTCCAATAAATAGTCAGTTCTCTAGATATGTAAGTTTTAAAAACAGATAATTTGATTTTCACTCAGATAGGACACCCATAGACCTTTGAGGTTTGGAAGCTTTTTTCAGCTAGAAACTGGGTAACCATACTTTGAATTCTATTTCAGCAGCCTGTCACACTCTTTTGTTATATGTGTGAATGTGCACACTTTTGAACAAATTCAGAACATAAATCTCAGTGTTCAAGGTTTAGCATGTAATATTTTTTGATAGCATGAAATGTTCATAACATGGTGTCCTACTTACTGCAGATACTCCATCCTAAGCTAAGCCATGTCCCCATGACCTGGACATCTTCAGTGAATTGTGCTGTTTAGCCAGTAATAGCCAGAAAATTATGACAAATCAAATCAAACATTGGATAAAAATGTTGCCAAGTTAATCATTGGCACCAAATGATCACTATAGCAATAGCACTTAGACTTATATACCGCTTCACAGTGCTTTACAGCCCTCTCTAAGCGGTTCACAGAGTCAGCATATTGCCCCCAACAATCTGGGTCCTCATTTTACCCACCTCGGAAGGATGGAAGGCTGAGTCAACCTTGAGCCTGGTGAGATTCGAACTGCCAAATTGCAGTCAGCCGGCAGTCAGTAGAAGTAGCCTGCAGTACTGCATTCTAACTGCTGCGCCACCTTGGCTCTATGTTATTACTGTTCCTGATAATACAGCCAAATATGGTTATGTAGTGGAAATCTTTGGAGAGCAGTTTTGAAAATCTCTTGGAATGATAAAGCAGGTTGCAATAAGCAACTGAGTAAGAAAGAATTACGATGTGGGTGAAAAGGAACGATCCTGTTCATCTCTTCTTCCAGGTGCTGTGCCAGCTGTCAGGGACAGTTCCCAGAAATAATGCTACCATCTCAGAGACGTTGTCGGTGGCTCTGCCCAGACTGCAGAGGTTGGTATTTCAAGTGATAAGGTGACAATACAAGGATTTGTTTTATTGATGCTGTGCTGGAATGGTAGATTACTTACTTACGTTCCACTAAAGCAATTAAAGGATTAACTGGCCATTCCCTCAGTAGGAAGCTAGAAGAAGTTGGAGAGTTGAGAAGGTGGGTAGGAACATCACAATGGTAACAGGCAGAGAAAGGTATGGTGGGAATCTGCAGGCGGGCCATACCTGGGGATACCAGATCCAATATTTGAAAGTGTACTCACTGTCTGGCCTTTGGCTTCTACTCTTGATGCCTGGTCATCGGATCCTCAATAGCTCTCTGCTCTGGCTACTGCTGTTCAACCCCCTGATCAGTATGTGAAAAGGCTGCCCTCATTCATGATCTTACCAAGGGTAAGAGTGTCAACCTGGCATGTACAGGTGGGCTCAAAGGGATGTTGTTCCTCTCTTGGAATTATGCTCACCTGGGTTTTGGGTTTTGCATTAACCAAGACTCAAGAGAGGATGGATTCAGGGCTGTTGTCTGAGTTTTTGAAAACTCAGAGACTGTTCTCTGCAGATAATTGAATATAAGGTGCTCTGGTTGATGTTGGCCTGTAGGGAATAGCTGTTGTACTGCCCTCTGTGCTGCTGAGCTGCTTCCATTTTGGAGCAATGGGATTCTATCACTGAGCTGATGTTGAAGTCCCTGTGGTTACTGGTTCTTGGGGATTTCAATTTGCCATCTGGTAATGTTGTGTCCAGAGCATTTTAGGAGTTGATGGCCTCCACAAACTTGTCCCAAGTCTCCATTGATCTGACTGACACACACTGGTGACTAAATGGCCTGGGGCAATTGTCTCAGGGCAATTGTGACATGTTCTGGTAGTGAAGGATTTTGACATGAATCTATTGTCATGGAGAACTTAACTCTGATTGCTTTCAGGCTTGCTTTTGTCACCCTTCCTGGCAAGGGGACCAGGAACTACTTGATCAGCCTGCTCCAGGTGACTGATGGGCCCTATGGATTTCCAGAAAGGCGTTTTCTGTGAGGATTTGATGGGTGGTTGATCAAAGCCCTAGTCACTGCTTGGAGAAGGCAGGTGGCTGAATGTTTGGACTTCATTGCTCTTATGTGATGTCTCCCTGTGCCTCTCTTGCTTTGCAAGCACCTCTTTTTTTCCAATGTGACTGAATGCGTGTTGGGCTGCTCATTTAATATTTAGGAGGAAAGGGATGATTCAGATAGTTCTCAACAACCACAATTGGGATTGGCATTTCTGTTGTAAGTTGGTGCGGCTGTAAGTCACGTCAGACCCAATTTTATGACCATTTTTTATGGCAGTCATTAAGTGAGTCTTAAAGTGAGGTTGTTAAGCTTCTCAAAGAGCATTTTTGCTCTGTTTGTTTTTGCCGAACACAGGCATAAAAGATTGCAAATCATGATCATGTGATGCTGCTATTGGTCATAAATGTGAGCCAGTTGCCGAGCACCCAAACTGCAATCATGGGAACATGGGGGAGGTGTGACAGTTGTAAGTGTAAGTCACTTTTTCCAAGGCTGTTGTAACTTTCGGCCACTGTTAAACAAAGGGTCGTAAGTCAAGAGCTATCTGTACTGCTGTGACAAAGATGAAAATGCCACCCTTGACAATGAATGATGTAACTGTTGTAGACAAAGATTGAAAAGCCATATCTTGAAAGCTTTTGTAAGGATGGATGCTTTGCTTTTATATTATCAACAGTGATGTGGTTTCAGGTGCGCTGTGCCACAGATTACTGGATATGAGGTCCAGTTTCTGAATTTGGGCACTAGGGATAAGTTGGGGTTGCTATTACTAAATTAGCTTTCCTGCTGAATAAGAACTCTGCTGCTCCTATTCAGAGTTATTCAGCTCTGAGTTAGTGGTGGAATTTCCTTCAACCTGTTTTTTTTTTTCTGGAAGTAGAAGTGGAGATGACTCACAGGCACTATGACCTTACTCAAATCATTGATGGCCTGATGCACAGAGGAGGTTATGTCAGATCTGGTTTTTGTCTCAGGAGAATAGTGACAAGATTTGGATATGAGAATAATTGACATCGGTCTTTTGTCGCGATCAGTTGACCCCTTGATTGCTTTAGAGTTTCCCTGTGCTTCCAGCCACAGGGACCCTGTTAGGTTCCAGAGGGAACTTGGGGTTGTTTCGGAGGCTCAGGGATATTGTTCAAGTTAGACTTTAGTCATTACTTGGAATGAGTGATTATGACCTTAGACCTGATTATGACTTGGAGGTTTCTCCCAATTTGTGGTACCTGGAGAGTCCCTTGGTTTACTCTTTTTCTTTTGCTAGAGGAAAAAGAGAGTGAATCTAACCAAAGATGCTCTGAGTTGGACTTCGAGTATGCAAGTCCAATGGAATTCCTCCCAAGGGGTTTGAGCCTCCTGGTTTTATGGAAGAGAACAGGGTTTTCAAGGTTATCAATTTGGCCCGCTTGTCAAGCCATCAAAATAATTAAATGTCAGTAGGAAAGATAAATTCTCTTCCTTTCCTTCTTCAATAAAATATTGCTAAGTTTATATTTGAAGGCAAGGTATGAATCTGCAAGGCCTTTTTTTGACTAGAAGGTTCTAATGCATAAGTGTTCCAGAGTATCCATCTCCCTTGCTTTCTCTATTTGAACTTTGAAACAGAGATAACAATTCTGTCAATCAGAAAGACTGCTGGAAACCTTCCTTTGTTTTCTTCTAATCCAAATATTTACTCATCTTCTGTTCCGCCTGAGAAGCAGGGCAATCTGTCAGATGTCTGATTCACTTCTTATTGTGCCTAGTAACCTTTTGATTGATTGACTTCTTTTCTACGCTGCTGAATTTGTTAGTAGACACTAAGACAATGTTTTTGTGTGCCAGCTTTACTTACTTACTTGTTTTGCCTCTTTCAGCTCAGAGAAGAGCTTTTAACAGGGAGCAAAGATATTACAAGGTAAGATCTAAGACACGGGTCCCCAACTCCTGGGCTGCGGCCCACAACCGGGCCTCGGGCCCTTTGGAACTGGGCCCCGCAGAAGTGGTGGGTGAATGTGTGTGCACGCATCCCCACTTGCGTGAGCAGTGCACAAGCACGGGCAAGTGTGCTCCATTTGTGCGAGCAGCATGCGCGCGTGCTCGTCACTTGCGCAAATGCAGCTGCGCACGAGCACATGCTTGCCCACCACTCACGTGGAACCATCCGCCCCCCCCCCCCCAGCAAGTCCACAAAGCTGGAAAGGTTGGGGAACTCTGATGTAAGGCACAGTCACACTTTCTGTTTTATTTAGAAAGTGTATTTAAGTATGTGAGTATTAAAGGTACTGTGCTTAGATATAAGTGTGTACCATATAAAAATGCTACTGCGACATTGTAAGATACAAGTATGTGTGTTATTATTAGTCTGCATTTTTATGATTGCACCTCTGTGTTTGCTATCCGTTTTGCAACTGATGAAAGAACGGTTTTTTACCGCAGATAGAGAGAAGGATAGAACTGGAAAATGGAAGAGCTGAAAAGCTACGATTCCATCTCAAATTTGAAAATTGTTTGTTTGTAATTGAAACACAACTTGGCTGTATACTGGAATATATTAGAAGAGGCTTTCCCAATGAGAGACTCTTAGATGCTTTTGCTCTTCATTTCCTATATAGCCAGCATGTCGAGCCCAACTAGAAGGTGCTGTGTTTTGGATTTAGAGTACAGGTAGTCCTTGACTTACGACCACAATTAACCCCAAAATTGATGTTGCTAAGTGAGACATTTGTTAAGTGAGTTTTGCCCCGTTTTACGACCTTTCTTGCCACAATTGTTAAGTGAATCATTGCAGTTGTTCAGTTAGTAACACGGTTGTTAAGTGAATCTGGCTTCCCCATTGGCTTTGCTTGTCAAAAGGTCACAAAAGGTGATCACATGACCCCGGAACACTGCAAACGTCATAAATATGAACCAGTTGTCAAGGATCTGAATTTTGATCACATGACCAATTGGAGACTTCAATGGTTGTAAGTGTGAAAAGCAATCACAAATCACTTTTTTCAGTGCCAGTGTAACTTTGAACAGTCACTAAATGAACTGTTGTAAGTCAAGGGCTGCCTGTGTTAGAGTATTGCAGAGGTACAGAAGCATGTACTTTATCGATAGCAGCAGGGCTGAAGATTGAATTTTAAGATGAAAAGATTAAGGTTTTGTTTGCCTCTTGGAGGAAGAAAGCTCCTAGGACCATGACAGAATATAACATAGAGCTATAAAACAAAATAGTCCATCCGGCAGATTGTGCATTATGGTTGCTCCCATCTCCAGCCAAAATGTCCTAAGTAGTGTGTTTTGCAGAGAATCTTGGCCCAAGATGGTAGAGGACCATGGGCTAATGACAATAACTGTGGTTGAAAAGAAGAAAGTGTGGATAATTGATGTGGCAATACCAGGGGTTAGTACAATAGAAGACTAAAAATTGGAGAAGATCACAAAATATCAAGATCACAAAATCAAAATTGAAAGATCAGTTGTGGTGGTCCCAGTGGTTATCAGCATACTGGGTGCCATACCAAAAAGCTTTGGCCAGCACTTAGAAAATTGTATGTATTGACAACATTTCCATCTGTCAGTTATAAAAGGCTATACAGCTTGGATCCGCGCATAGATTATGCTGATACATTACAACATCCTAAATTCTTGGGATAACTTGATGCCGATAAAGGCCAATATCAACTGTGCCTTAACATTTTTTGTGTATATAGTAATAATTTATTAAATTTACATGCCACCTGTCTCGTAGTGACACTGAGTAATTCATAATAGTTAAAAACACCTGGTGTCTTTAGTTTAGAGAGGTGGTGGGCTTTTTTTGTTTGGCAGTTTGACAAATTGCAGTTAAAGGCTTGATGTGAACATCCGGTGTGATGCTTTTGATGTGGTCAGCCAGATAGGTGAAGTGTGGTGCTTTTGAGGTGATGGGGCCACTGAGGTGATTGCTTTCCCTGGAACCTTGTTTATCCCTACCCCTCTGCCCTTGCAGCAAATTGGCTGTGGTGTGTGCCAGGCCTGCCAGATGTCTCAGGACTGCGGCATCTGCAGTGTATGTGTTCTGCGAGCCCCAAGCCCCAAGTTCCACATTGACATCAAATGCTTGCTGCGCCGATGCTTGAAGATTGTCAAAAAGGTACCATAGGCTGCTTCCTGCTTTTCCTTCCCTTCCCTTCCTTTTTCCATGGTTTGTGCTTTTCCTTGTTTTCTGCTGATTCTTTCCAGCTTCACATAGGCTTACACATGTTCTTAAGCTTTAACAGTTACCTCTCCTCCACTCTCATTCTGGTTTGCAGGGCCTTGATTGTGGCATGTGTCAGGCCTGCAAGATAACTGAGGACTGTGGGACCTGTGCAATCTGTTTGCGGAGGCAAAGACCTGGCATGAAACGTCAGTGGAAATGTCTCAAGCGCCGTTGTCTCAAACGCAAGGTGTGTGCTTGATCCAACTAGTTTTGAACTTCTTTAAAGGGAGTGGTTGAAGTAGCAATAGCACTTAGACTTCTATACCGCTTCATAGTGCTTTACAGCCTTCTTTAAGCGGTTTACAGAGTCAGCATATTGCCCCCAACAATCTGGCTGCTCATTTTACCAACCTCGGAAGGATGGAAGGCTGAATCAACCTTGAGCCAGTCAGGATCAAACTCCTGGCAGCGAGCTGAATTAGCCTGCAATACTGCATTTTAACCACTGTGCGCCACCACGGCTTCTAGAACGGATATAAAAGAAAGAGAAAGCAGCACCAGCCTATTTCATTTAGGGAGAAGTCCTTTACAAACTGAAGTAAAAATTGAAGATATGACTAAAGGCATATCTTAGAGGAAAGTTTCAATGTTTGTACTTCTAATGGACCATAGAGGCTTGGCTTAAAGCAAGAAAGCCAAATGGGAAGGACACATTTGATGTTTAGTTCTTGTTATGCAGGAGTCCTAGGTCTGGCCTGGCACGAACAAAGAGTCCAGTTCTTTTTGAGTCACATGATTATTCAGATTCCCAAATGATTTATTCAGCATGCCTTTATAGTTTACTTGAGTACACAAGGAGGAAATACAGTCATTTGCATGAAAGTAGATAAAAGTAGATAAAAAACAGTTGCTACAATGTCATTGCTCACCAAGTACATTTAGAAAGAAGCATACTTAGGAAGTCCATTGTGCCCTATCTGGTTTCCTGTCATGCCTCCCTGAGCTATGGACAACTAGATGTTATTACAACTCATTTATTCTCTTTAATTCAGCCATTTCAATGGAAGAATCTTGATCATCATAATCCCACCTTTGATACTTTGAGCAATGCGATGAAGTATCACTCGGAAAATTTGAAGTTCAGTCGCCCTGTAGTATTTCTTAGGACAAGCCTACATGTATACTGGTTTAAGATGTATACAACAACAACAAAAACAACAACAACAAAAAGAATCCAGAAGACTATGAAGAGTAAAGCTAAGAATATTTCCTTAGGTCATCCCAACCAGGCAGCCAATCTGTGAGCCAAGAAAATACCCCAAGAACACTCCTGGGATGTCAACATCCGTGAATCTATTTGCAATCTTTTCCATGAGGTGAATAGTATGATTAATATCTACTTGATAATTAGAAATGTAGTGACAACGTAAGCATGTATAAGGGCACAACTCCCCCCCCCCCCATTACTGCTAACACAATGTCTACAGCATGCTGGCTCTGGAGAACAACCTCCCTAATCTCATCTTATTCTTTATTCAGTTGGGACATACTCTTTATGGTCAAATTAAACATACTCTCTGCCCAGTTGCCCAGTTGTACAATAGATCCATAATTAAGTCCTTGGTTCCAGTATCATGTGTTTTATAGTTGAAAAGGTTTTCCTGAACCGAATCCTGCACCAAGGTGCGCTTATTGCGGATCCAGTGATTCCACTCGTTCTGGTATATTACTCGAGCAGAGGAGATAACCATGTCCACTGTGCAAATTTCAGACCAGAAAGTTGACAAATATTTATAAGCAAACTTACCAATTGGAATATGAGTGGCTCAGCGGGCTGTGGTTCTCAGCATTTATATTTTCATATGCAACAACTCCCGTATAGTGCCAATGAAATTGCATAAAATAGAAGGGTGGAGATCGGTGTTCTTCCCAAAGGCCTTATGCCATTTTATTCAATCGGTCTAATAACTGGTAGTATTGACCACCCAGATACTGTACAGTCCCACTGCTCATAAGCTTCCAACTTTGCCTTTGAGCTAGGATTTGAACGTTTCAGGCAGACAGTGGAACGATCTTGGATTCGTGCTCCAAGTTTAATAAGAGTCTGTTTCTTTGGGTGGGAATGTGGGTGCAAATCCAGCACTCGGTAACGTTTAAGATTTTTACCCAGATTGTGGATATGCATATTGGCACTCCACAATCCCAATGATGGCACCAGGTATTGTTCGCCCGTGTGAAGATGGACATGTTCCTGTGTGTGAACCTGGGAGGTATCAATAAGTCTAGGTTGGGCTTCATCTGTCTTGGCTTCTGAGGCTTCTAAGGCATTGTCTCTTCATGTATTTCTTGTTCTCTTGGGTCCTTAGAGAGGGTCAGAGAATCCTGAATATCCTTAATCACCTCTATGTCTACATCCCAATCATTTTCAGTCCCAGTCCCATAGCACTCATAATCCCCCCCCCGTCCTATAGAGAAAGAAGACAAGGAGAAGGATGGAGACAAAGGGGAAAGAATAGGAGAGGCCATGGAGCACGAAGAAAAAGAGGAGGTCAATGGCAGTAAAGAGCAAACAATTCTGTAGCAAGAGAAGAAAGAAGGACCAAAAGCACTAAAGTCCCTGGGCTGATAAGAAGCAATATAGAGCATTCAGCTCATATCACATAGCATCCTGAAATGAACCAACAACCACAGTGGTGTTTGACATATAACAACCCAAAGTTCATCATCAGCACAGAGAGAAGATGCCTTCAGATAGGTGTGATGAATGCAGGTCTGGACTCCAGTAACCAACCTATAGGTGGTGAGAAGAACCATATAAGGTCCTGTCCACTTTTCGGACAAAGGATCACCCGAATGCCAGGATTGGACAAGAACCTAATCTCCAGGGCAGAATGAGTGCACTAAGTGACCTAGACCAGGAGGACAAACAATATTAAACAGTTTCGGAAATGGAAGAAACATTGTTAATCAGAAAGTGAACATATTCTCGAAGGATATGGTCCCTGAAGGTGAGAAGGGAGGTAGATATAGCACTATGATAAGCATATGGGCCTGCCATATATAATTTCAAAAGGGAACAGTCCCAATGACTGTTTGGGCCTAGCTCCGCATCCACAAGAGAGCGAGGGAGAGAGCCTACACCCATCCAGAAAAGGCATCAACAACAACCAGCAAATACCGGAAACCTTGTTTCTGGGGCAATTCAGTAAAATCAATTTTTCAAAAACTGTCCGGAGCATAACCATACCTAAGCTTACCCAACTGGCGCTTCTGTGTTTTTCCTGGGTTCTTTTGATAAACAACACTTTGCCTGACCACTGAGAGAGCCTTCTAAAAATCCCAGGGTAAATATAATCTTTTAACAAAAATTCAGCCATGGCCTTGGAGCCCCAGTGTGTACTTGCATGTAATTCTCTTAAGAGGGCCTGTAACTCATGAGCCAGGAGAGGTTTCTTACCATCCTTCTGTCACCAATTCCCCTGTAATGAGCTGTGTGCCTATCCTGAGTAGTATATGAAGGGTGCAGCATAGGTAATTGGGAAGGAATGAGTGCACATACCAAGGGGAAAGGACCTGAAGCAGCAGACTTTGCAGTGCGGTCAGCAAAAGCATTACCTCTGCCATGTTTACTGTCATCCTTACATGCGTCTTGCTTGGAAGCAGGATGGCATCCAAAAGGCGTTAGCATATCGGAATCATATTTAACTGGGCTCCCCTGCGCAATTAACAATCCACGCTCCTTCCATAAAGTACCACGAGCATGTTGGAGAAATTTCCTGACAGTTAGAAGGACAAACATCCTGACAGGTGAAAACGATCAGTGGAATGACTTGACTCCAGAAGTTGTAAATGCTCCAACACTGGAGGTTTTTAAGAAGAGATTGGACAACCATTTGTCTGAAATGGTGTAGTGTCTCCTGCTTGAGCAGGGGGTTGGACTAGAAAATCTCTAAGGTCTGTTCCGTTATTTTGTTATTCTGTTATTTACTACACCATAAGCAAATTTGCTATTGGTATAAATATTGAAAACCACACTATTTGATAACTCCAAGGCTCTAGTCAAGGCAATAAATGCAGCCTTTTGAGCTGAAGTCCCAATAGGGAAAATTGATCCTTCCACTAACTGGTCCATGGTGACCACAGCGTAGCCAGCCTGTTCTCCGTGACATATGAAGCTCCTGACATCTGTATACAGCTTCCTATCAAAAGGGTGGTCTGCCAAATAAGTATGACCAGAAAACACTTCAGCTATAGTTTGCACACGATCAAGTGAGATGCCCTGTTCCAGTGGGGAAAAGAAAAGCGGCTGGATTAAATTGCGCGCTCCTCTTTAATTGAACAGGAGGATTGTCGAGAAGAACAGTTTGATATTTCACCAATCGACTTGCTGTTAGCCAATGACACCCCTTCTTTAATTCTAACAATTCCCATATGGAATGAGGAGTTTCAACCTCTATGGGGGCTCCAAATGTTAGTTGTTCAGCCCCAGACAATGGACGCAGCTGCCCGGAGGCACCCTGGTCAGCCTTGACAAGAGGGTCCAAGTTGCTTGGAAGAATACACTACAGGGTGTTCCCAGCTATCAAAGGTCTGGGACAACAGCCCCACAGCCATTCCTTTGTTTTCAGACACATACAATGTAAACAGCTTAGTAACATCGGGGATGCTCGATGCACAAGGACTTTGTTGATGTTGTCAAAGGCAACCTGGCACTCCCGCATCCATTCAAAGGGTTCCCGATCAGAGCCTTTAGTAGCTTGCTTAGAGGAGCTTAGCCAAGAGGCGAAAGTTGGGACTCCAGATATGACAGAATCCAGCCATGCCCCCAAATCCTTGTAGCTGGCGTTTTTGTGAATAGGGAGACAGTTGCGAGAGGGCCAGGAGACATAAGGACATTTCTAAAAAAACATTTTAATTCCTCTTTATTATGACACGTATGATTCTATGCTTTTTGCCTTTCAGAATTTCTGATGTTTTTTCCAGGCTATTTCTGGACTACTTAGGCACTGAGGCATTTTCTTTCAATATTGTTGTACATAGTGTTATTCCTAATTGTGACTTTTTGGTTAGTTTGGAATGAACCATTATTGGGTCCTCTAGTCTAAGAATACTATTAGTATAAACCAGATGGGGAATGCTCAAGTATATTATATTGCAATTCTGAAGGGAATAAAAGTGGGGGGGGCTAAAATAGATGTTGAGCTTCTAGCCTAACTTATATTGAAAAGCACGGTCAGATAAGAAGTTAATTACTCATGAACATTTTCTGTACAAGGTCTAGTTGAATTAATATAACTGATTTTCAAGTAAGTGGCAATATAACTGCAATCTCAGTTATGATTTCTAGAGGCTGAGGATAAACTGTTGATGCCTGGTGTATCTTTTTTTTAGTAACTAGAACATTGTAAATAAGGTGATGCTTAAGTGTTTGTGCGCCCTTTTGAATTTCCAATATTCCTGCATAAATATGACCTAAAATGCGATCTGTTCTCCACGTGTCTTAAAATTAAATAAATAGAACTCAATTAAACAAATGAATCAAAAACAGTACACTTATCCATTTATATATTGAGCAAAATGATCCAAAGCTACATATAAACAGTCCTCATGTTCTCTTTTATGAACATCCAAGGGGAAACTAGAATTGCTTGTGAAGTATATCAAGATGAAGTTAAAATTTCTGCATGCTGGCTGATTCCCTTCTCTCTGAAACATGCAGGCATGAAAGGAATCTTGGGTTAGATAATCCTTAAGGAAGAGTTATATAAGGAACATTCCCTTAGGATATATAAAGATCATTTTGAATTGTTGGTGCGTTTGATATGAGTTTCAAAATCTGAGGGTGCCCATGGTTTCCAATCTAACAATTATTTTGTGTGCTCTAATGTCTTTCTCCTGGGTCTGTAAAAATCTGTGCTCTGTATGGAAATGATCTGGAAATGTAAGAATTTAATTTAATAATACGTGGCTGCATTAACTGGAAATGCTCACAGCGAGCGAATGCATGATTTTATCCTGAACCTGAGATCCCCGGTCAAAGACCCCAATGAATACAGATTCCACAGGAGTGATTCCTAAAAATTAAATGTATCTGAGATGTATGTTAACCCTGTCACTCTAGCACTAAATGGCTCTTGATCCTTCCAGAAAAAAATCTCACCCAAGAAGGACAGCTGCAGCTCGAAGAAAGTTATAGCAGTAAGTACCTGCTGTGTGACCTTCGGGGGGGGGGGGCTCGACATTTGCTCACTTTCATTCCACTTCATTCCGTTTGGCTCTTTTGCTCCTCTGATCTGCTTGCATGGTTTTCCAGCTCTGCGTACTCCAGCATGTTTTTTTTTTTTTTAAATGAATCAGCAGCAAGAGAGTGGCAAAGCAGGAATGATGCTACAGCCTGGCAAACAGGATTATAAAGGGAACTCTTTTTCTCCCAAGCAACCACATCCCTTTTCATTGTGAAGTGCTTCTTGGTTCATAGTGCCTGTGCAAATTGGAATATGGCATGTAGCGAGTCAGAAAGTGGCTTTGTGCATGGATTTCCATCTTTGTTTTTGAGGAGAAGCCTGTGCAGTGTGCTCATCTATGCATAGTATTTCTCTTTAACTTGCTACAACTTTGCCCTATGTTTCTCGGTTGCTCCCAGGAATCTTCAGCAAAGAATGTCTTCACCCCAAAACAATGTGGGCAGAAAAAGCCAACTTTGACCACAGTGAGTGGCACTAGTTCTTCGTGCAAATAAAAATGACAGTTAATGTTCCACAAGGATCTGAGTTTCCACTCCCAGCCCTGCCCTTACTTATGTATGTTGATACTGGAAGCAGACCAGTTTATGAGGTGGAATTAATTTCAAGGATGATAAACGCTGGAAGCTTGTGCAACACTGTAATGTAATATTTGGACCAACAGGAGCTTGGTTTCTATGTCCTTCTCTGCCTTAGGTCAGGCACATTTCCTTAGTCTAACATTGGATACTACAAGGTTCTTGGGAAACAATTATATTGAATCTGACTAATAATGAATTTGGAGCTAGAAGTTCTTCAGCTTTGTGTGTCTATCTGTTCCTTGTTTTTCCTCATCTATCAGAATAAGGGAAGAAAGGGGAAGGAAGGAGGAAGGAAGGAAGTTGCTCCTGTTCCTGCTGGGTTTTTTGCCTGCCCTTGGTCATTCTATTTTTTATTTGTTTGTTTAGATAAGGACATATCTCTGAAACGATGACCCAAACAGTATGGGTTTCTAGTTCTTTATAAACTCTCTTTATGAGGCTGCTAGAGTTAGAAAAATGGGTCTCACATTGCCAGTCTTCTAGGTCAGTATGGAATGCAACATATTATATATATTTTTTTGAATGTGCTTTATGGAGCATTTCCATCAGCGCACTATTAACCTAATGAAAAGATTGAAGAGCTTTCTTATACAGATGTTTCAGGCAAGGATCTTTCCAATATCTTTGAGCACGCTGACTATCTTCACTCTCATTTTCTTTGCTGTCTTCATTTCTTCGGCTGTCAGGGTGGGCAATTTCCAAAGGCTCAGTTGGCCCCAGGCCACCCTCACCGGAGGCAATCTGCTACCCCAGTAAGTGGTCTGCATACCTGTTCTATTAGGCTAGTACTATAATATAAATTGCCTGACATAAAATCTATAATTTATGTATGTGGGTTGAGCAGAATTGAATCACAACATAGGCTGTACTCATTCCAAAAGATAAAATAATTCAGAATCATTTTTTTTTCCTAATGTTCTTCAAAATGTTCAATTGTTAAATCTGGAAATTGGGCGTAACAAATATGAGTGGAAGAACAATTGAAAATGCTTTCTTTCCCCCCCCCCCCGAACTAAGTGTAATAGATGGGGTATTTTTTATATAATTATAAAGCAATTTTTTTCTTATTTTCATTCCTTCTTATTTAGAAATTAATTTTCTCCCTTTACTCGTGGATAAAATTTTGGAAAAACTCTCTTTGATTAATGTTAAAAGAAAATGCATTTGGTTAACTTACAGGAGTTAGGGAAGGCAGCTTAGCCTTACTTCCGTCTCATATGTTTCCACTTAGATTGTAATTTCCATTTGCTAATTCCATCACTTGTTCTGTCTTGCTCCTTATTCTAGAAATGGAAACCTACCATACAAAGGGATCCTGGAGGCAATCCTCTTGTAAGGCATAGGGTATGTATGCAATAGGGGGAAAATATATAGCAAATAGGCTGGTCTCTCTTGCAAATTGAATAGTAAATATTCCTGTGGCATAGTGCTTAGGGATACCCAGATCCACTTGGACACAGGAATCTTGAATGTTTTCTAGTGAAGGAATTATAAAATAGAGCCATCCACATTTATCTTACTTGTACTATATATTTCTGCTCCTTTGAACAGTGATAAAATGTTCTGGCCTTTTCTAGTTTGGCGAAGACTGAAGTTATTTCAGTTCAAAATGTTGAAGGTATATTTCCCTTAGAAATTATGGGAAATATTGGAATTTCTGAACCAATAATACCAGAACATAACTTGTTTCCCCAAAATGGGAAAGAGAAAAAGAAAGATAGAAAGTGTCAGTGGTCTTTAGTGGAGAATTCTGAAGCAAAGAGCATTTCAGGACAGCATAATCTGGGATCTGAGACTGAATTATTTTTTGACAGGTTTGGAGGGAAAGTAATACGACATTCATATGAAACTTGAAATAACATTTGATCTGGTTAGCTCTGATATTATTTAGATGTATATTTGAGTCAGGTTTAAGGAAAGACTACTCTTGCATGACAAGTGTTGGCTTCAGCTCCAACTAACTCTCACTCATTTGGATTTATTTGTGTTCTGGCTGAAACTGACAAAAGTTAGTATTATAGTAGGATCCAGGTAGTTTCATAGAGTAATTGGTGGCACTTAAGATATCTCTAGAGTGACTAGATAATGTAGTGGTTAGAGTGCCGCCTGGAACGTGGGAGACTGGGGTTTGAATCCTGGTTGATACCTACATTACTGATAGTCTCTGGAAAAAGACTCCCTAACACTTCATCTTCCTACCTCAGATATGAGAGTTAGGTGAATTAGAAGAGTCACACTGAGTCAGATGTTGTCTGGATTAATACAATCTGTGTCAGATGCTGAGGAACCAGGACAATCTGATAATTAAGTGGGCTTCTGGAACAAACCATACTTGGATGAGACAAGAGAACCAGAAACTGATGGAATGCTACTACAACAGAAGATCTAATGAGAGAGGATATATGAAACCTATGTGGGAACTATAGATAAAAGACCTGTATCCACACTAACTGAGAAACAGTTAGTTACCCAGTGCTTCAAAATAGTGAAGAGGAAACTGCTCTCACAACTTGAGGTAGACCAACTACACATTACATCCCAGACTCAAGAACACCTTGAAGAAGAATTGGATGTGCAACCAACACCTGTAGCTGGAATGTCACTATCATCCCCTCCATTACAAAGCTCAGTAGCAAGAGCAAAAGCAAAGCACTTTTAGCTGGTCCTTGAGCTGGTCAGGATCAAACTCCTGGCTGTGGGCAGAGTTAGCCTACAATATGGCATTCTAACCACTGAGCCACCATGGCTCACAGTAGCTAATATGAGGCACAAGATCATGGATAAACTAGCTAGAGTCAGCTCTCGGGGCCAATTACCAAGGCTCAGTGGAGAAGTACCATCAAATAGTAGGCTAGAAGATGCCAATAGAGCCCTCATGACAATCCCTGCTACCACCATAACTCAAACCAATGAACTGGTATACCTTACAGCCACTGTAATCCTGGGGATGCTTGCCTACATGATCAAGAACAGCAGTATATAACCACTACCATAGACACACCCCTCCCCTTAAAATGAGATTAATGGCTAAAATCATGGCAACAATTGCCCAAACTCAAGGTCTAGAGAGATCAATCTGAGAGCAACCTGGATTGACTACCGGAAAGCTTTGGACTCAGTGCCGCACACATGATTCTGTGAATTCCAGGTACTATGTAAAGTCAACATAACATTAAGGACCTTCCTCAAGAACTTAGTTGGACTGTTGAAGACAACATTGGAAGTCAATTCAAGAAAGTTTGCACAAGTGATCAAGTATGCCAAGGTGATGCCCTGTCCCTGCTGCTGTTCTGCACAGGCTTGAACCCCCTCTTAGCCAAATAATCACAATGACTGGATAGGGATACAAGTTCAAGAGTGGAACTATCATTGGCCACCTCCTCTATATGGATGACATAAAGCTCTGTGCTAAGAATGAATAAGACATCAACTCACAGATCCACCTGACTTTGAGCTACAGGGAGGATATTGGGAGGTCATTCGGAGGAGTGGCTGGATCATAGGAAAGAGAGGGAAGATAGTTAAGACTGTAGTGGGGCTACCAGTGGGCCACATAGCAGACATATAGACCAGCTACATGTACATTGGTATCCCACAGTGGTATCACAATGAGGAGGCAAGGAAAATAGCAACATCCAAGTACCATCAAAGATAAGACAGGTTATGAAGAGCCAGCTCAATGTGAAGAACAAGATCCACATCAACACATACACACTGCTGGTCATCAGATATTCTGCCAATATAGTGAATTGGCCAAAGGAGAGTATGGTAGCTGGCCATGTTGAGACCTGGAAGCTCTTCACAATGTATGGAGAATTCCATCCCAACCCAGAGACTACATCAGATGGAAGGAAGGTGGGCTGGGTCTAGTAATCCACAATCTTGAATGAAACTCGGAGCATCCAGGAATACCTCAGTAATATTTCACCAAAGATAAGCTGCTGAGAGAATGCCTGAGGCAGAAGCAGACATGGGAGAAAGATCAAACAGAGGAAGTGTCAGGGCAAGACAAGATCGTGGATGGGATGTATCATTTACAGATAGTGTGATGGCCAACATTGGGAAATTCTACCAGTGGCTGGAAAAGGCTGGAGTGAAAGACAGCACTGAGGCACTGATATTAGCAGCAGAAGAACAGGCACTAAAACACCATATCCAGAGAAGCAGGGGCCTACTACACTAAGGACCCAAGGTACAAACTCTCTGTATCTACTGGTACTGAACAGCACCACCAAGTAGTTGGCATTGTATACAGGAACACCTGTACAGTGTATGGGCTAGACCTTCCCAAGCCTGATGGAAGATTCCCTAGAAAGTCATGGAGAATAACAGGGCTAAGATCATGTGTGATTTCCAGATTCAGATACATAGGTAGCTACTGGCCAGTCAACCAGACATCGTAGACAAGGAGCAGAAAACAGTGATGGTGAGAGATGTAGCAGTACCAAGTGACAGCGACATCAGGAAGAAAGAATATGAGTAGCTGGAGAAGAGCCGAGGTGGCGCAGTGGTTAGAGTGCAGTACTGCAGACTACTTCAGCTGACTGCTAGCTGAAGTAGACATATCTCAAATCTCACCGGCTCAAGGTTGACTCAGCCTTCCATCCTTCCGAGGTGGGTAAAATGAGGACCCAGATTGTTGGGGGCAATATACTGACTCTGTGAACCGCTTAGAGAGGGCTGTAAAGCACTGTAAAGCGGTATATAAGTCTAAGTGCTATTGCTAAGTACATGGGCCTGAAGGTGAAATTAGAGGAACTAGGATTTGGAAAAATAAAGGCCAAATTGGTCCTACTGGTGTTAGGCATACTTGGGACTGTGACTCCTAAGCTGGGAGAGTGTGGCTCCAACAGGTTTTAGGAACAACGGTGCTAGGAACTGCTAAGAGTAGCCAGGTTGGGCTTTGCAGCAGTAGAGGAAGAGGCATCCCAGTGTGCTGTACCTGAATCTAAAACAGCCCTTCTGTTTAAAATGTATATTAAAGGGGGAGAGGAAACTTATCATCCACAGAACATATTCTGTATACCTTTGTGTGTGTGTGTGGGGGGGTGGAGGTCTTTCTCCCCCTTTTTCTCAGTGTGACTGTGGAATTCAAAACTATTCTTTAGGAACAAAGGAAGTGCTATATAATCTGGCAATTTGCTTTGGACTATGTCCGTTTCCCATTGACCTTTTCCTTTTTGAAAGAATCAGAACATAAAATAAATAAAATAGTATGCGATAAAGCAGGGTTTTAAACTATCCTGCAGTCTAAGAGATTAAAAAGGTCAAAGAGAAAGTTCGAGGACAACAAAAAGGGGTTTTGTTCAGAATCGTTGAATCTGAAGTGTGAGCAGTGGGCTCCCACAAATAGAATTTGATACTTAAATTGTGTTACTTAAACTGTCAGCTTGTTCATTTGTTTCTTATTAAACATCACACCTCTACTTCACTTCCAATCCAAGATTCTTTCTTGGAAGCCATATTCAGCTGGCCTTTAATTTAGCTGGCTGTTGCAATTATTTCTCTTTTGCTCTCTGAGAGTAATTCTTCCTGGAAGAAAAAAAAACCTTTTGTTGTTGATTCGAAACAAAAATCTAACTATAAGCAAGGCTTTGTTCTGCAAAATCAGTTACCTTATACAGGTAGTCCTCAACTTAAAACCATTCGTTTAGTGACCAAAGTTACAACAGCACTGAACAAAGTGATTTGTGACCGTTTTTCAAACTTTTGACCATTGCAGCATCCCCATGGTCAAGTGATCAAAATTTGGATGCTTGGCAACTGGCATGTATTTATAATGGTTGCAATGTCCCAGGGTCATGGGATCACCTTTTCTGACCTTCTGACAAGCAAATTCAATGGGGAAGCCAGATTTGCTTATCAACTTAACAACTAACATAACAACTTAAGTTAGTAAGTTAAGTTACTAACTTAACAACCGCAATGGTTCACTTAACAACTGTGGCAAGAAAGGTCATAAAATGGGGAGAAATACACTTAATGGTCTCACTTAGCAACAGAAATGTTGGGCTCCATTGTGGTCGTAAGCCGAGGATTAACTGTACATGGTTAAAATTTAGATGGTATTAATAAAATAGAGCCGAGGTGGCGCAGTGGTTAGAGTGCAGCACTGCAGGCTACTTCAGCTGACTGCTAGCTGCAGTTCGGCGGTTCAAATCTCACCGGCTCAAGGTTGACTCAGCCTTCCATCCTTCTGAGGTGGGTAAAATGAGGACCCAGATTGTTGGGGGCAATATGCTAACTCTGTAAACCGCTTAGAGAGGGCTGTAAAGCACTATGAAGCGGTATATAAGTCTAAGTGGTATTGCTATTGCTATAAAAGGCGTCAAAATCACTGCACTGCTCCATACCTCTTCTTGGAATCCTCTTCCCTAATTAGTCCTTTACTCATTTCATTTGGCTATGCTATGATACAAGGCATGTAATGCTGGGTCTTTTTTGTACTTCAAAGTACACCACACAAACCGCAGAGAGTCTTTCAGTGGGAGAAGAACGCCGCAATGTTTTCCAACTTTCTGAACTAAAAATGTCTTGGGGAACAAGTAAGAATTTCAAGTCCTCCCAGCCACTAACTTATGTTGGGTTCCTCCCAACAGAAGAAGCAATTGGGAGTGGCGAAAGAGAGGAAGAAAGTGGGCCGTCCTCCCAAGCATCCTGTGGCTAAACTCAAGAACAGTGTGGTAAAATGTGTTTCTTTTTTTGGTTTTTGGATTTATCTGGAACATGGCCAATTTTGAGTTAACAGGTTGGGCAAATGGGTTAAAATTGGTGAACTCATCAGCTGATGAGGACTAGGTGAATCCACTACAAAGTGAATCCACACTCCCAGGTGAAGTGCAAAACAGATTCTTTATTGGGATCCAATGGGCTATGAGTAGCCAAAGTGGGAGGAAGGAAAGTGAGTAGCTATAGAACTTGCTTTGTAGAGTTTTGTAAGTCTGTCACTCTCCAAAGAGGCAGAGACAGCAATAAAATACCTGATCTAATTTCAATAATCTTAGAACAGTAATTCTTGACAAATACATAACGTAAGAAAGAAAAGGAAGAGATGAGTGTACAGAGTACAAGGACGCCTACAGTCCTTGGAGATTGTTACTTTTCGTCTTAATACTTAGGTGATTCTTCCAGGTAGCACCTGGTTATAGTAGACCAAACTAGCATGTTGAATGTTGAATTTACATAACTCTGAGCAGCTAAAACTTGATATGAAGGTCTGTGTCCTTATCTCAGTGATCACTGGTATAGCTATAGCAAGTAAGGAATATTGCAGCTATCTTCTTCAGAAGTATAGATTTGAATCTCTGTTTCTTGTTAGACTGTAAGAGCTATGTTGGTCATTCTGGGTCCAGGGAACAATTTTCATTTCCTTGATTTTCTAAAATTTACTATAACAACTGGCTTCATAGTTTAAAAATTCCTGCAATACACAACAGTTCTAAGATTTCTGAAAAAGAATAGAGTTGGTTGAATTGTCTATGGAGATTCTCAGTCATCCAGGTCATGGTTTCCAAAAGGTGATTTTTTAAGAGGCAACTGGACTTCTTTTGTTTTTCCTTGAAGAAGTTTCACTTCTCATCCATGAAGCTTCTTCAGTTCTGGGCTTCTTGAATGAGAAGCAAAATGTCTTCAAGGAAAAACAAAGAAAGTCCAGTTGCCCCTTGAAAAAGCACCTTTGGGACAGCCATGACCTGGATGACTGAGAATCTCCATAGACATTTAGTTGTGCACATTGGTTGAATTGTTTATGCTTTCATTGCATTTGAGATAGATTTATTTCCTAATTCTCACATAGTACAGAGTTTACAAACTTGGCGCCTTTTAGAAATAACTGGATTATTTAGATATTGTACTAGGCTTTGCAGCACATTCTTCCTGGCTTGATAGCTCCCTTTTTCTCCTCGTAGCATTCCTCCAAAAATCAGCAAAACCGGAAGTGTGGTGAATGTGAAGCCTGTCTGCTGAAAACAGACTGTGGCCGCTGTGATTTCTGTTGTGACAAGCCCAAATTTGGAGGGCAGAACATCAAGCAGCAGAAGTGCCGGTGGAGACAGTGCCTGAAGTTTGCAATGGTTGGTGCACCCTCTCATTTGTTTTATTGTGTTCTCTATCATCACTTTGCTACTTGCTATCAATAGAGATTTCTTTTCATCATGTAGTACCGGTATGTTGTAAGCCATTTCATACTTCTCTATGCTAAGTGGGAGTATCAAGAGCTCCTACTAACAAAGCCTTGCATGTTGTAGGTCTTGTTGCAGTATGTGCATTTTGTTCAAAAGCATGATGTCTAATTGTCAGGTCTAATGTCTATATATTGTCAAGATTGATCAACTCAGGTTTCTTTATTCCAGGGATGGGCAGCCTGAAATTGATTGTTTATAAATACCTCCTGGAGGAGAATAGCAGATTCTAATTGATTTGTGTTTGAAATCTTTTGTTTTAAGGTTGATCTGGTGGCAGTGACAAGATAACACGGCAGGAAAAAGCCATAATAATTCATTTCCCCCTGTCATTAGATCAATTCCTGCATCAAAATTGCCAGACAATATTAAGTGTGTTATAGGGAATGCAGTCAGTAACTCCACTATATGTGTTCCTGTTTTAGCCCAAACAGACTATCTCTGATCACATGCACAAAGGGAGAATATGTACATTGAGTAACAGTGGTGGACTCATTAACTTCAACCAGTACTGCCACTGTATGCACTTCCTGTGGTTTATGTAGATTGATCACACGAATTTAAAGGAAGTGGGGATTTATTTATTTATTTTATTTTCTTCACATTTTTGAATCACCCATCTCCTTTGGGGAGAGGCTCTGGGCAGTGTACAATAAACTGTTAAAATATAAAAACACTGTCTAACAATTACAAATTTAGAAAATGTAGAATTTAAAAGGAGTCAAAGATTATTAAAATCTGTTAGAAATTAATTAAAAAGACAAAGAGAGGGCTCTCAGGGCACCAACCATAATGGGACAAAGATGATTCCATAGGTAGCCTGGCCCCATGCCATGTAGGGCTTTATAGGTCACAATCGACACTTTGAATTGAATCTAGAAGCAAACTGGCACCAGTGGAATTCTTTGGATCAATAAGTTTTACAGCATTTAAGAGCGTGTGCCTTTCTGTGTCTAAAAGCTACTGTGGGAGAAGAACAAATTTTACCTGGCAAGATTTGAGATTGATTTGAAGGCTAAAAGAATGACATGGAAAAAGATATTACACTGGATATACAAAAGAAACTGATGTCTTAATAGTTATAAGAGATATACAAATAACAAACTAAGAAAGTGACCTGGATAATTTTCCTATATTGGTTTTATAGAAGAGGTTTGTTAAAACTTTGAAGAATTTTGTGAGAAAGGGCAAAGAAAAAATAAAAGGAAATCAAATTCTAGACACTATTTAAAGGAACTCCAGATCACGATTGTTAGAAGTAAAAGTAAGGAATATAAAGTTGGTTTATTTGGTCAGGGTTAAAATAGATACATTGTTATCACTTAATGGACTTTTGATGACATCAGGATGGAAATGACGACATTTTAAGGATTTGTTTATAGATAAGAAATGGGAGATAGGAAGAAGAGATCATTTGTAGTACCTTCTATTTTTTTTCTTTTTTCTTTTATATTGTTTTGTTTGTATTTTATTGTTATATTTAATATATTTAAAAAGAATGATCTGAAAAGGAACATTGTTGTTTTGGAGGGTATTGTTTTTTACTTCCAGCTTCACTCTTCGTCTTGCACTGGTGGGGACTCTCTCTCTGAGTTTGGTCACACTTCTCTGGATTTGATTTGTAGGATTTTTCTTTTAGATATAATAAGCTTTGCTTCTTTTACATCCAGGACTTCCTGCTATGAAGCAGTCCCTGATGATTTGGCATGGTATGATTAAATGAATACATCAAATGACTTTCAAAAGAGTCCACTTTTCCTTTTATTGATGCTAACTATTGAAAGATTGAAATTAAAGGTTTCTGCAGCAGTCAGTAAGCACTGCCTAGTTCAGTGTGTTTCGAAGAGCAGGAATTATGCTTGTCATTCAAATTTGATGTTCAGGTATATGGTATATTACGGCCCAGTGGGGTACCAGCTTCATAATTAATCAGGAGCTATGATTTATATTCTTGATGTCTTTTTTACACTTTATTCCCTAATTCAGTTATAGGAACACAAACTTTAAAAAATTAAATTAGAAACTTTAGGAAAAATTTTTTATAGGTTGCCTGACTAATAAGATTTGGCTCAATAAACGAGGAAAAGGAGATACTTCTGTTGCAACCAATCATTCCAGCTTCTATTCAGAGTTTTCACTTCGATGTACAAAGCTCCATTCTTCAGCTGAAGGATATAAATGGACATCTCAAAGAGTTATGTTTGTTTTGGAAGTTAAGTTTGTTATCAGTAAAACAGAAGAAGGAACCACAGAGTTTTATTTCTTTCGGAAGTTAGGTTTGTTTTCAATAAAACAGAATAAGGAACTATTGGGCCAAGTGGTCTTTAAAGTCTTTTCAGTTAGCTGTTATCAGTGCCATAGATATTAATGAATTGCCTTCATTAAACACAATTGAGGGGATTGACAGATTGTGTTGTGCCAAAATTTGGGTTTTTAATGATCTGTTGTTGTATGAATCCAGCCATATGTGATTTCTTGATTTTGTGCAGATTTATCTGCTGTTGTATAAAGCCTACTTGCTTTTGCATGTTTTTACTCTACCTTGTGGTGTCTTAAATCTGACATTGGACAGACAATAAAATATTTCCCATGTTTGTTTAATAAACCTTATATTATCTTTCCGCCCACATGTTACCATATCTGGATGGTTTCTTCCTGTTTTTTAATCTGTATTCAGATTAACAAGATCAGGATAAATACCTCGCTCCGGAACTGGCAATACTATAATACAATCAAATCTTCACAGGATTAACCAAAGAACATTATTTTAAACGGCATAAATATTATAAAGAAACCAGCTTGACCAGTTGTTTCAACTCAGTTCTTATTCCTGAATGTAGCCAACATTTAGATTTGGAGAAAGTTGGAATTTTTTTTTTCCCAAGCAAGGATTTTACTTACCGAGGTTAACTCCAGTTTCTTTACTTCCTTATGGAGAAATGAATTCAGCACCCATTTATTTGACTGCAATGGTGGGCTTTAACTCTGAGCTAAATACAGTAGCTGTAGAGTTTGAAAGTTGTAAGAACTAAGGAAGAGCCAGCAGGAAACAGTTTGCTCTCTTGATTCTGTGTTGACCTAATTTAGACCATATAGGATTTGTATGGGTGTTTTTGAGCAAGCTGGTCATATAAGTGTTAGTGGCTTGGGTTATAACTTGGGTTGGCTACTTGGAAATGTTTCCTTATGCACACTTGCTAAGAAGATTTAATCTGCTGAAAATAGAAGGCCTAGATTCTCGAATTGATGAATTCTTGACATTATGAAACATCTGCACTTGGCATGACTTTGGAATGGTTGTTTGCATGCAAGACTAAGCATTGTATAAGCTACATCCATAGTTATAAATGAAATGAGTAAGTGGCAACATAGGGGGAATGCAAAAAGAGATGCATGGACTCTTAGGTATCTGTTAAGATGAATTGGATACAGTCATCTTTTTCTTCAGCCATAGAGGTGGAGAAACCCAGAAAAGTACTTGAGCCAGGACATATATTTCTAAATAATCTGTTGTTTTACCGCCCTAGTTGTCTTTGATGTTCCATAAACTTTGCCCTGGGTGGTTTTGCGTTGACCTGTCTTTGATCAGTAATCCTGACTTTATTGTCTTGCTCATTTGCTATCCTATCTGGACATATAAACAAGAGATCTGCTCCAGTCAGAGGTGGGTTCCTCCCGCTTCGGACCAGTTCGCCCGAACCGGTAGTGACCCGCTGGTGATGTCACGGATCCAGTTCGGCCGGTGCTGGTCCGTGGGCGCCGCCATCTTTTTTTTTTTTTTTTTAAAAAAATATTTTTTTTGAATTTTTTTAAAATTTTTTTTTTTTCTTCGCATTTTTAAAATTTTTTCTTCTTCTGCGCATGCACAGAAGCTGAGTTTCCGGCACTGTGCATGCGTCGCCATTTTGTTTTCGGGGGGGGGGGGTTGGATTTTTTTTTTATTTTTCGGCACTGCACATGCATCGCCATCTTGTTTTTGGCTTTTTTTGGAATTTATTTTTTATTTTTCGGCATTGCGCATACGCGCGAAGCACGCGCGCACCCATGAAGCACAGCCACACGACATGGGAGGAAGCGAACCAGCAGCGAGATAAGTTAGAACCCACCCCTGGCTCCAGTCCATAGTAAAAATAAAGAAAAATATTTAAAAACTGTTTTGGAAGATAGATGAGTTGGAAGAAAGAAAATGGGCATGCTATCTAAGTATTTACAAAAAAAGACAAAGAATCGTAAAAGAAAAATACCTTGGAAGACTACTTCTGGCTTTTGTTTAAAAACAAAACTAGTCTTTTACTATTCTTATTTCTACTATTCTTAGAAAACTAGTCTTCTACCATTCTTATCTTTAGCAACAGAAACTGAGAACTTCTCTTCCACAACTTTGTTCTAAGAGTGGCATAAACCTTGCAAATTAAAGAGCTTGCGTATAAGTTCCTTCACAGAGTGTGTTGTGAGTCTTTGGAAAGATTTTCTTCTAGAAATAGAGGTTTTATCTAAGAAATTTTGTGGTAATTCTATGGAGAGCAGAGGAATATTGATTGTCTGCTATAGATTTCAATTTTCTGTTCAGTCTAGGGCATTTACTGTCTTTATTGTAAGATTAGGGCCTTGATTGCCCATCTAGAGAAGAGACATTAGAGATGCTTTTCTAGTCTGAACTATTTGTGAATTCTAATCCAAATGACCAATCAGAATCCTGCTTTCTAACTTGAAATGTGTAGTTTTCCTTGCAGGCAATTTGGAATGGTCAGGTATAATAATAATATAGTTTTCACGTCAGCATTTTTGCCTTTTTTAAAATAGAAAAAAGTAGTGGTTTTCAGTCAAAAGACATACAAACCAGTACCCTTTCCTATAGGTCAGTGATGGGAACCTTTTTTGGCTCGGTTGCCAAAAGGGTGCGCGCGCGCAATAGCGCATGTGCGCGTGCCCACACCCATAATGCAATGCCCTCCCCTGCGCATGCGCACAACACCCATGCATGCGCACAACCCCCTGCGCTGCCCCCCCGCGCATGCGCACAGGCCTCACTGAAGCCTCCGGACTTCCGGTAGGCCTGTTGGGCTGTTTTTTGCTCTCCCCAGGGTTCAGGAAAGCCTCCTGAAGCCTGAGGAGGGCGAAAAACGGCCTAATGGGCCAAACGGAAGTTCGGAAATGAACTTCCGGTTGGGCCATTTTTCGCCATCGCCAGGCTTCAGGAGGCTTTGTTGAACCCTGGGGACAACGAAAAACGGCCCAACGGGCCTACCGGAAGTTCGTTTCCGAACTTCCGGTTGGGCCGTTTTTCGCCGTCCTCAGGCTTGAGGAGGCTTTCTTGAAGCCTGGGGAGAGTGAAAACAGCTGAAAAGAAGGCCAAAAATCAGCTGGCCAGTGCACGCATGCGCGCTGGAGCTGACATAGGGCAACGCCTTGCGTGCCCTCAGATACGGCTCCGCGTGCCACCTGTGGCACGTGTGCCATAGGTTCGCCATCACTGCTCTAGATGTATAGACAAGAAAATGAGGCCAAGGACTGAAAATGACATTCATCTTAATATATTTTTAATGGACATTGAGACAATTTGTAAAGGTAGATTTCAGTGTATCTTAATTGAATATGTAATTGTGAGATGATGTATTATTTCTTGGTACTTGATATCATTAAGAAATAACCTGTTACATGCTGCTTAGGATAGCATCTTAGCTAATGGCTTTTGGCTTTTACCCTCTGAGTTCAAACAGGTAAACTAGGGCCTTATTCTTCCCTGGACTCTGGTAGGCAAGGCCGTTTTTTCTTATGTTGGAATTTCCAATGTTAGGGTGATCTCAAAGGGCCTATAAGCAGAGATGATTGGGTGGGGAAACGAAAACATTTTCCGTGTGCTTGGGAATAGCAGAAAGGTAAATTTAAGAACAAGAGCTGTTGAAGAGATGCCAGGCCTTTTGCCTGCTTGACTTGTTATAGGAATTTCCCCATGGTTCATTTCAACCAGTATCCTGAAAGGAAAACAATGGCGGTGATTGTGATAATTCACACAAAAATAACAATCTGGCAAGGTCTTAAGAATAAGGTTAAAAAAAAAACACAGAGGAGTTTTCCTTTCCCCCCTCAAACTTAAACCTTTAACTAAACTCTGCCTGGAGGGGATGTAAGGGCTTGTGGGCTAATGTCTTCATTCTCAAGTTTGCATGAACAATAAAAGAATGAGCTGATTTCATCTGTACCTTGTTTTTTCTCATTTCTCCCCATTGTTTCCTTTTTGTATTTTTACTAGCATTTCTTTTCTCCTCCTCCTCTCTTCCAAGCTGGCTCCGATAAACTATTAAACATTTTTCATCTGGGTCTCTTTCATCTGTGTAGAGACCGTTGTTACTTTGGCATTGCTTTTGTGTTGCTTTCCTTGGTGGACAACTAAGCCCCTCAGATAATAAATTTTCCATTTTGTCATTTGAGCTACAGTTTCCCCAGGGCTGAATGGGAGGAAATGATGGTCTGGGTCCCTTTCCCTTTTCTGGGGAAGGATTCTGTAAGTGTGTCACAGTTACAGGAAAGAAGGAAATCTCAAGGACTGGTTTCAGTTGGCGTTGGGCAATTGTAGGGTAACCAGGCATGGGAGTTGGAAACTTGATAGGAATTTTGTCTATGTGGTTTTTTTTTATCAATTCTTCCCCTTTTTAGGAGGGAGTATCTTAAATTTACTACAGGTAGTCCTCGACTTACAACCACAATTGAGCCTAAAATTTCTGTTGTTTAATGAAACATTTATTAAGTGAGTTTTGCCCCATTTTATGATGCCACAGTAGTTAAACGAATCATTGAAATTGTTAAGTTAGTGATACGGTTGTTAAGTGAATTCGGCTTCCCCGTTGATTTTGCTTGTCAGAAGGTCGCAAAAGGTGATCGCATGATCCCAGACACTGCAACCGTCATAAATATAAGTCCGTTGTCAACCATCTGAATTTTGATCCTCCCTCCCTCCCTCCCTCCCATCCATCCATCCATCCATCCATCCATCCATCCATCCATCCATCCATCCATTTCACTTTTCGTTCCCCTTCTGTTCTGCCAGAAGGATAGGTGGGGATATGTGTTAGAATATCTGGTACATACAAATGGAGATCAGTTAATTTAAAAATTAGGTAAAATTAGGCTTGGGGATCTCAAGGGAATGGCAATCTAATCAGATAGCTGCCTTGTTTTTAACATCATTTTTCTTGGCTATTATATGATTGTTGTCGTCGTCTTTTAATCGTAGTTGTTTTAATATTTTGATTTTTATTATTCTTTTTATTGTGTAAGACTTAGTGTCACTTTTCTGTGAGATGGGCTAAATAAATAAATATCAGCAGAGATATGTTTCTCATCAGTAAATAAGCCTTAACTGCTGCCCTTAGTTTGAATTGATAATATTTTCTGAGTTTTTAAAGACAGCAAGAAACTGTCAATTGCACGAAAGCCACTTGGAATTAATTAAAATACTTGGACTAGGATTTATAACACAATCCTTTGGTGCCAAAAAAATAAATTGACTTGGATTATGCAGGTAACATGCAGTTGGGGGTTAGGAAAGAAAAAAGACAGTTCTAGTTTAAATTGAGAGCAAGAATTTTCAGGTGGCTATAAGACATAGTTTCTGTACTTTCCGCTTAATATTTGCAACAGAAATCTGAGTAATAAAACATTGTTTGCGTATCCTGTTCCTCATTTGTTTTTTCTTTTTCTTTTAACGGTTGGAATGTTGAAAGATTTCACCGCACTTTTATGAGTTTATCAAAAGCTTGTTAGATTTCAGACGATTTTTAGAAATAAGATGGGAAGAATGCCTGGGACATCACATGAAAATAGCACTTCAAAGCTTGTTGATTTCTGCTCTATAGAGGTAAAATAAAAAAAGATATTTTTGTCCCTCCTTTCCTCCTCTTCCCATTCAGTGACAAACTTTTGGCTTCTGAGATTTTCTAGGCTTAACATTTCAACAGCTGAAGCAACTTGTGGCTAATGCTACCACCCAGCTCTAAATTTTGATTTTATACATGGAGGTACAGGTAGTCCTCATTTAACATCCATTTGTTCAGCAAGTGTTCAAAGTTATGATTTATGATTGTGGCAATCACAGAGACCCCATACAGGTAGTCCTCGAGTTATGACCACAATGGAGCCCAAAAGTTATGTTGCTAAGTGAAACATTTGTTAAGTGAGTTTGTCCCATTTTACGACTTTTTTTTGCCACCTTGGTTAAGTGAATCACTGCAGTTGTTAAATTAGTAACACGGTTGTTAAGTGAATCTGGTTTCCCCATTGACTTTGCTTGTCAGAAGGTCACAAAAGGGGATCACATGACTCCGGGGCACTGCAACTGTCATAAATGTGAATCTGTTGCCAAGCATCCGTAAATCACGTGACGATGGGGATGCTGCAAATGGTCATAAGTGTGAAAATTGGTCATAAGTCACTTTTTTCAGTGCCGTTGTAACTTTGAACGGTCACTAAGTGAACTGTTGTAAGTCGAGCACTACCTGTAGTTATGTGATCGTGATTCAGGTGCTTGGCAACCAGCTCTCGGTTATGACGTTGCAGTGTCCTGCTGTCATGTGATCCCATTTGCAACCTTCATGGCCTGCTCCTAACAAGGAAAGTCGATGGGGAAGCCAGCAGGTCGTAAATGACAATCATGGGATGTTGCGACTCTGTGGAATTTGTCTATTGACAGCACCTGGGACTGCCAGAACTACTGTCATAAGTTGGCATGGTCATGTGACACACTGTGCCTTAATGACCGTATTGCTTAGCAATGGAGATCCCAGTTCCAATTACCGTTGGTAAGCGAGGACCACCTGTATAAAAAAAAAGTCCAGGGAGGGCCAGTGTACGTTTGCTTGTGGAACAGTTCCAGGTTCAGCCTTTGGCATCTTCAACCCTTAACTGGGATGATTTCTTCCTAATCTGGAACCACTCTGTTAGTTCATAGATTCATAGAATCATAGGCCTGGACCAGGGACCTTTGGAGGTCTTATAATCAACCCTCCCTTCCCAAGGTAGGAATCCTCATACCATCTTGGACAAATTGTCATCCATTTTCTTCTTCTTAAAAACCTCCATTGATGGAGCACCCACAACTCCAGAAGGCAAGAGCCCTTTTATGAGGGTGATGGACTGTTAAGAAGTTTGATAGATAAATAAGTGAATAAGTAATATAATAAAATAAAGCGGTTCCACTGCTTAATAGTTTTCACTGTCCGGAAATTCCTCCTTATTTTCAGGTTGGCTCTCCTCCTGACAAACTTCCACCATTGCTTCTTGTCCTGTCCTTGGGAGCTCGTTGCAGAATTCGTTTCTCAGTTGATGTCAGAATAGGAAAAAGTCCCCCCATTACTACCACTGTGGAATTATTCACAGTAATTGTCCTGTATGATTCTGAATTCGATAGACAAATCAAATAGACAAAGGCTGAGCCAGTATAAGGTGGCTTATGTCTCTTCCTTTCCTTTCCTGTGGCACTGAAGGAATCTTCTTTGACCAGTGAGTGGACTGAAGTGCCCAAATCCCTGGGCTTAGAGATGCCCAAGCAAGAGATGCTGAATCTGCAGCCACAACCACCACCGCCAGTGAAGCTGAAGAAGGAAACCATATCCTCTGCCTCCCACCAACCTACAAAGGAGTGTTCCATTGTGCCAGCATATATCCAGCAAGACCAAGATATACCTCACCACCCCATCCTACCCACCTCGGTCATAGGAAAGGTGGGTGAAAGCTGGTACCTTTTAAGACACGTACGACTGTTCCTCCGCTAAACTCTTTCTCCAATGTCAAATGTTGGGGTTGCATGCTTAGGGCGGGAGGAGTTGCTATGTTTGTTAGACCTTCTTGTTTGCACTTGTCTGAAAAATAGAGTAACAGTGAAATAAAAAACAGAATGTTACTTTATAGATAGGTGCTGAAAAAGATAAAGGTATCAGTAATAGAGGTTAAAACAAAACTGAATATCTGATCACTGAAATAAACTTAAATAACTTACTAATAAAGATCACTGATTCGTAGGTTTGGGAAAGTGTCTGTGTGTGGGAGGAGAGCCTTGGAAAAGTTGGGCGGCAATATCCTGAAAGTCTAATGCAGGGCTGTCAAACTCAAGGCCCGGGGGCTGGATCCGGCCCGCAGGGTGCTTAGATCTGGCCCGCGGGGCTGCCCTGGAAATAGCGAAGGACCTGCCCATGGTGCCTCTGCCAGCGAAAACGGAGCTTGCAAGGGCCACGCGTGCCCCCCCCGAGCTCCGTTTTCGCTGGCAGAGGGTTGCAGGAGGCTGTCACAGCTGAAAACGGAGCTCGGGCCACCACAGGCGCCCCCGACATGAGTGACATCATGCTGGCCACACCCACCCTGGCCCCCCGAGGTCAAACACAACCCTGATGTGGCCCTCAATGAAATTGAGTTTGACACCTCTGGTCTAATGCTTTGTAGATTTTAGAAGATCGTTGTTTGACTTAAACAACACAGGCATTTCTGGATGCACTAGCTTTTCATCTTTAACAGTGCATATTTGGCGAAGACAGGGATTGGGACCTGGCATTTTTGTCTCCAAAAGCTGCTTTTGCTTAGCTTGTTTGGCGTTGATTTTTCTTGAAAACACTGCATCGCAAATGCTTTCTAGTACAGTACATTAACATTTTCTTCCTTTAAAATAGAGGAGGGACATGCAGAAGCCACACATTTAGTTCCCTCCTAAATTTGTTGGATGTAGCAAAACTGGTTTCAAATTGCAAACAAGCTTGCATTTTTCAAGTATCTTTCTCTCTCTCTCTTTTTTTTTTTGTAATATACAGAAAGAAGAATTGTAGATTTTGCCGTGCATGTATTCCTTTGAAACTGCAAGGCCTTTGTTGACTTCCCCTCCCACTTGGTAGCTTATTTAAAATATGCTTTATCTTTTTTTATTCTGTTTGTATGAGACACCTAGTTTTCAAAAGTCAAGCAGAGAGTGATCTCTGTGTGTGTGTGTGTGTGTGTGTGTGTGTGTGTGTGTGGTGTCCTGAACAAGATTTCCCCTCCCCCAGAGTAATGAATTATTGAATGAACATGCTAACATGACATGATTAGACTTGAGAAAGAGCAGCTGTGATATACTGCTAATGATAGAGAATCCACTTGTGTCTCTTTTTTTAAAACTGCACCTTGTATGTAGCTTGAAACATTAGGTTTAAAAACCTCCATTTATAGGCTGTAATATTTTGTATCTCATAGGATCCAGATACCAAACTGCCTGTAGTCAATCTCCTTATTGCCACCTCTCCCAAAAACAAGCAAGAATATGCAGAACCAGGTGGGAATTGTCAGGCATCCAGTGACTCTCTGGTAAGCTCTAGTTTAAGGTGTCTTTCCTTGTCAAATCACCTTAGTGTTCTGGTTGTTTGCTGAATTTTTATTTATTTATTTATTTATTTAGCGTGTGGCATACAATGTCAGGGAAATCTACACATGCTAGACACAATGCAGCCCTGACAGCCTAGATTGCTAGTTCATTCTGTTTGGCGCTTGCGTGGCTGTCCTTGGTGCACCATTGGGGGTGAATTAGCTTTACACCAATTAAGTAGCAGCACTCAGGTTGCTGGCTTTTCCAGGCTTCTCTACCAGTCTCGCCTCGCCTCATGTTGTGATGCCTTGTGTCTGGCCAGGTCCATTGCCAGCTTCCGCTCTCTGCACACATGAAGTTTTTCCCCCAGTGAAGTGGTACCCATTTGTCTACTTGAAATGTTGCATGCTTTTGAACTGCTGAGTGGGCAGGAGCTAGGGGTCAAGCGACGGAAGCTCACTCCGTCTCACAGAGCCAGGTTCAAACCGTTGGAGTGCAAACCATTTCTGGCCAGCAGTTCCAGCATCATTAAGTCCTAACGGAACGTGGTGGCTTGGTGAAATGATTTTCAGTTATAATTCAAGTCCTTCTGCTCCCTACTAGAGTGAATATGGAAGTGTAGGACAAAAGGAAAGGATGTCACCCACTTAATTGAAATAATAGACTTTGTACAGACTTAGCAGTCCTTCCAATTCAGAACGGAACAAATTTGAATTGCAATTTGATGCTTGCCAAGTTTTGACCTGGGAAGAAATTTAATTTCTCAATCCTTTGCTTTTGTATTATTCCACCCAGGTTTGGCTGGTTTCAAAAAACACTTGGACCAATTCTTAGAGGTCAGTGACTATTAGACTTGATGGCAGTGTGACTGCCTTTGAAGGCGATCTCCTGGGAGACAAGTGGGATTTGTGTGTGTGTGTGTGTGCAATTGTTTGGCCAGTGTGAAGAACAGACTACTGGATTAGATGGACAAAGGATGCAATCCAGCAGGGCACTATTTATGTTATGTTCTTATGGCTTTATTTTCATGGATTTCCAACCATACAAGAAATATTTCTGGGCTCGTGCATTTAAAGAGATGTTTCAAGGAGTAGTAATCCCATGTTTTTTTTTTTAATTTCTCTGTATAATCTGTGCTTCAGCTTCCTTTCAGATGTCATTTGTGTGTATTTCTGTATGTTCAGTTCCCTTCTGATGTCAGATTTGTTGTCTGAAGTAGGCTTTCGGCACTGAGAAGTCTGAGAAAGGCCTATTCGTTGGCATTTCCAAATTGAACCTTGTGCCTATTCTTGTTGCTGCAGGTATCAGCAAGATTCCCAAAATTTAAGAAACTATCAGGAACAGCAAGCACAGAAGTGGTAGTTCTTGACGATCCAGAAGACAATGAAATGGAACTATTGCAGCAAATCCAGCCTCCAGTAGTGAGTAATGGGATAATTTTGAGCACTGTGATAATAACTCTTTAGAGTTTTCTTTTCTGGTGGTTGATCCTGGGCAAGTTCATTCCTGGTCCTGGGGATGAGAATCACAGTACATATGGCCAGCAGAAGGTGATGGATACGCAACAACAGATATTGGTATCAGTGAGGTGAAGGAGAAGTTGTGGACTGTTTGTGGGGATTTTTTTTTCAACAATAAGAGATTTGGGAAGAGGTGGATTGTGGGATAATACCATGAAACCTTGTTTTGAAAAAATTATTATGGTCCTTGACCAACCATAATAATAAATACCTGATAAGAGATAGGATACATGAGTGGTGCAGTGGCCTAGAGGTGGAGCTCTCACCTCACAATCAGGAGGCTGTGAGTTCGCTCCTAGGTAACGGCAGATATTTCTCTCTCTGGGCACAATGAGTAAATATCAGTTGTGAACTCTGCATTGGCGACAGTAAGGGCATCCGGCCAGTAAACCCTCAGCTCCATTCAGTTGCCCCGACTCCACCCCGATGCAAGGGATTACGGCATCATTAAAAGATAAAAGAAAAAGAAAAAAGAGATAGGTTACATATTGTTGTTCCAGCTTGCCAACCATCTTTGTTAAACCATGATGCTATCCATTCAATCATATCCAGTTCTCAGCGATTCTGTGGACCAGCTGTCTCCACATTTTCCAGTCTTTTACAGCTTCTTTCAGTTGTTTTATGCTCTGGCTGACGTCGGCTTTGATTATGTCTAGCAACTGTGTTTTTTGGCGGTCTTATTTTCTTTTATCACTGACCATTCTGAGCAAAACTGCCTTTTCCAATGAGTTTGATTGCATGACATGGCTGAAATAAGTAAGGTGGAATTTTGTGATTTTGCCTTCCAGCAATATGCCTGGTTTTATACACTCCACAGTACTTGCTTGTTTGTCACTTTCGCTGACCAAGGAATATGAGGAGCCTTCTCCAGCACCACAGCTCAAACAAATTAATTTTCTTCCTGCCTAGTTTTTTTTTTTTTAAATAGTCCAACTTTCACAATTGTAGGTAGCTGTGGGAAACCTGGTAGTGCAGTTTAATCTGCATTTAGTTGCCGGGCAATTCATGCTCATCATTGCTGTGTGACCCAGTACAATTTAACTCTATTCCTGGTCTGCGCTCACTGCTTTGATCAATGTGTGATCCTAGAGAAGTGTGCTTGCACACTTTTAATCTCTTCATTGTCAATTGTTACTTTGACATGTTCATTCCTCACAGTGGTCATTAGCTTAGTCTTTTTGATGTTCAGGAAGAGGCCAAAATTCTCTCTTCTTTAATCCTTTGGACTTTCTTTCAAGCCCTCTTTGGTTTCTGAAAGGAGAGTTGTGTTGTCAGCATATCAAAGTTTGTTGATACTCCTTCCTCCAGTCTTTACCCCGATTTTTGATTCTTCAAGTTCCAGCTTCCTTATGATCACTTCGGCATACAGGTTGAATACAAAAAGTGAAGGAATGCAACCTTGCTACACTCCTTTCTCTATCTTGAACCAACCAGTGTCTCTATATGGTGTTCACACAATGGTTTCCTGATCTGTTTTCAAGAGATCCATTTGCATCCATTTGACCAGATGTGTTGGCACCCCCAGGTCTTCTAGGACAGCGGCCCCCAACCTTTTGGGCACCAGGGACCGGTTCCATGGAGAGAGGTTTTTCTGTGGACCGGAGGGGGTGTGGTTTCGCGTGCTGCCTGCATCCCACGATGGGGCTTCGCTTGTTTGCGCGGCCGTTTCTGGCATGCCGTGGACCAGTGCCGGTCCACGGACTGGGGGTTGGGGACCCCTGTTCTAGGACTCTCCAAAGCACATCATGATTGATATAGTTGAAGGCTTTCTTGTAGTAAATAAAGCAGATGTAGATGTTCTTTTGATACTCTTTGAGATTTTTTCATGATCCAGAGTACTTTGTAATTTAGTCGCTAGTGCCACGGTCCCTTCTGAAACCAGCTTGAATATCTATAATTCCTTTTTTGATGGATGGCATCAGACACTATTGTATGATCTTGTTGGGAGAATTTCCCTTTTCTTTCAAACTGGGAAAAGAACGCAAGCGATCAAGATGCAAGATGAACTGCTAGTAAGGAGGTCTCTTTTTTTAATTCCCAAAACAATAACAGTTCATTTTTGGAGTAGCTGACCATTGACTGGTACATTAGTGAGATTTTTATGGGATTTGAGGCCCTTTGTGTTATGTTTGTGAAGGAAATGTGAGTGTGATGTATGATTTTATGACCAGAGGAACTAGGACAGTGGTTCTCAACCTTTCTAATACCGCGACCCCCCCCGGGAC
>QLTV01004024.1:118675-139014 GCA_003457575.1 Thermophis baileyi | reverse complement strand
GTTGTGTTTCTACCAAACAGTTCTACTTTGGTTTCATCTGACCATATGACATTCTCCCGATCCTCTTCTGGATCATCCAAATGCTTTCTAGCAAACTTCAGATGGGCCCGGACATGTACTGGCTTAAGCAGGGGGACACGTCTGGCACTGCAGGATCTGAGTCCCTGGCGGCGTAGTGTGTTACTGATGGTAGCCTTTGTTACGTTGGTCCCAGCTCTCTGCAGGTCATTCACTAGGTCCCCCCGTGTGGTTCTGGGATTTTTGCTCACTGTTCTTGTGATCATTTTGACCCCACGGGGTGAGATCTTGCGTGGAGCCCCAGATCGAGGGAGATTATCAGTGGGCTTGTATGTCTTCCATTTTCTAATTATTGCTCCCACAGTTGATTTCTTCACACCAAGCTGCTTGCCTATTGCAGCTTCAGTCTTCCCAGCCTGGTACAGGTCTACAATTTTGTTTCTGGTGTCCTTCGACAGCTCTTTGGTCTTCACCATAGTGGCGTTTGGAGTGTGCCTGTTTGAGGTTGTGGACAGGTGTCCTTTATACTGATAACAAGTTCAAACAGGTGCCATTATTACAGGTAATGTGTGGAGGACAGAGGAGCCTCTTAAAGAAGAAGTTACAGGTCTGTGAGAGCCAGAAATCTTGCTTGTTTGTAGGTGACCAAATACTTATTTTCCACCATAATTTGCAAATAAATTCTTTCCAAATCAGGCAATGTGATTGTCTGGATTTGTTTTCTCATTTAGTCTCTCATAGTTGAGGTCTACCTATGATGTCAATTACAGGCCTCTCTCATCTTTTTAAGTGGGAGAACTTGCACAATTGGTGGCTAACTAAATACTTTTTTGCCCCACTGTATGCCATACGCTAAATAAATAAATGCCATCTATGTTAGGTTGATCTTTTTGTGAAGTTCACCATCTTTGTCTTTTGGTAATTAATGTTTTAAAATACCTTTGCGTCTTATGGCCAGATTGGGTGGGTGAAAGTCAGTGGTGGGTTGCTGCCGGTTCGAACCGGTTCGCCCGTACCGGTGGCGGAAATTTGCACCTGCTCGCCGAACCAGTCCTCCGGTCACCACAGCTGGCAAAGAACCCTCTGCGCATGCGCAGAGGGTCATTTCCCCGATGTGATGTAGGTGTGCGCGCTTGCTTCGCTGACGCGTGTGTGCAAAATGCGCACTTCCGTTGCGATGCGAACCAGTAGGGAAGGTAAGTGGAACCCACCCCTGGTGAAAGTTAGTACTAGTTTGTAGTCAACCTTTCAACAAAAAAATAAAGGAGAGACAGATAATATCAATATTTAATTTCTTTCCACATTTATACAGGGATGGCTGTAAACATTAACCATATCTGCATAAAGGTATTATAGTGGAGCTTCTTAATTATTGACACTGCCTCAATTTCTAGACCATAATCTATGTTGTTCCCTGTTACTGTGATCATCCACTTTCAAATAAAAATAAATCTGTCTTTAAGACATTTGGGCCAAACAACCCCCCCACACACACAAATTAACACTTCTTATCTTTAGATTATGACATAAGGATAAAATTAAACCCATCACTTTTAGGGTGACTATTAAAATGTGACTGTAAAGATCATTTTGGGCTGATGTTGCTGTTAAAAATCTCAGCTAAAATGAGAGAACTATTCATTGAATAATACCTCTAGTTTGCCCTAGTTCTCTCCATTCTGCAGTCAGTGCTGAAGAAAATAAATATTAATACTCAAGTCACTTCAGGATTTAAACATATACCAGAATTAAAGTTATACCGCAGAGAATGCGAAATGAGGATTAAATTGAAAATTAAATCTATAAATATTAAGGAGGCCTCACTTTTCAACCCCTTTTCAGTTCCATCCAGAGAGAACAAGTCATTTTACTTCATTATATACTGCAGTTCTGCAGAAACTCTTTCTCTTTCATATCTGGGTACTCACTATGTTAGTTTACATATGCCAGGAAGCTTGCATAAATCTTTCTTGATCTACATCTAACAATTGTATAGTTTCTTAGAACAGATTCTTGCTGGCCTGCTCAGTCTGAGGATTAATTGTAGTTGATACATATCTGAGGCTTAACTGCTACATTAGTTGAGTCCCTGAGTCAAGGCTCTAATCATGGCAAGGAATGGCTTTGAAACAGAGGGCCTTGTGCCCTATTTAATCCAAACGGGGGGAAATGGTAGCTTATCTAAAAGTATTTTAGAAACAGGTAGTCCTTGGCTTACAACAGTTCATTTAGTGACCGTTTGAAGTTATAATGGCACTGAAAAAGGTGACTTATCACTGTTTTCCCACACTTAAAAACCATCGCAGCATCCCCATGGTCATGTGATCAAAATTCAGATGCCTGGCATCTGACTCAGTTATGACATCCTGGGTGCCATGTAATCCACCTTTTGTAACCTTCTGACAAGCAAAGTTAATGGGGAAGCCAGATTCACTTAAGAACCATGTTACTAACTTAACAATTGCAGTGCTTCACTTAACAACTATGGCAGAAAGGTCATAAAATGGAGCAAAACTCACTTAACGAATATCTCACTTAGCAACAGAAACTTTGGGCTCAATTCTGGTCATAAGTCGAGGACTACCTGTACTAAAGGATACTAAACTGGTTTTTTTTTTTTTATTTGAGGGCTCTTCGGGTTTTTTTTTTTTTTTTTGCTCTTTTCTCTAGATTATGGAGGTCTACAGCCTGGGTGGTGTGCAGCCCCTCTCTCAGTTGGACAGCGTCTTGCGGGAGTTCTTGGCTGAGCTGAATGAGATCCCTCTCCCTGCTCATTGGGAGGTGCTGCCTCCACTTGGCAGCCCAAACCTGCGTCTCATCCAGCGCTCGAAACATTCCACCATGTCTGCTGCGGTCATTCACATCCGCCCAGGCCTTTTTTTCCACGTGGTAGTGCAAGATCTGCTGGTGCCTCAGGAACATGAACTTTATGCCAGCCACCCTGCCCGCCTGACCACAGTTGATGAGGTGGTGGAACTGATCTGCGATCTGGAGGCCTACCAACTTTGTTCGGGTTGGCCTGCAGGGTGGCATGCCAGAGAACGGTCTGAGACCTGTGTTGTTCTTGTTCATTCAGGCTGCTGCCCACAGTGCCGGCTCAACCCCTGGCCATCAGGAAGTGGTACCTACTGAGAACCAAGCTGGGCAAGGAATTTGGAGACAGATTCACAGCCCTCTGGTCGGAGAATGGGCAGTTAACTGAAGTTTAATTTTGACACTGGACATGGCTTGGATTTCTAAAAGGATAATTCCTTGCCATAAATAGCTTTATTTTTTCCCCTCGTTGAATAGCTTGGCACAAAAAGATATATTCCTTCTTCTTGTCTTCTTTCTGATTCCCCCCTCCTCCCCCCCCCCCCCCCCCCCCCCCCCCCCCCCCCCCCCGATAACTTGCTTCTGCACTTCTGGTGTTCAGAGAGGTTTCTTTTGGTGACTATACTCCAGTCTTGCTTTAGCCATTTACTCATTTCCTGCTAGAGAAGTACCGGGTGGACAGCGTGTATCACGGCAACTTGGGTTGACCACCAGTTTTGTGCACTTTTAAAACTTTTTATGTGTTTGGCAATGTAGTATTATAGGTTGATACGATGGGCAATGCATCCATTTGGGATCCTGTTTCCATTGTTTTTGCTTGCCTAGTCCCACTCTGTCATATCTAGCACTCTCCTGGAGAATTTTGGATCTACAGTATGATCTTCACCAGACCCAGGAAGAATGGGATTTTATAATAGAATCTCCTTCTTCAAACAAATCCTTATGGTCTAGACATTTTCCCTGATTAGAACTTGAATTGTTGCCTCAAACATGTTTTCCTTTGCTTTGTGCTGTGGGGTTTGGATGGGGAATTTTGACTGAGGATCTGCAAGACTTATGCTCTGGGGAGCAGGAAAGGTCCCACAAATGGTGCCTGAGAAGAAGTTGGTGTGCTGCCATTCTATATGCTGAGAGATTCCAGCATGTTCTGTTCAGGGAAGTTCTACAGAAGCCATAGCTGTATGTCACTTGCTAACTTGTGGTTTTGTTTCATGTCTTCCTTCAGTGTTGTTGGCGGCAGCGGTAGCAGCAACCTCTATCTGCCCCTCCCCTACGCCTTTTGCAGTCTGTCTGACTTTCATGATGTGCGATATTTTTCTTTCAGAAGAAAAGAATGAAACTATCCTCAAAGAAATAACAAATCAGAACTGGCTTCTATTTTTTTTAACATATTAAAAATTTGAAAGAGCAAATGGTCTTTGGTTGTTCTTGTTTCTGTTCAAGGTGAGAATCCTCAGACTGGTTTGTGAGAACATGGGGGAGAAGAGTAGCTAAGACTGTTGTGTAAATTTCTCCTAAGTCTTGATACTTCTATTTTTTTTTATGACCGTTCATTATGTATGCAAGGGTGACTCACTGACCATCAGCTCACAAATTCCCTGCTGAATGCCCATGGACTCAGAATTGTAGTGGGAGGGGTTTTTTAGCTTATATAAAATGGTGGCACCTCTGTTAAATCAAACTATAGGGTCTCACAAGATCATGTTTTCATGACTGAATACAGTCCTTAGTCTTTTCATATACAGAACTTCTTTGTTTGTCTTGCGAGTTTATTTATTTGTCAAATTTATATAGTTACCCATTTCACAAAACAAGTGACTCTGGGGGGGGGCATAATAACAATCACTAGAATGGTTAATAAATACTTGAAAATAATTATTTTGATTAAAAACATGAAAAACTATAAAAGCAAAGATGAAACAAGTAGTGGGCAAAAGGATGTTAATAATAATGGAGCCACCTCACTAGTTCACAAGGCCCTTGGGGTACCCAGGCCTGATGGCACAATCAGGTCTTGAGGGACCTTTGGAAGTAATGGAGCCAGCCTCATCTCAGGGGGCGGGGTGGAGGGGTGGGGGGGAAGGATATTCCACAATGCGATGCCACAGCAGGAAGGCCCAATGCCTAGTGCCCAACGCATGTAATTCCCTAGATGACAGAACCTGTTACATGCTGCCTCTGCTGGATCTGGTGGGATGGGCAGATGTACCGGTAATTGGGGAGAGGCAATCCTCTCCCAGATAGCCTGGCCTCATGCCATGTAGGGCTTTAAAGGTCAACCACGGTACCTTGAATTGGACTCTGAAACAAACTCGTAACCCATACAGCTTAGAGCAGAAGTGTAACGTGTTCTACCAGAAACACACATAACTCTTTGCCCTGCTGCATTTTGCACCAGTGAAGTTTCCGGATACTCTTTCAAGAACAGCCCCATGCAGAGCACATTACAATAGTCCAACCAGGAGGTGATCAGTGTGTGAATGACTGTGAATAGGGCTCTCAATCTAGGAACAGGCACAACTGGCACACATCTTCCTAGCCACTACTGCCTTCTGCTCATCAGGCAAAGGTGGTGAGACCAGAAGGACCCTCAGATTGCTCACAGGGTTTGTTTGGGGCAATGCAACCCCATCCAACACCAAAGAGGACATTTCCAGAACCAGAGAGCTCCAAAACCCAAGCGTCTCAGTCTTGTCAGGGTTCAGGTGAAGCCTATTGCTCCCCATCCAGCCCCCATGGCCCCCAGGCACCAGCATAAGATATTCATGGCATCATTTAATTCACCGTGGACAGAGATATATAACTGGTTATCATTAGTGTACTCATGTACTCACCCCATGTAGGTCTCAGGTAGATGTTGAAGGGAAAGGAAGGGGAAAGAGGAGAGCATCAACCCCTGTGCCACTCCATACAGGTTGAGGATGGGATTCCTCCTTGGAGAAGGGATGAACCAGCACAACACTACTGCCCACCCCAATCTTGATCCGGAAGGATTTCATGGTTGATGGTATTGAAAGCAACTGGGAAGTCAAATAAGGGATGGATGAACACACATCCATCCAGCCCAAGCCAGATATCATCCAACAGTACAACCAATGCTATTTTTGTGCCATTTCTCCCCAAATCTAATACAAGAATATGTATTATATAGTTTTCTTTTTCCTTCTAGAAAACTTCATGGGTTTTCTCAGAACTTTTCTCTCAACTGCACCTGACCTCAGGTTCAATGCTGGTTTTTCAGGCACCACCTCAGATCTCCGATGACATCCAGCCTGTGCCTTTCCCAGAAACAGAAAATTCTGTACACAAAGCCGTTTGTCCTCTGATGCCTTGTTCTGATAACACCCATCTTCCATGGCAACCTCCAGGTTCTAGAAGTTTCCTAGTGTCCCCTCCCTTAACATTCTTAACCTCATTATGATATGCGGCATTTCCAAGTTTCGGAGGTTAAAAATACATATCGGTTTCAGGTTTCACAAACTTGGATGTATGCTATGTTGATGCACATAACTACTGTTTAGAAGGCAGTATTGTTTAAACAAGCTGCTGCATTAGACTCTTTCTAACATGAATGTATATACAGTATGAGTGGATATCTTTCGTCCACTTGTGTGAGCTGATCCTGAGGCACAAATGATTGTGTATGAGTACGAAATTGAAGAGGCTGAAATGATGGTCTAACTCAGAACCAGACATTATGGTATCCATACTATTCCTAGGCAGCATCCGCAAACCCTCATAGCAAAAAATGTTGTTAAATGGATGTTGTTTGTTTATGGAATTTCAGGTGGGAGTGCAGAGTTTTTTCAGGTTTGGAAGTGCTGTGAGATTGTTGTCATTTTTATTTTTCATTCTCGGTACTTAGAAAGTTTGCAAACTCTGGCTCCTTCCTCACTAAGCACAATAAAATGTTAACAAATAATAACAACCAATCAAATTTTCTCCATTTTTCTCTGAAAAGGAAAACTAAATCCAATCTTGCAGAAGTAATTTAAATAGTGAAAGATCAGGATATGGCTAGAAATATCTAACTATTAGATTAATTCACATTTTTGGTCAATATTGGTGATACTAAATGGTATTGGCCTTTTACTCTCATAGAAAATACAAAGTACCCAACATATTTTGGAAATCTGAACAGACATGGAACTGTTGAAATTACTGGAGACACCCAGTGTAAGATTGGAGACATTCAAATGCTGCCATCTAGAGGATCCAGAACATTATAGACTGTGATACTACTGGTAATACCAGGGAAAATTGAGGAACAGATATTAAAACGAATTGAAATAATTAAAGTTAAGTGAGACGTATTTACATTTATTTTATGCAAAAAATTTGCACAGGTATGGGATAAAGGATTGTGATACTGGGAATTGAATAGGAGGATAATTTAAGCATTGATTCCTGTCGGAATATAGGATAGAAGTGTAATACAGTCAGCAAAAGAGGTAAAAGTTTTAGGCTGCATTAACAGATCCATTGTTTCCAAGCTGCTGGCAGGAATCGCTTTCTATTCTGCATGATTTAAACCTCATCTAGAATACTTTGGCCGGTTCTGCGTGCTCATTTGAAGAAAGGTGGAACAGATCTAGAGAAGGAAACTTTACAGAAACATGATGAAAGAAACTGGTAATTAATTTAATTAAGATCAAAGACCAACCATCCATTGCCCTCACAAAGCAACTCTAGGCTGTGATGTGGTCACGGAGGGAATTGACAGCTGGTAATCTAGATCTTCACCTGCTCCTTCACTAGATTATGATGCTCCCAGAAAATACATATTTGCATCCCAAGGGATGACTTTCTCCACTACTCACCATTCTAAAATGGAATCAAACAGAGGGCAGCCTTGCATGCTTTTAATTTTTCCACTAATTCCATGGAACATGTTGTTTTTAATGTCAGTTTCACAGGCATACCTCATTTATATAATGATTTTGTTTCTATCCTCCCCTATGCTGATGGTGCCATCTTTCTCTCCTGGATTGCAAATGGCCTTTAGCAAAATCACTAAGCTCTGGCAACATTTTACCATGATGAAAAACCTGGAAATTTTTCTTCAGAATTTTACTGTGGGAAAAGTTACTAGCCACTTTGAGATTACTGGTACTATCGCAACCCACCTTCTTTCTGTTCCCCTCTGTCATAGCTTTCTGTGCAGAGAGAGCCCCTTTGCATGGAAACTGCATGATCTCCCACCGTGATTTCTTCTCCTTCTAAAGGGAAATACTTGTATTAAAGACAGCTGAGGCTTCATCTGGATTTCTGGAACTGTCCCATTGCTTTGCAATCAGAACACTGGTATGACTGGTATGAGCTGCGGTGGCGTGGAGTGCAGTACTGCAGGCTACTTCTATCACCGGCTGCCAGCAGTTTGGCAGATCGAATCTCACCAGGCTCAAGGTTGACTCAGCCTTCCATCCTTCCGAGGTGGGTAAAATGAGGACCCAGATTGTTGGGGGCCATAGGCTGACTCTGTGAACCGCTTAGAGAGAGCTGTAAAAGCACTGTGAAGCGGTATATAAGTCTAAGTGCTATTGCTATGACTATTCAGAAAATAATGTGAAGAAAGTACTTTCTGAAAACTTTCCATGTGTGAGCAAACTTTGAGGAAAACTGCCTTTACAGAGTGTGCACTCAGCCAATTATGTTTTATGATAAACAAACCAAAGGCAAACCAGTAACAAATCAAGTGGGTCAGCTCCAAGCAGACAAGCAAAGAGTTTTTCAAGTCCTCTAAAGTTGGCCTTAACTGCCCTGCTATCAAAGGTTAACTGTTTCCAGAACGAATTTCATTTCTTTTACAGCAGGTAACACTTCCTATTTTGTAAGGTGGACAGATGCCATTAACAGAGGACATCTCTTCTGTTTTTGAATGAATTTTAGCCATAACATAATTATACCAATTAAAATTCTTTCATATTTAAATATGAAAGAATTTTAATTGGTATAATTGTTTGTTTATATACGCACATCACCAAGGAATGTCAATGTTGGGAGAACTGAAAATTTAATAGTCGTATTAGATCACTGATGATTCAACAATATTCAGAGTTTTGCATTTTTTTTTATTTAAAGCAATGTCATATGTTTTCATATTATATACAGCCCTTGCTTTTTCTAACCATATCAGTTTATCTAATTCTATGGAGAACATTATTTTTTTTGTATAGAATATCACTTATAAATGAAGAGTATAATAAATAAATGATACCACTATCCCCAAATAAGAGTACTATGGTTCCACCCTAGGGAAAGATTGTGCAATTTCATTACACATTCATGGCAATTTTGATACAATATGATTTTTTTTTTAAAAAAAACTAATTTTACCATTTGTTCTTGTATGTGTTGTTAAAAAATGCTGGGTTCTGTATCATTATGCGATGGGACCGGATATTTTTTGGGATCAACTGCTTGGAGGGTGGAGTTTGAAGTCTCATTGATGGAGGCCATAGGTTTTGGAGGAATCTTGGGTGGGATGGAATTTAGGACTTCCCCTAATGCAACAGAGGGTTTTAAGGGACTATGTGTCGAGAGGATGAATCCTGGAGGCTCTTTGACAGAAATGTTAGATTTTAGATTCTCAGATAGGAAGGTGGTATTTGGGAACTCTCTTATAGAAGCTGTAGGCTTTGAAGAACCCATGGCTGGAAGCTCAGAATTAGGCCACTTTTTAAATGGGAGAGTAGGTTCTTCGGGGTATATGTCTCGGAAAGGAGTAGTCAGAAGATCTACTGGATGTATAGTCTTTGGCCTCTGGTCACTAGTAAAGATTTTTTCTGGGACTGGCAGTGAAGAGGTGACTTCTTCCAGGTCACAGCCTGCAATATATTTCTTCAGATCTTGTCCTTTACAGTGTATCTTCCAGGCAGCCCTATAATGAAAACTCCTTGGTCAGAATATTGTTGCCATTCAGTTGACTAGACATGTACTATACCTGGGAAGACAAAAGTATGAATGTTGCCACATGGAAGCTTGAGCCCCCAAATAACTGCCAAATTGTACTAGTAATCAAGGCATCATGTTTCATCCCTCCATAATTCATATCATTCCCTTAACAAATCTTTCTGTTCCATCATCACTGAATATGATATGCAGAAGGGGTGGCCAGCTTATAGCTCCAGGGTCTCAAACAATCTCTCAATCCCCTTTTTGGGGTCTTTACAGTCCCCATGGTCATGATAGCTGAAAACTGATAGCACAACTTCCTGTTCTGAGGTGAGAAGCATCTGATAATTGCAGTGTAAGTCCTAAAATAAGCATATCAATAGGCTTAAAAAATAATTTCCCCCTTGAAATGTTGATGTTGGCAGCCAAAAGTGTCCTTTCTTGCTCCACTGGGAAGAGTGTGCGATTCTGGACAAAGTAATGATGACCTCTGTTGTCCTGCACAGATTGCTTTGCTCATCACAGGAGGAAAAAATGTAATGATTTCCTGGATTCTGCACGAGGAAATGAATACCACCAAGAAAAAGGTTTTCACACAGAGGACAGGACTTCTCTCCCTTAAGTTTTATTCACTGATGACATTTTGCCTGCTGGGGCAGGTGAACAAATGACTCTAGTCTCAGATCCACATATGTTGGACGACTTCCAGAGTTCTGGGAGTTGCATCCCAAACATTTCTGCAGAATGCCAGGCTAGAAAAACTACAGTAATGTTCTAGCCAAGATCAATCTGATGGCACTACTTTCCTTCTCCTCTGGTGAGCTTTCTTGAACTGAATTTGGCCTTCTTGCTTTATTTTACTTTAGGTGTAGGCAAACCTTCAAGAATGCAACATTTAGAGGAGAGGCAAGCACAATTCCTGGCTTTAGAAGTGAGTTCTATTTTTGCTTTCCTGCCTTTTTTGGGAACTATCCAGGCAACATATATACCTTTCCAGTGAATAAAGATTCATGGCAGTTTTCTTCCAGAGGTACCTTACTTTCCTTTCCGGTATATGTGATTGATAACACAGCAAATAAGAATATAACAATCCATTTACCATGCTGCAAAGCCCTTGCTTTTTTGGACAACTCTCTTGGCACATTGGATATCATCAGTAATGTTATCATCCCGTAGGGCTGAAGAAGAAAAGGATGGGAGAATTGAAGTTTACTTGAGCATAGTTATCATTAAAGTCCGAGGAAGCACTAAACTGAGAAAAGTAAAGCAAGTTGATTCTTGAATACGTTCATACTTTGACTATGCCAATATGTAGCTAATCTAGTTGCTTAATGTAGGATGTTGCGTGACTCCACACCCAGCTACTGTGGTTTGGCAATCAAAGTTTCTAACCCATTATAGTATGAAGCTAGCCAATGACTTACTGACCAAACATGGTTATAACAAAACTGACTTAGATCAATGTATAAACTCATTGTGTAAACCCATCAATGTGTAAACATTAATGTGTAAACCCAACTCAAAGTTGGGTTACAATGTTGGACTGTTGCAAAAGTATGATAATTCTCATACTAGAGTATCCCAATGTCTCCAGACTTGCAGTGAGGTATATTCTCCTTTTGAAAGCCTATCCAGTCCTTGTTGACTGCTAGAGCACCATGAAACTCAATGCATTTGACTCTGTCAGCTCTGGATATTGTTAGTTTTGAGACAAAGAGGAGTTAAAAACAAGAGGAGTACTTCTGAGTGAATATTTCGGAGGAGGTAGCCTTTGAAAGAATACAGGAAAACTAAAGAAAATGAAGGAAAAGAGAGGCCAATATACTCAATACTCTTATATTAATCAAAGGGACATCTTATCTGGATTTTGTGTGGTCATTGTCAACTTCAAAGAGGACACAGTGGAACTAAAGAGGTTTCAGAGGAGGGAAATTGAGGTGATCAAGGGATTGGCACAACTTCCTTATTAGAAAAAGTTGTGACATTCGGGCCTCTTTCATCTAGAAAGGAGGTGAATGGACATGATTGAGATGTATAAAATTACGCAAGATATGAATAAAGTAGGTAAGGAGAAGTTAAAGTAGGTACGGAGAAGCTACTTTTCTCTTCCCAAAACACAAGGTCCAGATGCCGTGCTATGAAATTGAATCCTGGAAAAATCAGGACAGACAAAGGAAATATTTTTCATGTAGCATAGTAGAATTTGCTACCGTGAGTTATGGTGCTGACTTGAAGAAATAGCTGACCAGTTCATAGATGAAATGAAAGAATTTGGGAAGGATAGTAAGCAAGGTGTCTCATCTCCTTTATAATATAAAAGGTAATTTTATGAATGATGGCATTCGTTTTTTGATTTTCTGCAAAATGTTATTAGCAAAGGAAGGTCATGATTTCTTACCTTCACAACTTAAGTTGCAATAGTTGCGTGCATGTGGTGTCTTGAAATCGTCACACCACCACTTTGCGCTTAGCAAGAAGATCCCGTGATTAGTGGCCCTTGGTCCCACATTGAGGGCTGAGGTATCAAAGCCACTGCTGTGAAACACCAAACAAATCCCTGGAAGTGAAGGAAAGCAGACTCAAAAAAATCGTAATGATGGTCTGAGTTACCATTTCCCATCAAAGAGCTATAGCAGGCACAGAAGGAGAGAGCAAATTATAGCCCAAAGATTGAATGAACTGTCTAGAGCCTTCAGAATTCCATTGCTGAAAGGTGATTATCTACTGTCAAGACAGTTGGGCTGAATGGAGCTAGGTAGCTGCATTAAAGACATTTCCTAAAAAGCATTATTTCAGGATCATGGAATGTTAACAGATTGTGTTTTGAAAACAGGCAAGTACCGTAGTATTATAAATACACCAAGCCTGGGCATTAAATATCCTGACTCCTGCTGGGAATCGGGATATTTTAGAATAATCGAGGAGACTGCAAACAGAACAAAACAAAGCACACTCACATTCTGCGATGGTGGTGCCTGAAAATCCCTCCAATCCATTTTCCTTCAGGATGGCTGAGAAGCTGCATATGTCAAAGACGATAGCATTGCTCCTGGCCACTGCAACAATGAGAAAAAGAAGAACTAAGTAGGGAGTCTTCATTTCAATACTGTAATGATGATAGGGGATACATAACACGGTTCTTTATATACTGCAGGGAGGAGATGGAGCTGCCCAGCTGCCCTACATAGTAGGATTATGTGCCAGGGTCCCTCTACCCCCAGGAAAGGATGGCTTCCCTCACTGAATGCTCAAACATCCTACACATCCTTCAAAACAATGTCATCTATTGTCTCCCTGGGTCTCTGTTCACAATGCTGACCAACCCTCTCAATTGGAAGAATTATGGAGAAGAAGGAATTGTGGCAGGTGCTGATTGTGGCATCACTCACAGTGCCACTGGGGCTTGAAAACCTGACACCTGACCAGCTATTAAGGATACAACAGACCTACAGGTGGGTGTTCCTGCACTGCTAAAACGAATGGCTAATGCTTTGGAGTTGCTGAAGGAGTCCATATCGTAAGGTGGATCCAGGGCTGCACATGGGCAACTTTGTCAATTGCCCATGTGCATTACGAAAAGAAAAAAAAAGGATTTTAGTAAAACCTTTAAAACAAAGCAAGCAAGCAAGCAAGCAAACATCCCCAAATACCTGATTAGATAAAGGAGAATATTAATAGCTCAGGGTTGAAATTAGGGTTCCTTGGTGCTCTCTGAGCTTGGTTGTTTTGTTACAGATGTTTCATTACCGAAACTAGGTAACCTCATCAGTGCTAATCAATGCACTGATGATGCTACCTAGTTTGGATAATGAAACATCTGCAAGAAAACAACCAAGCGCAGAGAGCACCAAGGAACCCTCATACCTGATCAGGAATGGATTTAAGATGGAAAGGGACCTTGATAAAGACAGCAAGATGGACCCCTCATATCATGTAGTCTGAGGTTAAAAGCATGCACAGAGCACAGTGACACTACCAAACAATGCTCATATCAAACCAACCCAAACCAAATCAAACTAAACGCCTTTAATATGCGGACTGAATCTAAGAGACTGCACATAGTACAATAATAATAAATGACACATCAAAGACAACCAAATTTCTACCAATTAAACATGGCAATAGCTTCCTTTTTGGAAGGCACTCCTTCCCCTCTCCCTTTCCTTTTCTTCTGCCTAAGCTGTTGAGCCTGCTGACCAGAGAAGCATCCATGCGACACCTGTACTGTTGCGCTACCTCAGAATCCTCTATCACCTTTGACCACTGGTTTGGGGCCTGACAGGAGTTATTAGTTGTATACAGGTGGGAAGGGGTTGTAAAGGGTGATTCCGTTTTTTCCCTTTGATCTGTAGATAGAGCGATTAGCTTTAGAATAGACAGTTTTGTGGCAGCTCATTTTCCATTGACAGCACCAACATTTAGGTTCTGCTTTGGGATGTGTGACTTTTCAGCTTTAAATGTAAACAATGACCTCTTTGTAGCTACTATTGTCACAGGTATGGTTTAAAAAAAGCACTCATTAAGGGGCAGATTTCAATAAAATGTGATGACGGGGCATGGTTTTCTATGATAGGATATTCTGCAGCTTTTTTAATGGTTGATTTATTTTTTTATCAATTTCAATAATGATCTGAAGAAGAACAATACCATGGACATAAACCTGAGAAGTCAGAATTGCATTCACCAAATTTCTCCAACTGCCTACAATCTTTCATCAGAATAGCTGATGTAGAGATTAGTTTATTCGGGCTTCTAAAACTATGTTTTATTTGCTGTACCTGGTACTGCAAATAATATAATCATACTGAATATCTTTACAAATATTGCCCCTTGATTTTCACAAAGGTCAACGGAATTTTTTATTTCACCCATGTTATATGGCTGGCCCAAGACAAACAGTCGAAAAAAATTGGAAATGACTGAATGGCTGATCAAGCAAACAAAATGATATTTATATGGTAAGGTTATTCAACAGAATTTTATGTGGTTTATTAGGGCCGGAACTGCCCAGATGTCTTTAACATGGTGGGCAAGGCAGACATTGGCTGCTCGGAAGGAGCATAAACATTATAAACTGGGGAATTATCAACAAGACAGTGGAGGATATTGGAACATTCAAGTGTAAATATATATTGTAGAAAATGCAAATGGGGTGGATGGTCCTTCAAAGATGGCACGCTAAGTGACAGGACAATTTTTCTCTCCTGCTGACAAAAAGCTGGCTCTCTGGCGACATGTTCCCCAAATTCGAACGGGAGCTATTAGGAATGACCCAAGACAACCTTCAGAGAACTATGAACTTACCTGAGAAGAGGAAATATATTTATTTCAAAAATTATTTATGTTTGTGTTCAAAAGGGGGGGATTTATGTTTACTGTATGTTTTTTTTCTTTTTATGCACATTTATTTTCTTTCTTTGTTTTGTTTAGTTTTGCTTCATTTTGTATTTTTCTCTCTCTTTTTTTGCAGTTTGTATTTTAACGTTTTGAATAAAAAAAATAAAAAAATTATTGGAAAAAAATGCAACCTGAGCAAGGTACAGAGGAGGCATGCATTGGGAGAAGCTGACAAAAGAGGCACTGATATTGATGGCATTGCTAGGAAATAGAAAGAAGGACCTGTCGTAACATGTAACTTGCAGGCATTTGAGATCTGGCCATTGGGTTTTGAGTATTACAGGAACTTTGGGGATTCGAGGGTTAAAAGGTAGAAACCCAGAACAGGGCCATCACTTGCAGGCATTAAACCTCATATTCCAGCCAACTCTGCTGGGAAGAGAACCAATTCAATGACACAAAAAATAGCTCTGGGGACCCAAGACAATTTTCATTTTCCTGCCTTTCCTAAGAACAACAAACAATGCAGGGCTGGGCTGGGAAATATGCATTTGCAGATATGGAGTGCCTTCCTCCCTGGTAACCTGGACTAAATTGTCTTCTGTTGCTAACAAATCCTGACCTCTACAGGGGAACTTTACATTTTGATTTCTCAGCCAACTAGCCCCTGAACACAATGGAAGTCTTCCACACTGTGGAAGTTTTGGAGTACACGACAGTTCTGTTTTTCCTTCAATTTTTTCCACCTTCTTGTTAGGTTACAGTCTGTTGGATTCAGTCTGTGCTAAACCATAATGCATTTGTTTGTTTTTGTCAGGCATTTCTGTGATTGATAACAATGGGATGTGACTTAGGATATGTAGATCCGGTCAATATTCAATCATGCTTAAGTAAACAGTAGCCTGTACAATGGATGAACTCAGCCTGATTTTATTTTTGTTGCCTTATTGTTTGCTTCCAGCAGCTATTCTGATTTCCAGTAATCATACTGCCTTGTTTATATTTTTTCGTCATCCAGTGAATGGAGCACCAACAGGTAAAATATTATCTTTAGGATCTTTCTCATAGTTCAGAGGTGGTATTCAGCCGGTTCGGACTGGTTCTGGTGAAACGGTAGCGGAAATTTTGAGTAGTTCAGAGAACCAGCAAATATCACCTCTGACTGGCCCCGCCCACCCTGCCCCTTCCAGGAGTCCTCATGTGCCCCATTTTGGCTCCAAGATAAGTGTGGGGAGGCCCACTAGGCCCAAAATGGGCCATGGGGGGTGCAGCGTGGCCCCCACGGCCCGTTTTTGCTCCCAGGGGGCTGCAGGGAGGTCCACTAGGCCCAAAACGGGGGGCTAGGGGGTGCGGCATGCCTCCCCGCGGCCCGTTTTTGCTCCCGGGGGCTGCAGGGAGGCCTAGCCTGTAAGGCTGGGGCACCCCATCGATCTATTCGCTGCCTCCCAGCCTCCCAACCGATCGGCGTAGTTGGTCTATTGCTGCCTCCCAGCCTCCCTCGTGATCGGCTGGGTCTTCTTTTGTTGCCCTGCACAGGAGAACGGAGCTGGAAAGCAGGTTAGTGGGGTGGGGATGGAATGGGGATTTTGCAGTATCCTTCCCCCAGGAGTGGGGTGGGAATGGGGATTTTGCAGTATCCTTCCCCTGGAGTGGGGAGGGAATTGGGATTTTGCAGTATCCTTCCCTTGCCATGCCCACCAAGCCACGCCCACCAAGCCACGCCCACAGAATCGCTAGTAAAAAAATTTGAATCCCACCACTGGTTGAGTCACAGGGTAGTTCTTGAGGCAGCAGAAGAGAAAAATCTCCCTTTACAAAAACATGATTTGATTTGCAGTTGCGAACAAAGCAATGTATGTAATAGGCTTTGGAGAAGGCCAAACTCAACAGTCAAAATGTGTTTGAGAGCACCGAGAGCAAGCAAGTATCTAGGTGTTTTGGGGAACACTTTAAGCTAAATGTGACTTTTTCTAGAATGGCCCATATGGGTGCCAAGAAAAGATGCAGCTGCTTTAAAGTATTCTTGATGGGTTCTGTGTCTGTGTGTGAATCACATTTTGACTTTTGAATCTGGGTCTCAGCAGAACAGGGAAATATACACAAAAATGTATTTGCTAGTAGGGATACCCCATTCATACTGTTACACTATGATTTTAGGCAAGATAAATAAGGTGCTGAATTTTAAAAACACACACTAGATTTGCTCTGTATATTGGGAAGGTTGCAAATAAACATGTATATGTAAGAATCAATGTTGTTGAAAACCTGGACTTTTTTTCTGAACAAATCTGCAAACTGTTGGAAGGAAAATCCATCTGGTTCAGTTCCAAGCTGGGAGAAAGATGCTGGAAACAACATGGAGGCTGATTGGAAAGAAAGTTTAGTGATGAACAGAACCAACAGCAGTTCTGGGTCAGCTGAACAAATGGTTGAATGAGTGGATGGATCTTTATAGGTTTCTGTGACTTTGAAGTTTGAACTGTTCTGGGGGTGGTGCAATGAAGGGGCTTGTGTTCTGAAAGGGTGTTGGGCAATTCCTATTGTGGCTAATGGCTTTCATCCTGTGTTGGATCTTGGGTGAGGGGCTGCTTCTAATCCCATCACTCTGCTTTTGTTAGCTGTCAAACTTTGCTGCAAGGAGTTTCGAAATATCCTGTCTTGAATGGATTTCTGCCTGCAGTATTTGCTTTGCTTATGAATAGAGCCATCTAGATAGTTGGCTTCCTCTTTCAATAAGCTCTTTATCTCCTTAAGTGCTGGCATCTGCTGTGGGCTATTAAGAAAGACTGGGGGCTGCTTTCTGCCTCTAAAAACATGTTTTTCCATTTCTCCTTTAGGGAAATATAATGTTCTGCCTTAATATTTCCCAAAACATTTCATTCTTCCGGGGGGGGGGTGTTCCTACAATTCTGAGCAAAAATAGGACAAAGAAAGCCAAACAGGAAAAATGGGAAGTGAGCAAGTCTGACATATTTAACTTTCTTTGCTGCAATCCAGTCAGCTTCAACACAGACCTACATTTTCAGAAAAATGTTCTGAGATACGGTAGTATTTCTCAACCTTGGCAACTTTAAGATAAAATGGACTTCAACTCCCAGCATGGCTGGCTGGGGAATTCTGGGTGTTGAGTCCATCTATCTTAAAGTCACCAAGGTTGAGAAACACTGCTCTGAGAAATGGAGTATTTACTGAGGAAAAAAAGGCTGTCCAATAAATTCTTTTTCTTAAATTAGCATAAGTGGGATTATTAAAAATCTGTCACCTCATGTTCTTCTCTCTGAATGTTCACTTTCTCATCAATGCAATCTTACTTACAGCTTTAGAAGTCTGGGTGGGAGAAGGGAATTAGTTATGAGGGAAAGGAACTCTTTTTTTTTTAGGTGAGTTTTAACAAGGGTTTAACTGTCAGGATTACACATCTAATGGAATCATAGTTCTGTGAGGGATTAGTCAATAATTATTGACTTTCCCTTCTTGTATAAATAGCATGCATTGTTTCACAGGAAAGCAGTTGGGGATAAAAGGGAAACTGAAACTGAAGGAAAATAGGGCTAGGCTTAATGCGTCATGCATTCCTACATTAGGAAAAGCAAATTAACACAAACTAATGGTTACATGAAAATACCCTTTCTTTGCTTTGCTATTGTTTTTTGTGCCTCTTTGTTTCTTGCTGCAATCCTGTGGTCTTTTGTGGTTTGCAAGCCTGAGATTTTTTCCACCTCTTGAGGTACGAGAGTGAGTCCCAGATTAGGAAGATTCCTTGACAATTTTCAAACTTAGTGGTGGGTTTTTTTTTTTACATCAAAATGCTGAGTTTGCAAGAAGGAAAAAGGAGGATCCATTGGAGGACCCTGTACCCTGATTTTTGGAACACACTGACAGTGTGAAGACGGCTGATGCTACCCCAGGAACTGATGCAAAGCTTACTTTTCCTTCACTTATATGCCAGCCAAGCATTCAATTTCTCCAGTGTCAGAACATGATTGTTATTGGAAGGAAAAATTACATCTGATTTGCAAGATGTGTATCCAAATTTGAATTTTTTTTGTCAGAAGAACATGAAGAGGCCTTTAAAGCAAGTAGGACAATTTTTAAAATTGTGCTTATGATAGAAATGTTTACCTTCTTTCCCTCCTTTTTTCAGTTTTTAATTTTCATATTACAAAGCATAAAGTTGTTTAATAAACCACATAAAAGTAGTGGCTATCACACATTTTAACACATACGTAGCACACATTCACTACTACAACAACAACAAAACCATAGAGTTCAAAGTACCCTGGTTTCTTACAATAAGTTTATTAAAAGCAGCTTAGAATCATACATGAATGTCCAGAAATCCCAGAACCAACAGGGTACCTGAGATATGGCTAGGGAATGTAAAAATATCCTTTGGCTTCATTTCCATCATTGCTCAATTAATCTCTCTCTTTGTTTTCCTTGTCTTTTCCTTTCCTCAGATAACTTGGAGAAACATATTCCAGTTGTGGTTATCCATAAAGAAGTACAAATAGTCAAGATGGCAGCTATGGTTGCATGATTGAAGCCACCATATTGATGTTTTTGATGCTCCTAGTTCTAATTGAAACCCTGGACCACAGGGTTGGCTGCCACGTAGTCGGAGACTGCTCTTCTCTCCTTACAGAATCAATGGCCTTTCTGTACCACTAGCTGTGGATGATAACTATAGAGCTGTGCCACACAACATACTCAGTTCAGTGGACAAACTTTGCAGCAAAGCTAAGCTGCATTTTCCCCAAGCTATCCTCTTCTGTCATGTCTCTGAAAGGCATTTAGCACCCATCTGCAGGGCATTCACTCCACGCATTGAAGCATTGTTGGAAGAAATGTCCATCTGGGTGTCAGGGTTCCAAATAGCATCCAAAATTAAATCAGAGTCTGAGTCCAAGTATTCCTCAAAGTTCCAATTTATTAATAGAGCCATGTTGGCACATCTGGGTGAAACCCGAATCTGAAGCTTCCCAGGTTTCACCACCCAGTTGAAAGTTCAAACCTTTGCCCCCACACCCACAAGTTCATCACATTGTCCAATCTTCTATTGGCATGCTGGCAGAGTCCACCCATCTCTTTCCGTTCAGGTGCAGAGGTGCAGAGACAAAGGATGACCTTGGCTTTCTAGAAAGAATTTTGTTATGGCTACATACTAGCAACTCCATACAATCCCCCCTCCCATTTTCCCACAGTAGAAAATGCATAGTAAAATAGTATAAGATGTGGCAGGCCTAAGATCCCAAATGCAATGGCTTCGGCATGAC
>QLTV01004024.1:88853-99519 GCA_003457575.1 Thermophis baileyi | reverse complement strand
AAAATAAATGTTAAGAGCTGTTGCATTTTAACTTACAGGAGGGGCTTTGAACAACAAATGCTGTGGAGATATCCATAACAGAGACTTATGATTTTGAGTAATGGGATCCAATTGTTGGGAAAGATCCCGGTTACAATTTTAAGAAAAAGCCTTATTATTAAGACTTAATTGAGGCTATTTGACTTTGGAGGAACCAGAGACAATGATTGTGGTTTTACCTGTTAACTGTTTTTTTCTTCTTCTTCTATATAGTAGATAGATGTCAGATCAAATGGGTTGGTTAAACAGAGTTGTAGAAGTTCATAAATTGTGTCTGCTTCACAAGAGCAGGAAACTATTATTTTTGAAATGCATCAGTATTCAACTAGGGGAGACAATTTATGTATATGTCGGTTTTTCTTTTTATGCAGACTTTCTTTTTTTGTTTTGTCTTGTTTTGTTTTTGTATTTTCTTTGTTTTCCTTTTTTGGAGTTTGTATTTTAATATTTTGAATAAAAAATTAAAATTAAAAGAATCTACAACCTTTCCGTTGAGCCTAAGAAACAATGGATTGCAACAAAAGGATTGTCTCAGCTTACAAACATAGTTGGGGATTACAAGGTTGTGAATTTGATTCAGAGCGGTGGAAATATGTGGAAACACTCTTTATTAAAAGTTCAAGCAGGAGGCACATGTCTTGGAACCACAAGAGAAGTTAGAGATCAGACGTGTTGGGGAAGGAGTGGGAAAAAAATAAAACAAGTCAAGATGGCAGATCCACCATCTAATTGAATTTCTACCTCTTTCATGTACGTGCTGGGACACATAAAAAGCATAGGATTACAATTGCATGGTGGTGGCCACAATTTGGACTTCTTTTTTACACACACACACAAACACACATAACATACAAACACCTATGAATACCCCTGAAAGAGGTGTTAGGGAGATTGTGTATTTCTGGTAAACAACAGATTGATGCTCTAACTTCTGGCTGGAGTTATACTTTTTAAGATAAAATTATATCTGCAAAAATAACTGCAATTACAACTGTAAATATGGATCCAGTTTTAAAGCACCTGCACATTTCAGTTTGAAGATGATGGCTACGGTCATTTAATTTGTAAAAAGTGACTGCTGCAGAATACTGTTGGAAGAAATTTCCCTGGTTCGTTCCCAGCTGGGACACACCACAGATGCTGAGAAGAAATGGATGTAGAAGCCAGCTGCCAGAAAGTGGAATTCTTTTAAAGTAGGAAGTCAAGAAGCAAAAAGTGACACAGCTCGAGCGTTCCTGGCTTGCAAGCACCTTGGGAGTGTGGATCTGAGCCTCTTATGCTTAATTCCCCTTTGAAGCTCCTGCAGCTTGATGGGTTTTGATGTTAAACCATCTTTCCAATCAGCCTCCATATTTCCAGTGTCTTTCTCCCTGCTTGGAACTGAACCAGATGAATATGTCTTCCAACAATGGATAGGGATTTAGACAGGGGTGAAATGTTACCGGTTCGGACTGGTTTGTGCGTATCGGTAGCGGTGGGCGCCGGTGGTTTGCTGAACCGGTAGCGATGGCTGGCTGGCCACGCCCCCGAACCAGTCCCCCGGTCGCTGCTTGCTCGCCCTGCCCCGCCCAGTCTCTGCTCTGCAGCTTGCCTGCCTGAAGCGCTGTGCCCCTGATCTGCCTGCCAGGTAAGCCTGCGAAGTCACAGCCTACCTAGCTGCCCCTGCACCCGTCCCAGCCTGCCTTCCCTACTCCATTCCCCGTGGCCCGCAGCCCCGACATGCTTTCCTGCCTTCCACACGGCCTTCCTGGTGTCCCCATGGCCAGCTTGCGAAGGCAGGCAAGCGAAAGGCCACGTGGAAGGCAGGCAAGCATGTCGGGGTGGTGGGGAAAGGAGGTAGCAGCCTACTCCCTTCCCCGCAGCCCTGCCATGCTTGGCGGCCTTGCACGCGGCCTTCCTGGTGTTCCCCCATGCCCGCTTGCCTTCCGAGATTGGCGTCTAGCCCGTGATGGGAGACGCGCCGCTTCTGGCCCGGCCTGGCCAGTGGGTGGGTGGGTGGTCCTTGGGGGAGACGCAGCAGTGGTGCTCCAGGAGGGCGGGTGGTGAGAGTCCTTCACAGCCGCGTGCTACCTCCATTGGGCATGCTGAATATGCCGGCGGAGGCACGTGAGGTAAGGCTGATGCTGGCAGTGGGGGAGGAGCGAGAGGTGTGGAAGCTGCTGCTGGCTGGCTGGGTGGCAGCCCCCCACGCAGGGAGAGGCCAGGCCCGGCTGTGCCACCACGGAGCCCGCAGGGCTTTCCCTTCAGCCTGGGCAGCAGTGCTTTTAGTCACGCGGCCAGCTGGAGCAGGACATGGCGTGGGCGGAGAGGCTGATGCAGCCCCCGCCGAGGCCACCCTGGCTGAGCGATTGCCGCACCTCCGCAGCAATAGGTGCACCAGGGCTGCCTTGCCCGCTTCGCCTCTGTGCGCTGTGCTTGGAAGAGGCGGGGAGAGTGCCAGAAACTCGGCCATACCAGAAGCAGTTAGGTGGTTAACTTCTTTAGGTATCAAATGAAAACATCTATCCTATTGCAATTTGATGGAACCATATTATGGTGATTTTATTATGGTTTTATCTTAATTTAATATTTTATCTCGCATATTGTATTGCTTACCTATTGTATCTATTTGCTGATGTTTTATTTAAATTTATATTTGTGTTTGTATGTATAATGAATTTTATTAGTGTTGCATGTCTTCTGTAAATGCCATATGCTAAACAAACGAACAATCTTGTTACGTTTAAAGGCTTCATGGCTCAGGGTGCCTGGGTGTTTGTGGGATGCCTGTCTCCAATTATTTCTGCTTGTGCTATCAGATTTGACAGAATTGGCATGCTCTGGATTTCATCAATAAAACAATGCCATCTTATAGGAGAGAGGAAAGCAGGCCTTCTCCTTTATCACACCTGTCTTTTGTAAGCTATCCTGGATGGTGTGGCAATTGGACAGCCTTAGAAATAGAATAAATGAATAATAATTAAACAAGTGAACGATAGGAGGGACTCAAAGCTGCATCTTGATTGAGCTTTTTAACAACAAAATGGGTTTTTGTCATTTTAAAATTAGTTTTGCTAGCCGCTTCGAACGCTTTTTTTGTTGAACAGCAAGAAAACAGAATGCACTAAGTACGGTTTGCTTTTTTTAAACATTAAAAAAATCAGAACCCCAGAGGTATGGTGACACAGACACTAAAATGTCTTTGTTTCAGTTTGCATTGAGAATCTTCAAATCATGAAAGCAGAAAAATCCACTAACTGAGTGGGCTTTTCAATATAGGCAAATGCTATGGTTAGAAGACTCTGGCTAACATTCTATTTAGTTCAACAGATCAGTCAAGGATTTGGTCTTGAATTGTTGATCTGAATACACACAGAGGAAACAGCTGTGAGCATTGGTCCAATTGTCCTCAAATTGCATATGTTATCTAACAATAGTTACATGTAGTAACATGTAGTTGTTAACATAACACATACAAGTAGTTGTTTTTCAGTAAAGTTGATTAATGAGAATTGTGTTTACCATTTGCAGTGATCTTGACAGATGCTGTATGTTCTGATAGTTCAAAAATAGTTCTTCATAAATCAGGGGTGTACCACAAATCTGAAACTCTTGATTATAAATAATTGCCTTTACTAGTTCAAACAATTATGTTCTTTGCCCATTGTTGAACTGAATGTTGAATTGAATTCTATTACTCCAGGTAATAAAAAAAAAACACCATACAGTCAAGAAACTTGCTCTCTCCATTCTGCCTTTACTTCCTCTGTTCTTGTCTGTACAGTCACCCATTCAGAGGTGGGTTCCTCCCGGTTCGGACCGGTTCGCCCGAACGGGTAGTGACCCGCTGGTGACGTCACGGATCCGGTTTGGTCGGTGCCGGTCTGTGGACGCCGCCATCTTTTTTTAAAAAAAAAATGGAATTTTTTTGGGGGGAATTTTTTCTGGGTTTTTTTTCTTCTGTGCATGCACAGAAGCTGAGTTTCTGGCACTGTGCATGCGTCGCCATCTCGTTTTCAGCTTTTTTTTGGGGGGGAATTTTTTTTTATTTTTTTGCACTGCGCATGCGCGTGCGCCCATTGTCCTTCCAACACAATGGGTGACAAAGCCTGATTTTATACAGCTTGAAGTTGCCCTTTGTCAGTGTTGGAATAAGAGGGAAACCACTATTTTAACTTGGATATAGCGAAGGATGACTCTTCCTTGAAGGTTAAGGAATGTAATTTACCATGCTTGTCCAGTAGCCACTGTTCATCATTTTAATATGGTGTTCCATAGCAGAAATTTGTATGACCCCCTCAAGCCACATTTCTTACAGTCCAGCACGTTCCATTCCCATCTGATCTCCATGCAGGACTCTCTCCTGTCACGGAAAAAAATGTGGGAAGCCCAGAACAATGGTTGTATACTTATTCTCCAACATTTTACTAATGCAGAGGTCCATGAGGCAAGTCATAATCCAGGACCGAAGACCTAGATAATATGGATTAAAAAGACAAAACAAAACAATGTCAACTGCACCACTAAAAAATGTAGAGACAGGAGATGTGGGATGAAGAGATATTTGTGTGTGACCTTATAGGGTGTGAAAAGTTACTATATTTGTCCATGTTTGTAATGAAGGCTGGAAGTCACTTCTTTATATATTTCTGTTCTTTTTATCATATTCTTTCTTTTCTCTTTTTCTTTTTTTGGGCTTTTTATTCTTTTTATTTCATTATCTTCCTTTAATTTGCAGTAATTTTTACTATTGTAATCAAAACCCTTAATTAAAAAAATACATACGGTACCAAGACTGTAAAGATGGGGGAGTAAAATCCCTACAGTCCAGTGGTGGGTTGCTACCGGTTCGCACCGGTTCGACGAACTGGTAGCGGCGGCGGTGGGAGGCTCCGCCCACCCACCCGGACATCATCAAAAATGCTCTCTGCATGCGCAGAAGCATTGCGCGTGCGCAAAGCGCGCCCCTTCCCGAACCGGTAGCAAAGGTAAGAGAAACCCACTACTGATACAGTCCCAAAGAGCTGGGTTGCTGGAGCAGAGCTGGCAGCAGGATCCTACTTCATTAGAGCAGAGGTGTCAGTACAAACCCAGCCTCTTCCTCCTCACCCCCATTCCCATTTATGAACCAGTTCTTTCATTGCATTTACTTGCTCTGTAAGATCAGAAGGAGATCTTCCTTTGTGTCACGTTCAGGTGGAAGCTTCCTGAAAGGCCCAAGAAGTGGATCTTTCTAGCAATTGAACCCAATTTATGAAATATCTTGTCCCATAAAGTGCAGTTGCTCCCCTGATCTGCTTTTTACCAGATGCTGAATACATTTTCCTAGTATTTTTTAAATATTATATGTGGCATATAATACCTAAGGTACTGATTATAAACTCTGGTCAAATTTTTGCTTGGTATGCACAGGCATACATATTACGATCTTGTGTGTCTCTGTGTGCGGAGATATATTTTTCTAGCACTGGCATACAAGAACCTCAAGGATGCAACTGCAGATAGATGGTTGTCGAGCACAAGTTCAACCACAGAGGAATCCATCCTACCTCCTGACCATAACAGGGGACTATGGTCCAAGACACGGCCAGCAAGACCTCTAGCATTCAATTCAGTAATTGACCAGATATGTGACTGATTGAATGAAACAAAGGTGAATTTTAACAGTTGTAATCTATTCTGATTTTGCATCCGAAGTATAGGATATGTCAACATTTAAACAATATTGTTTTTGTACTCTGTCCTTCCATTTTGTATATTTTCAAGTCATACAATGGAAACATAAATATTCCTATCAGTTGGCTGTTTCATGTACTTTTAAGTAGATTTTATAACTATTCATTTTAATTTTGTTCTTAGAGTTCAGAGGATGGATCTAACATACTATTCCAAAACTCATAAAATTTGAGGGTTACAAAAATGGTTTCCTGAAAATGGGTTAGATTTGCCTCCTTGGTTTAGAAGGCAAGCAACTTGTGATTCTGACTGACCGAGGTTCAGATGGGAAGCCGGTTTCTAGGCAACAGTCGTTCCAGAAACTGTTTGGACTGGACAGAGTCATCCAAAAGCAGAAAGGAAATAAAAGGCCACATTGATTCTTGTATTTCATATACATTCCCAATATAATATTTGGGGCACAGGGTGAGTGCAGTATTCGTAGAAGCGTATCCTAAAGAAATAGGGGAGGAGAGCAGAATAGGTTAAGTACATAACAAAGATGTCATTGTTTTAAAAAGATGGAGCAATGGGTTTTGATTCAACAAGTACCGTACATTCCAAAATGTGCTTTTGTATTGCACCTACCATGTGCAAACAATTCCCTTTCAGAGCCAGTGCAAGGAGCAACAGAAATATAAAAGAAGACTCTTAGGTCAAAACGCTCAATATTGTGAGGGAATGACAAAAGTCTGCATGGGTAGGGCAATTGCTCGGACCGGATCTTAATATATAGATTGGAAATGTCTTTGCTTTTTCATTATTTTGCATTATTGGGGACTTATTTGTTTATTTCTATTTATATCCAATCTTTTCTCCAAAAGCTTCAGGTTGCATACATAGTGCTCCCTTCTGTTATTGGTCCCCTTACAGCAATCTTGTGAGTAGTTTGGGCTGTTTTAGAGTGTTAATAGTTGGGGCAAAGTCACCCAGTCAGCTGCCATGGCTCAGAAAAGACTTGAACGCTGAATCTCCTACTTCAGTGCTTTCAACTATCCCATAGTGGACCTCACATTTCATCGAAGTTCCATTGATGAGCAAAATTCATTAATCAGGGAACAGAATATTCTGTACAAATTTGGAACGTACGTTCCATTTCCTCTGTCATCCTGTGGGTGGGTTGGCATATTCTGGAAATAAATCCACTCCATCCCTTCATGCTGGAGGCGCTGTTTAAAGCATTTCCGGATTGAAAGGATCAGCTGGTGACATCACCGTTGCTGAGAGGATGCCTGTGGAGGCTCCTTTCATGCCCCCGTCAAGGAGCTGGAGTGAATGATGGGAGCTCACCCCAGCACGTAGCAGCACTCAGGTCTCGAATGCGGGCTTGCTAACCTCCAACCACGTGAGCCATCGCACTCCAATTTATTCACTAAAGCAGAAGTAATTTGAAATGTTCTCTTCTGATCTGGCCCAGAAACAGGCTTGTATTGTTCAGCACATCCTGTCCAGAAAATCTCGAACCACTTCTGTTTCAGAGGTTTTCTTTCTAGAAAATGCCAAACTGTCCCTGGAATGGCATGGTCAGAAATTGAAGTTTGACATGGTCGGGTGGGGGAGAATGGAACATTCCAGAGTTCTCTAGAATGTTATATTCCCAAAGTGAGAAATCTCGCTTATTTTATTTATTTATTTTATTTTTTAAATCCCATCTTTATTATTGCTTATAAATAAGGTGGTGAACATACCTAATACTACTTTTTCTTCCTGTTTTCCCCACAGCAACAAACCTGTGAGGTGGGTTGGACTGAGAGAGAGAGAGAGAGTGACTGGCTGAAAGTCCTCCAGCCGGTTTTTTAGGCCTAAAGTGGGACTGGAACTCACAGCCTAAGGTTCTTAGGCCAGCACCTTAACCACTAGAACAATCTGGCTCATCACATCCCTGTTATCTAGAAGCCTCCACCAATGCATTCTTCTATTTCTTTCCCCCAACTTATTTTCAAAACAAGAATGGCCCACAGCAAAATACAGAAGACTCAAGAGTTGCATTTCATACACAAAGATACTACTACCCCCTTAATAATAAGGGACTTCTACCACGGTTTTGTAAGATTAAATAATACTTTCTACCACTTTTTCTTTCTTTCCTAGAATTAACGTAGTAGACACTACTTACCAAAACAACATCCCTCTGCTAGTCCTGGCAACTATCTTAGCACATTTAATGTCATCTGCAATATTGTCATCGAGGAATTCTGTGGAGGAAGAGAAGGAAAGCTTTAATGAAATCAAAGTTCCTTCCAGGATAAAGCTGGGATTTTAAGTAGTGAACCATCCACCGGAACGCCAATAGTCTTTCTATGCTGACCTTTGGCTTTCCAGTGATGGTGGACTCTCCCAGGCTTAAGATTATCTTGCAAGAGATTTAGAATTTCATCAATTGTGATCAGCTTCTCTGTATTAATGAGAGCTAGTCTGCCATTTCAATCACTATTCCACACAGGCGCTCATATTTTTATTTATTAGGGATGTCCAAAATGCATCAACCTGGGAATGGGATCGCTGGGAGAACACCTTAGATTGTTGTGTACAGATCATTATATAGCTTAATAAAAGAAAGTTCGAAGGGCATAGGGCTTTATTTCCGGGGTAATTTTTACTTCGATTCATTTGATAATGTAACCCAGGTTGCTGGGGTCAATTAATGCAAAAGTACAATGAAGTCACTCACGCTCACAATCTATTCGGCAAATGTTCTGGCTGTTATGTCTCCCGTCTGCGCACCATATTAGGCCACTCAGGTGAAATAAACCATAATATGGGTGTCCTTCGGTATAGATGTAATGTTCAGTGTTGAACCCACTGCTAAATAGGATCAAACATAACCCTGGGAGGAAACCATAGCAATTAAACATAAATAATTGATTCGCTGTCAAAGGAAAACTTTGAGGTAGGAGTGTTTGTGACAAGGCTATCGAAACCCACTCCTTTTTAATGTCTCATGTGCATGACACATGTATAAAGGGGTGGGGGATAGTTATGGATGGCCCTTCTCCCGCTGCCCCACAGATGATTTTGCTTAAACACTGGAACTTGCATACTCATATTACTTAACTTTCGACCTTAATATGAATGTCCTTTTAAAAATCTAGACATTAAAGAAAAAAGAAACTTCCTCCATAACAGAACTGAAAGGATATACAGTTAGATGACCATCATATTGGACTTACTGTAAGTTAAAGCCCCCAACAGGGAAAGAAGTGTTGCACTCAAAGAAGAAAACTTACAGTGACCTAGGCCAATTTTATGGTAATCCTCCATTCCATAGTTTTTCAATTCTTTATACAGTTCACACTTGGAGTATACTCTGGCTTTACTTGCTTGAGCGAACAGGCAAAGGAAGGCAAACCACAGACCTTTCATCGCTGCAGAGGTCTGCAAAATGATGTGCTCTTACTTGCAAAGTTTTTATAGCCTTGCTTTATTTGTTTTAGTTGGGGGCTGCCTCTTCTCTCTATCAATGTTATTTTTATGGCGGTCAGATAAAGTTTAGATCATTATGTTCCTGCAGTCACAGGTTGGCATTCATAAAGATCTTGGATAGCTGCATGCCTCAAATAAAAATAGTAATGTTAATACCATTGTTTTCTTCAACACAGAGGAAGAATATAAATATTTGGCTTAACTAATAATTATGGAAATGTACAGTAGAGAAATTAAAACCAGACTTCATAGCTAAACCTCTGCTGGGAATTTCATGAAAGCATGGCTGTGCTTGTGTGCATGGGCCCTTGTGCTCACACAGGCTTCCACATTTGATGCCTTTATTGAAGGGAAATGGTTTACACAATCTAAGCATTTCCTTGCAGGAATTGTAATGGGTGGAAAAGTTTCCAAAAGCATGGAATGGCCTACCATAATTCATAATGGGGCCATACTTGAAGAAATAGAATAGCCAAGGTTGGCCAGCATATTCTGTCTGCCTAAAAATGGAACTGTCAATCAGAAGCACATGGCATAGTCTTGGGGTATATCCATCCATGAGTGAGGAAGGGATGTAATCAAATACTTCTTAAGTCCAGGAAGTACTAAATGAAAAAATAAAATAAAATAAAATAAATGGGTGTTATGGGGTACCATCTTCTATGCAGAACAGAGGAAGCTGAGATTTCAGCTTCTACAGTATAATTTGAGGAGTTGAAATCCTAGAAAATTTCTAGCCGCAAGCTTAAAGAGATATACAGGTAGTTCTTGTTTAGCAACTGCCTTGTTTAGCGACTGTTCACAATCATAAGGTTGATTAAAAAGTAACTTTTCGACCAATTTTTGTATTTATAACCTTTGCAGGCTGGTAAAGCAGCAGAAAGCTGAAGTAAGATTATAAGTATAGTTGCTGTTTCACTTAGCAACCACTTTCCTTAACAACTGATTTTCCAATCCCCATTGTGACCACTACACTAGGGCTATCTGTAATGGGCGATTCAGCATGACAGCAGTACAGGTCTCACAGTACTGGTATGGAATCATAAGTGATTGGAGACTGTGATTGCAATGCTTGGCACTTTTCCCCCCCAGCCAATAGTGGAAAAAGGTGTGATAGGAAGTGGTTTTATCCAAACATTGGGATGTTATGGGCAATGAAAGATGCAGAATTAGCAATGGAGTGATGCGTGTCTCTGTAAACTTTCTTCTCTTGGTAAGATGTCTACACAAAATGCCACTGCTCCAGAAGCTGAAGTCCATGTTCAGGATGAAAATAAAGACATAGGGTGGCGGGGCAAGAGGGCGAGGGGTGTGTGGAACCAATATGGAAATTAATGCAGCAAGGTAATTTAATGCAGTTAATATGACTGTGTCCCATTTTTCCTTCCCTGGCAATTCAGAAACAATGTTTGAAGAGGTTCTAAAGATCACACTTAAGGGTGTTTTGTTTTGTTTTGTTTTGTTTTGTTTTGTTTTGTTTTGTTTTGTTTTGTTTTGTTTTGTTTTGTTT
>QLTV01004024.1:78643-81764 GCA_003457575.1 Thermophis baileyi | reverse complement strand
CTTTCTTTCTTTCTTTCTTTCTTTCTTTCTTTCTCTTTCTTTCTTTCTTTCTTTCTATATCTATCTATCTATCTATCTATCTATCTATCTATCTATCTATCTATCTATCTATCTATCTATCTATCTATCTATCTATCTATCATCTATAACATCTGTCTGTCTGTCTGTCTGTCTGTCTGTCTGTCTGTCTGTCTGTCTGTCATCTATCAATCTACTTCCTTAGAAGTTCTTTTTGAAGTTATGAAGATATTTTAAAGCCGTCATCAAGCTAAGTGTCCTTGTCTTCTATCAAGTTCTCTTTTGGGGTGTACCATGATTCTTACCAAAAAGGCATTTTATGTAATAATAGTTGATGGTCTGCTTGTTGCAGTATTTCAGATAAAGTGGCCTGAAAAAGTAATGGAAAAGTTCAATTAGCTATTATAAATTGTTTATATAAGTGAGAAGAAAATAGCTCTGAACGATTGATGTCTCATCCAACTAAGAAACATCTTTCAAACAAAAGGAGAAATAAATAGACGAATAGCTTATTTTGCCAGTGTAAAGAATAGCTTATTTTGTTTTGACATACTTTTGTTTTGTGATACTCTTCAATAAGGATTTCATTGCAAAATTCATGAAAATTTAGAAAGTTATAGACAGCCACTGCTTTCTGTTTGTAACCCTCCCATCCTTTCTCTCCAATTAGCTCCTCATTCTACATTCTCACCTCAAAATGGGAAAACTTAAGCAAATGGATTAAATAATTGATATTTAAATATATTCAAAATTGTTGAAATTGTTTTCAAAAGTGCCACTGAATGAAAGAAACAGAGATATTTTTTCAAACACATGCACTCTTGACTATAAATTTCACTTAAACACTTTTTTGATAGCCTCCCCCAAGTTGGTTCAGTTATTACTCTCCTCAGCTACCATGGCCATAGAAAGTCCTAAAAAAGATTGCAGTTTGGAGAAGAAGTGAAATCCAATCCGGGGCACCATTTTGGAAAAGCTGCTCCCGGAATAAAATTCATCTGATTGGTGCCTTGAGGCTGATCCAGACTTCCTATCTGCCCCAGCACAAGGTTAGGCCAATTCCATTTTAGAAGGGCAGGAATAGAAGACCAAGTCCTCAACTTGTTCTCATCCTGCTGGAAAGATGATCTCCATCTAAACTTTCTGGGTTTGCATCAAAAATAGTTTTTCCACTTTTGCTGGTTCAAACAGGAATTATGCCTGTTGTGATTCATTCTACCCTACACAAAGACCTTTGTTCTAATTGGCTTGTATGTCCTCTGATGCCTCCCCTTTGTTCCCTCCACCGTTCTCTACTGGACATTTCATACTGAGTTCCTGGGCTGCCTACAGTGAAAGGCTAAATTTTTTCCTTCTTCTTCTTCTTCTTCTTCTTTTTTTTACAAGTTTGGTAATGAAAGAGTGAAATTGCCAAGAATTGCCAAGTTTCCCCTTGAGGCCAAGCAGAAGAGGAAACTTGGAAGTTTTTCTTGCAGTCCTCAAAAGCCCTGTCTGAAAAATTGGGGGGGGGGATTGCTGTTTGCTTTCCTAGCATTGGCAGGAAGGAAGAGAAGTAGGTAAATTCACCAATCAGATCCACGTTATCTGCCATCCATATACAACACTTGACCAACCCAATAGCCAATGTACAGACTTCATTTCCAGCCAGTTTCTTCAGAAGAGAGAAACGGGTGAAAGCTGCAATGCATAAAAGCCCTTGAAAACACTAACTGAAAGGAGAGAAAAGTACCACTCACCAAGCTCTCATATCCTTTGTTCTTTGAACTATTTTTTTAACACATGAAGTGTCATCTTGGATGTCATCATCTAAGAACACTGTGAAGATAATTTCAATGAAGAATGTTAAATCTAAAAATGTGATATGCCAGACGATTCTCTCATATTGAAGTGGGACATACTGAGGCTGTGCTCTTTTTAATCTATTCCGTACTCACATCTACTTTTTAATCTACCAGTATTCCTATCTTTAATTAATAGTCTTGTGAGATAAGTCATGTGTGAGAGAATAGGATTAGATTCCTTAGCCTAAGAATGTCATCAAGTAATATACTGACCATGATAAGCCCATGGGCCAGCCAATAAACAGGAGGGGACAGAAGATGGGTCTTATTCTGACTTAATTCTTTGGTGGCATGCCAACAAAGATCAATATAGCCAGCTGTCCAGGAATGGGGTTGTAGACATGAAAAGACATTAAGGAAATTTTTGTAATAAATTATTTTAGCATTTGCTAAAATGTTTTTAATCTATAGTACTTTAGTAACTGATCTTAAAATAAATAAGCTAAGGTAGCTGGAAAGTACAATTTTTCACCAGGGAATCGCCCAACATCAGATCTCTATGTCCTATGTTCAAAAGTATCTCTATGTTCAAAACTAATCACAATTAACATACCCAACAGAGTGTTTTCTGCTTTGGTTCCATCCCTATGGAACAGTCTGTCACCGGAGGTGAGAACTGCTCCAGAGGTGGTATTCAGCCGGTTCAGAACGGTTCACCCAGACCGGTAGTGGAAATCGCAGGTGGGCCCGCCCACCTGCCCACCCGCCCACCCCCCCCAGCTCTATGATGTCCTATTTAGGCACATTTTTGAGGCCAGGCGCATGCACAGAAGGCGCATGCACGAGCAAAGCACATGCACGGAAGGCCGGACGCATGTGCGGAAGGCAGGCGCATGCACGAACCGGGCGCACGTGCACATGAAGCGAGCGCGTGTGCATGCGCGGGGCAAACCGGTAGTAACATAATGTGAAACCCACAGCTGAACTGCTCCCACCTTTTTGGTCTATCAGAAGGGTAGTAAAACATGGCTTTGCTGGTTGGCCTGGAGCCCTGGTGGAGGCACTCACTGCTGGAAATGGATGACAGGGTAAGAAGACCTCATCCTCATCCTGTGCTTCCCTCAGTTCTGCTTTCAGGATAGTTTGAATAATCTTAACCTGTGTAGTATTTTTAATATTTTAATATTTTAATGTTTTCTACTTGTTTTATAACTTATAAGCTGCCCAGAGTCACCTTATAGGGGAGATGAGTGGCATAAAATTTTATAAACAAACAAACAAACAAACAAACAAACAAACAAACAATTCAGCTGTAAATTATA
>QLTV01004024.1:71143-73643 GCA_003457575.1 Thermophis baileyi | reverse complement strand
TGGCTGCTTTCTGCCTTTAAGAACATGCTTCTCCATTTCTCCTTTGAAGAAATATAATATTCTGCCTCTTTTAATATTCCCCAAAATATTTCATTCTCGGGGGGGGGGGGGGTTTCCTACAGCCCTTTGCCAGTAAGTTGCTAGAATCAAGGAATTATACCATAGTTTGGGCATGCTGGATGTGACTGATGATTGCCTTGTAGGAGTCTGGGATAGAGTGGGCTGCATGGGCAATGTTTTAAATCCAAAGTGCTTGTTTGGATATATTTGTGGATCACCTCACCCTAAGGACATCTGCGTGTCCCACCAGATCAGACAGGATAGTCACACTCCAGGTCCCTTCCCTTAAATGCTCCTGTCCCACCAGTGTCAAACTCATCGCGTCACGTTGCCATCATATGACGTTTCGCGATGGTTTTTTACCTTCGCGGAGCTGGGGTAGGCGTGGCCTGCGCATGATGCATCCTGCCTGCGGGCCACCAGTTTGACACCCCTGTCCTATCGTGTGGGTCCTTGGAAAGGTGACTTTCCCATGGTGGTCCTTGCCCTATGGAACATCCTTGCCCCTGAGGTCCAGCTATCTTTTAACTTTCTGAAAAGCACTCAAGATCTGGCTTTTCCTGCAATAGCTGGGATAGAGGAAGCTAAGTGTAGTTATGGTGCCAGGTTTTTTTTATTTTAATATTTTTGGCTTTAATATTCTTATTGTATAAAGATGCAGTTTTATCTTTTGGTTGCGAGTCACCCAGAGGTTAGTAAAAAATGTTGGATATTTAAATATTTTAAATAAACAGATGAATAAAACCCCTAAACAGCTTAGACCCTGCTCATCTGAAGTCTCCACTTTTCTCTCTAGCTGTCAACTAGCACCTCCAATCATCCTCAGTTGTTTGCATGTGACAACCTGGAGAACAAGTGGCAACTAGTTCCTTCCTCTAGGATGTTTGGATGGCTCCCTCTCTCCCCCATTTTATAAGAGGTTAAAGCTTCATTTTATACCCAATTTTTCCTTCTCCGGGCATTTGTTTTATACATTTTCAGTGGATATTGTTACAATTGTATTGTTTCATTGCCTGGACCTTGAAGTTAAGTACTGATTATTAAAGACATTTGTAAAGTTTCTGATGGCCAGATTTTATAGAGCATATTCTTGTTTTATGTTGTTAAAGCCGTGGGCTGCTTGCTGGGAATATGAGATCTCTAAATAATGACAGGTAAATAGTCTGTTCTCTTCTTTCATCCTCCTAAATAGATATTCTGATGTTTCCCTGATAAAACTGACTCCTTTTATCCCACAAAAATGCATGTGGGTTAAAGTATTGCTTGTAATTATTTAAAATAACAGGCATCTTTGATCTAGTATAGAATTCAAGTCTGGTTTATTGAGGTTTCAAAGGAAAGTGTGTGTGTGTGTGTGTGTGTGTGTGTGTGTGTGTGTATGTGTGTGTATGTGTGTGTGTTTAAATTTATCAAAACAGTTAGGAACAAAGTTCACATTGACATGGTATCTAATGCCATAGATACAGTATATGCAGCAGGCATGCCTGATTCAAATGAAACAAACAAAATGTTAAAAAATTATGATATTTATGTGGTTACTTACCAAGCACATCTAAATTATATTAAAGTAACCATAATATCTTTACAATCCCCAAGGCATGTCACAACTTTTGAGCACCCCTAATGTCTGAAAATTAAAAGTTGAAAAATTTGACACGCCCTAATTTGCCTGAATGACTCCAAAGGCTCTTGTATAAATAACCCTTGAAATTTCTCTATCTGCCCTTTGGGGGGCAATATATACTGGTTTATAGCCTAGATTCAAAAATCTTTAGTCTTTTATTCCTTGGCCACCAGATAGTTGAACTGAGCGTTATCTTTTCACTCTTCTGCCAGCCCCATTTGTCTCAGTTTTGATGGCTTTATTTTCTCTGGATGGAAGCCATTTCTTTGCCACCTTCTCACTCAAATTGGATGCCAGTAAAAACTTCCTTTTCAAAATGTATAAGCTCCTCAAATGCCAGTGAAAATCTGCTCCACACAGCCATAGCTGGAATGGGACGATTAGGTGCCAACACTTCTCTGTGCCCACTTCACTCCCGGCCACCTGCTGCGGCCAACCCACAGTGGGCTTTCCTTCTCCACTGGCCCTCTGCTGGTGATTCTCCACTGCCAATGCCCCCCCCCCCGGTCCTACACTCCCAGCCCCTCGTCCCAGCTGATTCCCCAAGGCACAGTTTTACCAGGGCAATTCGCTGCATGGGACAAGAAGCCATGGCTCCTGGCAGCCGATTGAGCAGCGGGCAGCTGTGAGGGGCAGTGATGCGAGGTGCTGGGGGGGGCAGTGGGTGGCTGTGGAGGGCAGTGGGGGCTAGGTGGCAGCGATTGCAGAGGGTGGCGGGCAATTGGAGGTGCTGGGGAAAGCCTCTCTGTTTCTCTTCCTCCTCCCTCTCTTCCTTCCTTTCTTTTCCTTCCTTTGTCTTTTTCTTTCCCTCCCTCC
>QLTV01004024.1:24084-44494 GCA_003457575.1 Thermophis baileyi | reverse complement strand
CCGAGAGAGAGAGGGGGGGGCGCGTTTGGAAGAGACAAGGAAGCTCGTGCCTGACTGCGGCTGCCGCTGAGCCCGGCTAGAAGTTTGGCTGTCAGCTCAGGCAGCCCGTGAGAGTTTCTTCCCCCTCCCACTTCGCTTGAGAGCTGGAGGCGGGGGAGGGTCAGTGGACACAACACCGAGGAACGCAACAGAGCTACAAGTCCCAGGTAGGATGCGCGTCTCATGGTGGGGCTCAATTTGGGGGTGGCAGGTGAGGCGGAGTGGGGTGGCCCACGAGATGTGCATCCTACCTGGGACTTGTAGCTCTGTCGCGTTCCTCGGAGAGAGAGAGAGAGAGAGAGAGAGAGAGCAAGTGAGAGGTGGGTGCACCGGGTGGTTGTTCCTGTGGGGGATTCCCATGCACCGCCCTCGCCTGCATCCCCTGTCTGAAGGACATGGGGAGGGCAGGTGGAGGATGAGTGTCCCGAGCCGGTGAGCGAGGGAGGCGTGGGTGGGAGGCAGAGCTGAAGGGGCGGTGAGGCCGACCCATGGCCTGGCACTCTCTAGCTGACTTCAGGGCTCTGCAACATCAGTAGCCGCAGAGGCACAAGCAGCGAGTGCCCGAGAGTCGCGGCGCACCAGCACCTCTGCTGCGAGAAAGAGGTAGGGAGCCTCGATCCCTGCCTTGCCACCTCATCACAGGCAGGAGCGTGTTTCAAAACGCTGCCATAGGCAGAGCCCAGAGGAGCCGAGCCAGTCCCGCGGGGTGTGCGTACACCCGCCTCTCGCTTGCTTTCTCTCTCTCCCAGCCAAAAGAGTGCCGGCCACAAAAAGAGCGGCTCCCAGCATGTCCCCCCCTTTCCCTGCAAAGTAGTTGGGGTGCCTTATTTGGGGGGGGGCTTATTTCAGCGTATGTGCTGAAAAGCCTGATTGGCCTTATTATGGGGACATGTATTACTTTTGGGGAAACACGGGTACATGGACTTATAGTGGTTCAAATGTTAATGTCCAGTCCACCCAGCCATTCAAGGACAGGGTGGTCTATATTGAAAAAATCAGACATTGGGCTGGTGTAAGCTCTTGATGGACATTTGGACACAATGTGATGGATATTTTGTCGAGGAGCACCACAGTCACACTGAGGGGTAGAGACAAAACCCCACTGAAAGGAAATAAAGCATTATACAGAGAAGGGCTTAATGCACAATACTCGATTTATTCAAGCAATTTTTGAAGATTTTAAAAAGCAAAGCCTTTCCCTCTCTCCCATTCTTCCCAACCTGTGGAGGACAAGCATAGAATCAAATTGTTCAATAGGTCTATATAAGGAATAATATCATTTTCATCACATGAGGAGGAAGAGAAATGCAGGAGCATCAATCTCAGAGCTTGCAGCCTCTGCTCCATATTGACATATCTGTTCCTCTGCAGTTGTCGATCCAGGGCCACCTTAAAAAATGGAATAAGAATAAAAATAAGCATAATGCATGTCTTTGTAGACCACAATGTATGGTTGTTTCTTTGAAGATTTCAGTCTAATAGGGGAGATTGAGGAATTTTCCAAGTTAGCTAGTAGAAACTATCATTCATTCATCTTTCTGCTTCATTGACTTATAATTTTCTTCTTTGTTTAAATGAATCTTCTTTCGCCCAGGTTTAAATAATTGTTATAGCTAAAATTGTTCTTTCTGACTTTTTACTTCTGACAATAAAGTCAGAAATAGATGCCACCTATTCCCAATAGAAAATGTGGACTCCCGTATAACCTTGATAGAGTCCATGCAATGCAGAGCTGAAGAAAATTAAATTCCAAAGGATTGGGTCAGCACCAGAGTATCATAAAATCCTAGCCAAAATCTGAGAATGCTTCAGAAGAGCACACAGCAGAGTAACTTTTAGATAACTCAAGTGTTGACCACACAATATCTTTATGATTTGCTTTTAAATGCTGATTGCAGAGTTTTCCATCTAATGATCTGCTTCTGCAGCCCCCTTTCCTACCCATCCTATGACTTGGAGGCTTCACGAATGATCTCTCCCTACTATGCTGTTTACAGATCCAGTTCTCTGATCCAGGGGTGCGTTCCTCCCGGTTCGGACAGGTTCTCCCGAACTGGTAGCGGCCCGCTGGTGATGTCACAATGACATAACCGAACCGGATCGGTCGGTGCCAGTCTGTGGGGGCCGCCATCTTTTTTTTGAATTTTTTAAATTTTTTTAAAAAAAAATATTATTATTTTTTCCTTCAGAACATGCCCAGAAGCTGACTTCTGGCACTGTGCATGCGGTCGCCATCTTTTTTTCGGCTTTTTTTTATTTTTTCAGATTTTTTGTTACTGCGCATGCGCGTGCGCGTGAAGCGCATGTGCGCCCACACGGTGCACCCATGCGGCGCGGGAGGGAGGGAACCGGCAGTGAGGTAAGTTGGAACCCACCCCTGCTCTGATCTTAGGGAGCTTGTGCATATGATCAAAATCATGGTGTTTAAAAGGCCGTCTGACAAATTCTTCTGCAACCTGTCCCTACTGGGTAGTAAACCACAGATTTTAAAGCAGGTAATTGGATAATGTATGTGAAATGCCTGGGAAGGAATAATACAGCTATAATCAGCATCAACAGCCCCTCCCCACCAATCTTAGTCTTGTGTCTTAGTCTACCATTAAACCTGAGTTCAAAAGACAAAGCCATATTTTAAAGCAACCAGAATGCAAGTATAGCAATAAAAATGTAGCTTGTCATATTCAGAAAGCATATTTTACCACCAATGCTAAAGTTGTACAATAGTCTAAAGAAAGACTATTAACTTCTATGACTACAAATTCAGTTGCTACCCAATGTTACAAGTGGAAGATGTTAATGAGAGATTGACTCACCAGAACCTTAACGGTAGGTGATTTGCCGCAATTGTCTTAGCACAAGCAATATCATCTGTGATGTCATCATCTGTGAAAGCTGCCGAAAGAGGGAAATTGGAATTTGTCCAACTCCAGATGTTTCAATGTTAGTACACTAATTATGTACATTATGCAATACATTCATGTCCTTAGTGATATCATCTACTTTTTGTACAGCTGGTGTAGACCATTAACTGCCTCGTCTCATGTTCTAACCATGCAGAGTAACAACTCTGAAAAATGTACTGGACCAGTAATTAGTTTCCCCTCTAGAGCTGAATATGCTGGATATGCAGACTTCCCAACAGTCTCCTTGCACTCTTGAAAAGGAGCGAAAGAAGAAATCTCTCACCTGTGTCCAAGAACTAGATTTGTCCCACAAAGGGCAGAAAATACAGGATCAGGTCCCTTAACTGGGTGGGGTTCAGAAACTGAAATTGCTGCCCTTAACTTGTGCCTCAGGCAAGGTATTGACTAATGACAGTGAAGATAGGATCAGGTGGCTCTCCAAGCAAGCAACCCTTTGCATTGCATATGGAGACCCAGTTTAGTCTAGTAGTGGTTAGGGCTCCCTGCTACAAACCAGGAGACTGTGAGTTTTAGTCTCACCATGGAAATAAAAGCTGGTTGTACAACTTTGGGCCCGTCACATCCTCTCACTTCAGAGATTTAAGTTGTTTTAAGGAAAATAGGAGGAGGAGGAAGAGATAATAGGTATGTACCCAACCTTGAGTTGTATATAAAAATAATAAAAGTGGCAGTTTAAAAAAATGTTTAGAAAGCACTGAAGAGAGTGTGAGATAGTTAATGTGAGTGAGACAGGGGGACCTCACCACATATGAGTTTTTTGCTCTTTAGATAATTTTGTGGTGGATGTTCTGGGGGCAGAAATTGAGATATATTTGTGTGAAGGAATTTAGAGTAGTTGTGACAAGTTGGGTAGCAGGACACTAAATGGAAGAAGGCTAAGAGGCCAGAAAACACAAAGGCTAGATATTTTCATTGTTGACCTGAGCAGGAACTCAAAACAATTTTGAGAACCAGTGTCGGTGATTCAATGTTAATCGTCATGGAGAGCAATCCCCTATAGAGAGCAATAAAACAAAAGAAGAAGGACAAAAATCTCCCTACAAAATTTTGATTTGACATATTTTGGAACATTTCAATTTTTTTCCTTTTCTAATGAAGTAGGTGTGAGCCTTGGTAGTAAATCAGGTCCGGAAACAAACACCACAAGGAGTGTGCTACCGCTTTGTATTGTAGAGCATAATAACAAGAGAATGTTGAAGTCTGTTAAAGATTTGATGGATGTGACTTACCACTGCAAGGTTTATAACAGCGATTAAATATATAGCCCTGGTTGTCTCCGCACCACTCATTGCTACCAATCTGGAAAATCCCATAGTAGCTCCTGCCACGCACAGCTTGGGTGTTGAACTTGCTTGCATAATAAGCATAACATAACCCTGGAAGAAAGCAAATGGGCAATGGGTTATAAAGGACCGGTCCTATAAATGAAACAGCTATCCTGATTTTTTTAAATAGAACATTTATAACACAGTGCTTAGCCATCTTCTCATTTTCCCCCCAACAAGGAAGGTCTGAAGAACTCCAGAACATTTTGGAAATCTTCAGGGAAATTTGGAATAAATCTGATTCTTGTCTCCAAGATATTCCTGGAGTTCTTAATGGTGCATAAAGCCACCTCTCCTTTCTTCTTTCTTCCTAACTCCAGCCTTCCAGGGAGGGGGTACTTTTTCATTGTGCATCTTCTGCCAATCTGCACATGTAGAAATTTTTCTATGATGGCCCCTTCAATCATATACAGAATTTAAATGATTTGGTGTAATTTAAAGATCTAACCTTTGAGAGGATGCCGATCCTGGCAGGGATAATCCATTATTCTTAAGAGGGTAAATAAAATATTGGCTAAGCTGTAATTGTAAAAAGAGAACACAGCAACCAAGGTGGTGCAACCATATCCCAGTTCTGAAATTGTCCCAATTAGGCAACAAACCAGAGATTGATCAGCTCATAAAAATAAGAGTGTTAGTGCAGGTGTTAGTGCAGGTGAAGTCTGAGGTCTCCCCAGTCATTTGAGTTGAGAAGAAAGCGTATCTCCTCATTCTAAGAACATTGAAAACAGCGTTTAATTCATTGGGTGGGCTGGTTGAACTCATTCTTGGAAAGATCTGCCCCATTTTGCATCCTCTTGCAAAGCTGGAGCTTGCTCAGATGGAGAGAAAGAGAGAGTCAACTTACATTCATCCAAGTCGACCGCATATCTATCCAGGCCATTTTGTTTCAGAACTGAAGCCAGTTCACATCTGGAAAATATTTTGGCTTCACTGGGTGCAATGAGGAGGAAGAGGAGGGTGAGCACTAATGCCTTCATTGTTGTCGGCTCCTTGGAGGACAATGTCTGAGTTCTCCAGGAAGGCTACTAGGTTTTATAGTCAGAGCTTGAGAAACTGGCATCTCTGGAGACCTGGCAAACAAAGCAATTATTCCCCTATCTGAAGTTAATTTGGAGTAAGAAGCAGGGAGTGGTGAGGCACAGATCAAAGAGAAGGAAATAATTACCATTTTCAATTTCATAAGAAGCCAAATGCAACTAATAGTGGATGGGAAGGGCATTTTAAGACCCCAGACAGATTCTGGATCAAGGGAATCTGTATGAGAGGTGCCAGAAATGAACATGTGATGGTTTCAACTGTGTGATGGAAGCCCCAACCTTTTTTATGTGTCTCACGTACGATGTATGTGAAAAAGGAACTGGACTTTTACTGAGTGGTGACTGCAGCCTTCTTGACTTTTTGGACCCCTGCCCTGAAACATTCCTCTCTCTCTGTGGGACCTGACATTAGTTGAGAATTCTATTTGTTTGTTTCAACTCTGGTTTCACTCTATTTTTTTGTGTGTGTTTGTGATGAAGTTTGTGGAGTAATGCAGCTTATTGAAACAACCCAGTGAACTGTATTTTATTTCTTGGTTTTATTGCCATTTTACCCTTCTTACACGAGTCATCAAGTCTTCATCCAGTTTCTGTGACCATGTAGATGGATTTTATCCATTTGATCTGAAATTGCTGAATTCTGCAACTGGATTCTATAAATTATTCACAGTATAAATCAGTGCAGTGAACTCTACGTAGGTTGCCTTGGAAGACTATTCAGAATCTATATGTAGTCCAGAAGTGGGCAGCAGAGGCAGGGCTGGGCATAAATCAGTTAGTTGCCACTAACTGATTCCTTGGGGAATTCAGGGTGCTGTTTTTAATCTACAGGAGCCCTACATGGTCACAGGATGCCTGCTGGATTACCTGATCTCAAATTTTGTTTGTCTATCTAGTAAGATCTTACAGGACTGGCATATTTCACCTCTAGTCTCATTCTCTAAGATTGTAGAAGAGCTTGTACACCTTGTTGCTGGGCTCAGTTCTATGACAGCTTTTCTGAATTAGAACTATTGGTATGAATTTTTGTGTACTTTGGACCTCTCCATGACATCATTTACATTTGTTTTAACTTTTGTAAGTTGTTTTCAGAGAAATACAATGGATAAACAAATAAACAAATCTATTTCAACGAATGAGACTTCAGTTTAGTTTCAGTGTACAGCGGTTAAAATTCCTCCCTCCTCCCCCTCCCCTTTTTATAAGATTTTTTTTCTAGATATTCTTTACATTTTGGAGATAAGAGCAGGCTATACTTATGCACTTATTTACACTTCCTTTACATGCCATCTTTCACTCTGTTCATCAATCATCTCTCCAGCAGTCTGCAAACCTGGGGACTTTGGTCAGGATTTTTTTTTTTTTGTCAACCTTGAGAAGATTGTTGAGATGTTCTCCTTCCCTTGAAGAAAGTGGGAGTAGAAATTAGTCTTTCCATTTTATTATCATGTAATTGGAACATAAGAGAGACAGTTTGGTGTAGTGGTTAAGGCACCAGGATAGAAACCAGGAGACTGTCAGTCCCAATTCTGGGTCATCTTGGGCCAGTCTTTCTCTCTCAGCCATCTTTCTGACATGCAGTTGATATGGGGGAATGGGTTTTAAGTCTCTGGATCTTATGTCCTAAAACTGTCAGTTTGAATTAGCAGGAATTGTAATTGTTGGTGGTATCTGCAAGCTCTCTAGGCAAGTACGCTTCCTTCCTAGATTTATTTTGTAGTTTGTTCCTCATTCAATGCCTCTATGTGAACAAATCACCCACCCAAATCAAAGTACATTACAATGTACTTTGTAATGGTCGCTCACTGGTGCATTCAATCCACATGCTTTCTATCACTCATGCATTCTTGATCTTATCCCACCATGAAATTGTTAAGAGGGATACTTCAGGATACCATTCCGGCTGCACTGAGATTAATTTCATGTCTCCAACTCTCAGTTCCACGTATTAAAGTGAACAGAAACAATCTTACTTACAAAGCTTTCTGCTTATTTCAATAAATGTATGATCCTTTCAACAGACTACATGCTGCACACTAACTTTCTATCAGGTAAATTATATCTGAACTGAATCCTCCTTATGTTGGATCCTTCAAATACAGAATAGCTTGGCCCTCAGTTCTCACTAGAATCCAGTGCTGCAAATCCCATTGAGTGAGATCTCAAAAAGGAGTGTGGATTCTTTCTGGATGAAATTATTACAGACTGGGAGATTTTGCAGGCTGAACCTGGCTTAATATTCCCCAAGTTAGCCAGGAGTTACCATGAGCTTTTTCTGCCATCTGCTGGTTGGGGTTCTGTGTGTATGTTTACTTGAACAGAATTTCCAGCAGTCTTTTCAACTTTCTGCATGTGCAGGTACCACAGCTGGACCATGATTTGTTGTACATACTGGAACTGAGGATGCACAGAGTACACTAGATTTAACAGACTAGCATATCTGGACTATGAGAAGAGATGCGAAAAGGACTTTGGAACACCAAAAATCACAATAGTTTGATCTGTGTCATTAACCTGCTGATGTTGCTGTCTTGTTTGGATGCTCTGGTATTTGGCAGGTAAACTAATGGGACTTAAATGGCCACTTAATTCTAAATTCAGATCTCATTTTTTCTTATAGTAAAGATCAAAAGTCAAGCTTTAACATAACTGGAGGTTGACCATAGAATTTGTCTGGCCTTGGATGCCAATCAACCATTTGCAAACCTGCCTTGCCATAAGAATGATTGGTAGCCAGTTCAATTATGTTGGAATAATGAAGGATGAAAGGAAATAAAGCATGATACAGAGAAGGGCTTAATGCACAACATTCATTTTATTGAAGCAAGTTTTGAAGATTTTAAAAAGCAAGGTCTTTCCCTCTTTTCCACCCAGAAACCATTTAAAAATCATCGTTTGCGTGCAAAGATACTCCTTCTTCCCAATGTGTGGAGTGCAAGAATAGAATCAAACTGCTCAGTGTGGTTATATAAGGAATAATATCATTTTCATCACAGGAGGAGGAAGAGAAATGCAGGATCATCAAACTCAGAGCCGGCAGCCACTGGTCCATTTTGACAGATTTGTTCCTTTGCAGTTGTTTCTCCAGGCAACCCTTAAGAAAGGAATAAGAATAAAAATAAGCATAATGAACTTGGAGAGATTCAGGAAACTTCTAGGTGAGCTAGTGCAACGATCATTCATTCATCTTTCCTGTTCATTGACTGATAAAGTTCTTTTCTTAGTTGTTTAAATGAACCTCCTTTCCTCCAGATTAAAATAATTGTTTTAGCTAAAATAGTCCTGACTTTCTATTTCTCACAATAAAGCTTACATGCCACTAATGCCCAGTAGATACTCTGGACTCTCTTCAGAACAACACACAGAATACTTTTTATATTAGTTACCACAAAGCATTTTTATTCTTTGCTTCTAGATACTCAGCTGAAAAGTTTTCCATCTAATGATCTGCTGCTGCCACCCCCTTTACTATTCATTCTATGAGTGGAGGCTTCAGGAATGATCTCTCCCTGCTTCTCACACTACTAGGTTCTTTACCTACCAGATCTCTGATCCCATGGAGCTCCTCCATCGAATTAGAATCCTTGTGTTCAAAAGACCATCTGCCTAATTCTGCTACTACCTGCTCCAATTCGGTACTAAACCCTAGATTTTTTTAAACTGCTGACAAGCACAGAAGTGGATAATTGATGTAAAATGATTGGGAAGGAATAATCCAGCTCTAACCAGCATCAACAGCCCCATCTTAAATTGTGTCTCAGGTTACTTTTAAACCAGGATTCAAAAGACTGCTTCAACCCATATTTTAAAGCAACCAGAATGCAAGCATAGCAATAAAAATACATTCTGTAATGTTCAGAAAGTTTATTTCACTACCAATGCTCAAAAGTTTTACAATAGTCTAAAGAAAGTAATTAAATTTCATGACTACAAGCTCAGTTGCTACCCAATATTACAAATAGAAGATGTTAATGAGAGATTGACTTACCAGGCATTCATCTTATTGGGATCACGGACAATTCTCTTAGCACAAATAATATCATCTGTGATGTCATCATTTGTGAAATCTGCCAAAAGAGGCAAATTAGAATTTATCCAACTCCAGATGTTTCAAAGGTATTTTCAAAGACTTCCATAAACTTATTATTTAAAGCAGATTTTTACCCAAAAAAGGAATTTTTAACCATCATTAGTTATATACTGTACGTGTGCAATACATTCATATCATTAGCAGTATAAGCTACTATTTACACAGCTAGTGTAGACCATGAAATACTTTTTCTCCTGCTCTGACCATGTAGAATAACAAGTCTGAAAAGTGTAGAGTACTGGTAGTTTGTTTCTGCTCTGGACTGAATATGCTGGATATGAAGGCATCCCGACAGCATTATTGCATTCTTGGAAAGGAGCCAGAGAGGAAAACTCTCACTTAAGTGCTAAGTTCTGACAAAGGGCAGAAAACACACAAGGATTGTGTTCTGTAACTGAGTGGGTTTATGGAGCTGAAATTGCTGTCTTTAACTGGCTCCTCTGGCAAGATATTGACTAATTACTGTGAAGATAGGATTATGTGGTTTTCTTACCAGACAACACTTTTCATTGCACAACATGGAGAGCAAGTTTAGTCTAGTGATAAGGTTCCCTGCTACAAATCAGGAGGCTGTGAGTTCTAGTTTCACCTTGGAAATGAAATCTGGTTGGGTGACTTTAGGCCAGTCACTTCCTCTCAGCCCAACTCACTTCACAGAGTTGAGTTGTTTTAAGAAAAATAGGAGGAAGAAGGAATATTAGGTATGTGTGCAACTTTGAATTGTTTATAAAAATAACAAAAGTGAAGAAATCTTTAAAAAGCACTGAAGAGAGTGTGAGATAGTTAATGTGAGTGGGACTTCACCCCATATGAGTCTTTTGCTCTGTAGATAATTTTGTGGTGGATGTTCTGGGGGCAGAAATTGAGATATATCTGTGTGAAGGAATTTAGAGTAGTTGTGACAAGTTGCGTAGCAGGACACCAAATAGAAGAAGGATAAGAGGCCAACAGAAAGCAGAATGGCTAGATATTATCACTGTTGACCAAAGCAGGAACTCAAAAAAATTTGGTTAGACAGTGTTGGTGAGTCAATATCAATCCTATCCATCCCAAAAACTACAAGTACAGGCATATTATCTCATTGTGTTGTAGAACATAATAATAACAGAATTTTGGAAGCCTGTCAGACTAGTTGTCTTACCACTGCAAGCCTTATTGCAGCCATTAGCTGTACGGCCCTGGTTATTGTTGCACCACCAGCGGCTGTTTATCTGGAAAATCCCATAGTCACGACTGCCATCCCAGTTTGGCCGCCCCACAGCTCGGCTGTTGTATCTGCTCTCATGGTAAGCCATACAGATCCCTGGAAGAAAGCAAATGGGGAATGGGCTATTAAAGAGCTGCGCTGTAAATGAAAAAGCTATCCTGATATTTTTTTTTTTTAATAGAGCATTTATAACACAATGCTTAACTATCTTCTCATTCTTCCCTCAACCAAGGAAGGACCCAAAAAATCCAATACATTTTGGAAACCTTCAGGGAATTTTCCTTTCTTCTCTCTTCTTAATTTGAGCCTTCCAGGGAAGAGGTACTTTTTCATTGTGCATCTTTTGGCAATCTGCACATGTAGAAAATCTTCTATGATGGCCCCTTCAATCGTATACTAAATTTAAATGATTTGGTGGAATTTGAAAGATCTTACCTTTGAGAGTATGTTTATCCTGGTAGGGATAATCTCTTATTCTTAAGAGAGTAAATAAAATATTGACTAAGCCATAATTGTAAAAAACAACAACACACAGAGTCCAAGATGGTATAAACATATCTCAGTTCTGCAATTGTCCCAATCAGGCAACAAATTGGAAATCTACCACCTTGATAAAAAATAAGGGTGTTAGTCCGGGGAGAAGCGTGAGCTTCCCCTAATAATTTGGGATGGGAAGAAAGCATATATTCTCATTCTAAGAATGTTCAAAAGATTCATTGGGAAGGTTGGCTGAACTAAGTCTTGAAAGATCTGCCCCATTTTGGATCCCCCTTGCAAACCTGGAACTTGCTACGGTGGAGAAAAAAGGAGAGTAAACTCACAGTTGCCCAATTTGTAGCCATAATATCCATCCATGCCATTTCGTTTCAGAATTGAAGCCAGTTCACATTTGGAGTATACTTTGGCTTCATTGGCTGCAATGAAGAGGAAGAGGAGGGCGAGCACTACTGCCTTCATTGCTGCAGCTCCTTGGAGGACGATGTCTGACTTCCCCAGGAAAACTACGGGATTTTATAGTCACAGCTTGAGAAACTGGCACCTCTGGAGAGATGGTAAACAAGGTATGTAGCAATAATTCCCCTATCTGAGGTTAATATGAACTGATAAGCAGGGAGTGCTGAGGGCAAAGATCAAGGAGAAATAATAATTATCATTTTCAATTTTATCAGAAGCCAAAACTAACAAATAGAGTGGACAGCATTTTTAGCCCCTTGACAGATGTTGAACATGACATCAATGAACAACTGCTAGTTTCAACTGTGTGATTGAAGCCACAAGGTTTTTTATGTGCCTCACATTTGATATATGTGAAAAAGGGACAGGGCTTTTATTGTGTGGTGAATGCCGCCTTCTTCACTTTTCAGACCTCCACCCCACAGACATTCCTCTCTCTCTAGGTAACTCAACATTTAGTTGAGGTTTCTGTTTGTTTGTTTCAATACAACTCTGGTTTCGGTGTATGTTTTTTTTGTCTGATGACGTTTGTGGAGTAATGCAACATATTGAAATAACCCAGTGAACTGTAATTTATTTCTTGATTTTATTGCTGTTTTACCCTTCTTACATGTGTCATCAAGTCATCATCAATTCTCTGTGACCACATAGATTTTTCTCCATCATGATCTGAAATTGCTGAATTCTATAACTGGATTCTGTGAATTATTCATAGTATAAGTCAGTGCAGTGAACTCTACATAGGCTGTCCTGGAAGACTACGCATCATCAACCAGTTACAAACACTGGTTGGAGAATATCTCTCTCTGCTGCTGTATTGTTGCATAAAATACATGAACACTGTATTCCAACAGTTGCCACTTTTTTTTCTTGGGAAATTCAGGGTACTGGTTTTTATCTGCAAAAGCCCTACATGGTTACAGGATGCCTGCAGGACTAACTCATCTCCAGTTTTGTCTATCTAGTAAGATCTAACAGGATTAGACTGTTTCAGATCTGATCTAAACAGTAACATCTTTTGGATCCCAGGAAGCAAGAATCTGGCTTCCCTGAGATATACACAGTCTCAATTCTGCTCTCTTTTGAAAGATCTTGACTTCTTGAGCATCTTGCTGCTTCCTCAGTCACTGGGCCAGTGAATTTGAATCATTATTATGAATGTTTGTGTATTTCGCACCTCTTTTACATGGTTTTAAATTATTACCATTTTTAAAAATTGTTTTTAGAGAAATAGAATTTATAAACAGATAAACAACTCCATGTCAAGTCTGAGACTTCAACTCCATTTTCAGTGTACAAAAATTAAAATTCCTTCCTCCTCCCCCTTCACCTCCTTTTGTAAAAGAGTTTGTTGTAGATAATCTTTAAATTTTGGAAATATTAGAGGACACTGTGAGACTAGGCTGAAGCTTCCATACCTAAGGATGAAGTAAGCATATGAGCTGGGTGGAGAAAAACTAGGAATCTTGTCTAAAACATATCTTAGGGGAAGTAGTTAAGAAAGAACCAAGTTATTAAGGAAGCAAAAGAAAATAAATATAATCTGAACTGGACAAAGGAAGTTGAGCCTGAGTACATGAAACACCCCCCCCCGCCGAAATCCCATCAATAGCTAACAGACTTGTAAAACAGCAAGGTAAGAGTAGCTGCTGGTCTTGTCAATCAGCAAAGCAAAGCAAAGCAAAGCAAAGCAAAGCAAAGCAAAGCAAAGCAAAGCAAAGCAAAGCAAAGCAAAGCAAAGCAAAGCAAAGCAAAGCAAAGCAAAGCAAAGCAAAGCAAAGCAAAGCAAAGCAAAGCAAAGCAGATTAGATTAGATTAGACTAGACTAGATTAGATTAGATTAGATTAGATTAGATTTGTTACGTACTGACGTAGGAGTACATATTTGCATACTCGCCGCTGATTGGCTTAGTCAGAGGCGGGAAAAATAAACCACTGTCACTGGCCAAGCTGGCTGCAGGGAAACCCTTATAAGTGGCTTCCCTGCCGCCAGCCGCCAGTCTGCTGTAGCTTCTGCTAGCCACAATAAAAGGTGCTGAACAGTTCCTACGTCTCGACTATTATTCCCGCGCAAATCTAACACTGGCGACGAAGGTAATGGAAGAAGACAACAGGACAAAGGACACCTCATGGCAATCCGCGGCCATCTTAAGCACGTTCCGACCTGCATCGGCCAACTCAAAGGATGGCACAACAGCAATCTCCAGCACCAGCTTTTTTCAACCCGCAAACTGAAGAATGGAGAACATATATGTCCAGATTCTGCATGTTCCTAGAGGCTAATAACTTCCAGGACTTGCCAGACAATAGGAAGAGGAGTCTCTTCCTCAGTACTGTGGACCCAAGACCTACAAACTGGCAGAAACATTAGTGGCACCTACGGACATCGAATCAATATCCTGGTCCACGCTGCAAACAGCATTAAAAGAACATTTTGCCCCCTCCGATACCCCAACGGTGCACAGGAACGAGTTTTAACACAGACGCCAAAACGAAGGGGAAACGGTCAACGAATTCGTTGCCAGCCTCCGGGAGATCGCCTCCAGATGCGAATTCGTCAATCCGGAGGAAATGATGAAAGACCGCATCATCCTAGGTATGAGGGACCTCAACCTACAAAAAAAACTTCTCATCTGGAGGGGTGCCAATTTTAAAGATGTCGTTGAAGAAGCCAGAGCTGCAGAATCCTTGGACACATCTGCAGCCAGCATCTGGAAAACCAGCGGGGTCCACCACGCACAAAGGCAAATGGACTGGTGAACAGAGGTTCCAGAGGCAGATGAGGAGTACGACGATGACGACGACCACGTTTTCAGAATACAGCAGGACAAGAGGGTAAGCCCCAGAGACTTTAATCAAAGGCAGCCTCATTGTGCCAGCTGCCTAGGGGACCACCCCAGGGCTACCTGTAAATTCAGGGATGCCATTTGCCACTGCTGCCAAAAGCGCGGCCACATAGCCGAGGCATGCAGAGCCACGCAACCGGCACAATACCAAACAACCCCACTCCCACCCCGACCACCCATGGGACCAGGGAGGCAAGCCCAAAACCGTTCTGGGACACAGAGGGGCAGAAGAAGGGACGACTATGGATCCCAAGAGACACGGGGCACCTACCACACCTCAGTGGGGCACGCAAATGCCAACCAGGGTGAAAAGTTCATAGTCACAGTGGCCATAAATGGACTGCCTTGCGACATGGAGCTCGACACCGGCTCCGTGTTTACAATCATGGCCTGGGGCACAATAAAACAACTGATGCCCAAGATCACAAAAAGAGAATTAAAACCGCAAGACATCCGCCTAACCGACTTTCACGGAAACTGGATCCAAGTCCTTGGAAGAGCAGAGGTCCCAGTCGCCTTCAAAAAATTCAAAGGGAACCTGCACCTCACCGTCATCAAAGGACACTGGCCAACACTGATGGGGGTGGAATGGCTCAAACCACTCAACATCGGAATCACAGGACTGCACCAAATAAGAGGGGACAAGCTGGACGAACTCCTTACAGACTTCCAGACCGTTTTCAATGGGAGTCTAGGTAAATACAAGGGCAAACCCATATCATTTAGCCTAGACCCCAGCATAACCCCAATAAGGCTTAAGCCCCGAAGGGTCCCCTTTGCGCCCTGACCTAAAGTCGATGAGCAGCTGGACAAGCTAATAGCCCAAGGGGTATTAGAACCAGTTGAGCACGCCATGTGGGAGACCCCCATTGTCACCCCCATGAAGCTGGACGGGTCTGTTCGCATCTGCGCGGACTATAAAGGGACCATCAATAAAGCCCTACAACCACACGCATACCCGGTGCCTGTTGGCCAACATCTCCTACACTCCCTGGGCAACGAGAGAATATTCACCAAATTAGACCTCGTCCAGGCATATCAGCAACTGCCTGTAGATGCAGCCACAGCCAAGGCACAAACAATTGTCACCCATAGGGGGGCATTCAAGTGCAACCGGTTGCAATTCGGGGTCAGCGTGGCCCCTGGACTATTCCAATGCTTAATGGAATGGCTATTAAATGGCATTCCAGGAGTAGTCCCTTACTTCGATAACGTCCTCATCTCAGGGGACTCAGAAGAACAACTAATTCAAAGGCTGCGGCTCGTCTTAGGGCGATTTCAAGAACGGGGGCTTAAAGTCAAGAAAGACAAATGTAAAATAGGGGTCACCAGCGTCGAATTCTTGGGTTTCTTAATAGACAGGTCCGGCATAAGTCCCACCGAAAAAAAGATTAAAGCCATCAAAGAAGCGCCAACCCCCAGAAACAAGTCAGAACTACAAGCATTTTTGGGACTATTAAACTTCTATGCCGTTTTTTTGTGACAGAAAGCAACAGTTGCTGAACTGCTACATAGACTCCTGAGGAAGATGGCCACATGGACATGGGGACAAAGAGAGGCCAATGCTTTTGCTGCAGTATAGCAATAGCAATAGCTGTTAGACTTATATACCGCTTCATAGTGCTTTACAGCACTCTCTAAGTGGTTCACAGAGTCAGCATATTGCCCCCAACAATCTGGGTCCTCATTTTACCCACCTCGGAAGGATGAAAGGCTGAGTCAACCTTGAGCCGGTGAGATTTGAACTGCCGAACTGCAGCTAGCAGTCAGCTGAAGTAGCCTGCAGTGCTGCACTCTAACCACTGCGCCACCTCGGCACCTCGCCACCTCGGCAGTAAAGGACCTACTTTCTTCAGACAGCATCCTAATGCAATATAGTGAAAACCTCCCCCTAATACTAACATACGATGCCTTCCCTTATGGAGTGGGGGCAGTACTGAGCCATAAGCTACCCAACGGCTCAGAAGCCCCCATAGCTTTCTACTTGAAGACCCTATCCCCGCCTGATCACAACTACAGCCAGTTAGACAAGGAAGCGCTTGCAGCAGTGGCCGGCATCAAGCGCTTCCACGAATACCTGTACGGCCGCAACTTTGAATTGATCACAGACCACAAACCGCTGCTGGGTCTACTTGCCGGAAACAACCAGGCACCACACTACATGTCGCCTAGACTAACACAATGGTCAATCTTCCTCTCCGGCTACAGCTACACTCTCCTCCACTGATCCGGACGAAGCATCGTCCACGCGGATGCCCTCAGCCGCTGCCCGGAACCCGACCTGGTGGAAGACCCCGCTCCTGTGGCCGAAATTCTCCTTGTCGACATAGAACGAATGAGCCCTGTCACATCCCGGGACATCGCGGAACATACAGCAAAGGACAGGATGCTTTCCAAAGTGATGAACTGGGTGTTGAGGGTGTGGCCACAGGAGGAAGAGGGGGAGGAATTTAAGACATTTAAAAATAAACAGACAGAACTGTCGGCGCTTAAGGGCTGCTTACTATGGGGGGAGAGAGTTGTGATTCCCCAAACACTCAGGAAGAGGGTGATCAGGACATTACACATTGGGCACCCCGGAATCGTGCGCATGAAGGCGCTAGCAAGAAGCTACCTGTGGTGGCCACGCCTGGACCAGGACATCGCAGATTGTGTGGCCACGTGCCAGCCCTGTCAAGAAAACAGACCAGCTCCACCGAAATCCAGCCCAGTAGAATGGGAGACCCCAAACGCGCCATGGTCAAGAGTCCACATAGACTTTGCTGGACCAATGCAGGCCAGACATTTTTAATAGTTGTTGACTCATACTCCAAATGGCTGGAAATAGTCAACATGCCTTCAGCAACGACCGAAGCCACCATAAGGGCACTACGAAGGCTATTCGCAACCCACAGGCTACCAGACACCCTGGTGTCAGACAACGGCCCCCAGTTGACAGCCCGACAGATGGAAACCTTCCTGGCAAATCTTGGGGTCAGACACGTACTCGTCTCGCCATTTAAGCCGGCCAGCAATGGCCAGGTTGAAAGAATGGTAAGAATGATGAAAGAGACTGACAAGAATGGGCCTGGGAAGCTGGCAGGAATGAATCGATCAATTCCTGCTAGCCCAGCATATAACCCCAAGCACAGCGACCAACCATAGCCCGGCAGAGTTATTGATGGGACGAAAACTACGATCCCAACTTGACAGACTTAATCCAACATATAACTCAGACAAGCCTCTAGACTCTCACAGACCGACCCGAACACTGGGCATCGATGATCTAGTGTTCGCCCAAAACTTCTCTGGAGACCCCAAATGGGTCAAGGCGACAGTCACAGACATCACTGGCCCTAAGTTGGCTAAGGGCTTCCTAAGTTGGAAGACGGCTGAATATGGAGGTGACACGTAGATCAATTCCGGACCCGAGTAGGAGACTCCTGGCTCAGACACCCAGAAGCAGAACCAGCCCCCAGAACGATCCCAGAAACAACGGAACAATGCGGGTCTCCGCCCCACCGACAATACAGTTCCAGGCGCACAGACATGGATGACGACGACCAGGCCCTGACTCAACAACAGCAACAAAGAATGCTATTCTCAAGCCTGGAGGACGAACGCAAACACCTACCGGAGGTCCTCGAGGTCCAGCGTCGTCAGCCGGGGCCGATGGACGACGGAGCAGGAAGTTCAGCCTCCACGCCTGGAGGCTGGTTCCAGATATTTCCATGGCTGGGAGATGGAGCAACAAAGACCATGTCCGCACCTGGTGAGAACTCCCGAGGAACTGAATCGCGCAGGCCCAGTAGGATTTTACGGCGATCCGCCTACTTGCGTGACTATGTTTCTCATATCGGATACTGATTGGACAATTGCTGAACTAAGAGGGGAGGGGTGTTACGTACTGACGTAGCAGTACGTATTTGCATACTTGCAAATCTAACAAGATTAGATTAGATTAGATTAGATTTGATAGGTGATAAAAGATGCACAAGCCCATCCACTGTTTCAGCCATCTTTGGATCAAGTCTGGCAGCTTCTGATGAGTGCTTGCCATCCTAGTTGATAAGAATGTGGATAACCTTGGATCAGTGTGTGTGTGTGTGTGTGTGTGTGTGTGTGTCTGTCTGTCTGTCTGTGTGTCTGTGTGTCTGTGTTTCTGTGTGTGTGAGAAAGAGCAAATGTACCTTGTAGCCAGTGAAGTTTTATTATTATTTTAAATTCATTCGCTCTCTGGTTGTTCCTTACATTCGGTTGAAAGTGATTTGAATATGGCTCTTCATAAGGGCTGTGAGTGTGAGACTGACCATAAGCCAAACCCAGCAATGTGCATAACAACACTTTTGCACTTATTTACACCCCATTTACATCCCATCTTTCATTGTGTCCATCAATCCTTTCTCCAGCAGCCTGTGTCTCTTAATTTACAAAGAAAGTTACCATAAGAAAATTCCTCCAGTTGGGCTTTTTCAGTAATCGCATATTGGGATAAGAATTTTGGTTATTTACATTGTGTCAAAGAGAATCTCATTGTACATGAGGTCAGAAAAATGATCTAGAATGTATAAAGGTTTTTCAAGTGTATGTTGGAAATGTGAACAACATGAAGGAATGTATCTTCATGCTTGGTGGACATGTAAAAAAAAAACTTAAAAATGATTCAAATGCATACTTGTATAGATCAATATACTATTGATGCCAGAACCTTCCCTTTTAGGATTAATGGATAAACAGAAAAAATCCATGCAAGATGATTTTAATGTATAATTACTAAGATGGGATTACTATATACAGAAAAATGGAAAGGTTTGACACTACCCATTATGAAGGAATGACTGGTAGAATTTTGCTTAAATAGGTAAATTGATTTATTTGATCTATTTATTGGTGATTAGAAGCTTCTTATGGGATTTTTGTATAAAAAATGAACATGATTTATGGTTTTGATGATTAGATAGAATAGATTATTGAAAGGACCAATATGATGTAATTTTAGAGAGAGAGAGGTTAAAATAGATTTGTGTTTATAACTGCTGTAAAGATATCAGAAACCATTTTTCTTCAGTTGTTTTTCTTTGATTATTTTCCTTTTCTTACATTTTTTGGTTTCTCTTTGCTTTCTTCTTTTTCTTTCTTCTTCATTGCTTGTATTAGTTTATTTTAGTTTCTATCTTATTGTTTAACACTTTTAATAAAAGTTATATAAAAAGTTGTATTTCCATGGTACAGTATAGACCACTGCAGAAGCAGAATAGTGAGAGGGTGGGGTGTTTTAAGAGATTGAATCTCTAGGTGTTGTCTCCTAAACCAAGTAGTCATTCTATTTTATTCTGCTGATGTTGCCTTCTTATTTGGACACTGCAATTTGGCAGATAAACAGATGGGAGGAAGATGGCCACCAAATTCCAAATTCAGACATCCATTTTCTCTCTATATAGAGAAAAAGCATTGGGAGATTAACCCTAGAAATTGTCTGCCCTTGGATGCTAACCTAGAATTTTCATATAACATTTTCTTTTTTTTTTCTTCAATTTTTTTTGTATTTTATTTAAACACACATACACAAAAACAACAACAACATCAACATAACATAATACAAACAATAGAGACATTAATAGTCCCATATCTCTAATAAGCTCTTATCGGATATACATAGTGCTTTCAATCATTGTTTCTTATTGAAGTATAAACATATAAAAACTTTACTTAAATATTAAATTTTACACCATTAAACTTTTCTGTTATTTATTACTTCTTTCTTTTAACCAATTATAAAATTTGTTCCAGACTTTATAGAAATCAGAATCTTCTTTTTCTTTTAATTCTCTGGTTAACATATCCATTTCCGCACAGTCCATTATTTTCTTTATTATCTCCCCCTTTTTGGGAATCTCTTTATTTTTCCAGGAATGTACGTATGTGATTCTTGCTGCTGTTAGGATATGAATAGCGAGATACTGTATTTCCCTTTTATACATCCTATCAGGAATACACAGTAAGAAC
>QLTV01004024.1:7666-19673 GCA_003457575.1 Thermophis baileyi | reverse complement strand
TAAGGATAGAAGGATATGACATCCTCCTAGGATGGCATGCATTTGTTTGGGATGAAAAGTATAAAACCCACACATATTTTAAGAAACATTTACTTAGAAAATCCCTATTACAAACATGGTTGGAGATAAAAAAATTTCATTACCAAAAGACGCCTAAGTGGATTTCACCGATAGAAGCATGTAGACACCCATGTTCAATACCGTATGATAAGATCGTAAGATATAAAGATCTTTTAAACCAACAACAAAAGTTGAGACCTAGGGAAGAATTGGCGGAAAGTGGTATAAATTTAGATTGGTGGTCTTATACTCAGATACAAGCTAAATTTCAACAAGATGACAAAAGATACGGTTTTCAAATGGGAAATGGCGACCTTGACAGGATACTCATATAACATTTTCAAGATAGGTTACTAATATTGTATGAAGAGATGCATCAGGATCTCTGTTAAATGAAGTCAAGCTTTGAGCCAATGATATGTTTGGTTACACTGGTCTCCCCTGCCACAGGAAAGATTAGTAGCCAGTTCAGTTACGTGGGACTGATGAAAGACAAAAAGGAAATAAATAAAGCATGAAACAGAGCAGGGCATAATGCACAATACTCATTTTATTGAAGCAATTTTTGAAGAGTTTTAAAAAAGCAAGCTACTTCCCCATTTTCCACCCAGAAACCTTTTAAAAATCATCATTTGTATGTAAAGAAATCTATTCTTCTAAACATATGAGGTACAAACATAGAATCAAGTTGTTAAATGTTGCTTATGTAAGAAGTGGCATCATTTTCATCACAGGAGGGAAATAGAAATGGAGGATCAGCAATCTCAGAGGTTGCAGCCCCGAGTCCATTCAGACAGATTTCTATCTTTGCATTTGTTTTTCCAGGCAACCCTAAAAGTAAGAATAAGAAGACTGCTTTCCTTTCTACATCACACACATGCTTATTTTTTTGATGCTATAACTCTGCTTCAAGAGAGCCAGGAAGTTTCAAGGTGAGCTAGTTTTTTCAATAAATCCCCTTTCTCCCAAGTTAAAATCAAAGGAAAATAATTGTTTTAGCTAAAATAGCCCTGAGTTTCTATTTCTCATAATAAAGCCTACATGCCACTGATGCCCAACAGATACATTGGACTCCAGTCTCCAACATAAACTTGCCAGAGTCCATGTTAGCCAGGGCTAAAGACACGTAAACTCCAAAGTATTGGGTGAGCACCAGAGAGGTCATAAAATCCTGCCCAAAACCTTAGAGTGTCTTAGAAGGGCACACAGCAGAGCAACTATTAGATAACTCTAATTGTTGACCACACAATATCTTTATGATTTGCTTTTAAATGCTGATTGCTGGCTTAAGAGTTTCCTATATAATAATCTGCTGCTGCAGTGCCCTTTCCTACCCATTCTATAATTGGAGGCTTCACAAACGATATCTCCCTGCTTGTCTCACTACTAGGTTCTTTACAGCTCCAGTTCTCTGATCCCTTGGAGCTCATTCGTGAGATCAGAATCCTGGTGTTTAAAAGGCCATTTGCCAAATTCTTTTCCTGCCTGTCCCAACTGGGTGCTAAATCTTGATGATGAACTTGTGTTTAAAAAGATCTATAAATAGCTGACAAGCACAAAACTGGATAAGGGATGTCAAATTACTGGAAAAAAATTATCCAGCTATAATAGGCATCAACATTCATCCTGCTAAGCTGTGTGCCAATCTACTTTTAAATCAGGATTTAAAAGACAGTTAAACCCAAATTCAAAATACTATTAAACCCATATTCTAAAGCAACCAGGATGCAAGTATAGCTATAAAAAAAAGTTATATCAAGAAACTATATTTTACCACCAATGTTAAAGTTATACAATAGTACAACAAAAGAAAGATTATTCACTTTCAAGACAGTCCAATTGCTACCCAACGTTACAAGTGGAAGATGTTAATGAAAGATTGACTCACCAGGCATTCATCCTTTGGGGATCACGCACAATTCTCTTAGCACAAGCAATATCATCTGTGATGTCATCATTTGTGAAAGCTGCCGGGAGAGGCAGATTAGAATATGTCCCACCCCAGATGTTTCAAAGTTATTTCCAAATATTTGCATAAAATTAATATATAAAGCAGAAAAATTAAGAGAGATTGTAAGAATGTTGATGTTTGTGGAATAGGGGACCTCACCAACTATGGATCTGATGCTCATTAGAAATCAGACCACATTGGATTGGGTGGTTTGGAGGCACAAAGTCAGATATGACCCAGGAACTTGAACTTGAAACAATTTTGAGAGGCAGGATGATTAAATGTGAATCTTCATGAAGTGATGGGTGCAATTGGACAATTACAGAGACCAATAAAGGAGAAGAAGGATTAGAATTTCCCTACAAAATTTTCAATTGAATTATTTGGGACATTTCACCTTTTTGCTTTTCTAATGAAATAGGTGTCAACCCTTGGTAGTAGATCAGGTCAGGAAAAAAACACTACAAGGATCATGGGAATCTATACTACTTCATTGTCATAGACCACAATAATAAGAACAGAATTTTAAAAGCTTCTCTCTCCCACCTCACACACAAACAGGATCAAGGTCAGGTAATTTTCAATCTCTTTCAGATGCTTCCTTCTTTCCCAGGACTGAGTTGTCATTCTTTTCTCAACAACTTTCTCTTAATAGTTCTCCTAACAACTCTTGCATTCCTTTATCAAGATTATATCTCTTCTACCCTACATATCTTACCACTGCAAGGTTTATTGCAGCCATTAGCTGTACAGCCCCGGTTATTGTTGCACCACCAACGGCTGTTTATCTGGAAAATCCCATAGTCGCGACTGCCATTCCTGTTTGGCCGCCCCACTTTTCCTGTTTCAAAGCTGCTCTCATGAAAAGCCATACAGACCCCTGGAAGAAAACAAATGGGGAAAGGACCACAAAAGGCCTGTGCTGTATATGAAAAAGCTATCCTGGTTTCTCACACAGAAAATTTAAAACAGAATATTTAACTATATTCCCATTTTTTCCCCAATCAAAGAAGGACCCAAGAAGTTCAATACATTTTGGAAACCTTCAGGAGCATTTGGAATAAGTCTAATTGTTGCCTCCAAGATATTTCTGGGGTTGTTAATGGCACATAAAGCCACCTCTCCTCTCTTCCTTATCCAGGTCTTCCAGGGAGGAGGTACATTTCCATTGTGAATCTTTTGCTTTGCCGTACCTGTGGAAAATCTTCTGTGATGGCTCCTTCAACCATATCCTGAATTGAAATGATTTGGGAGAATCTGAAGAACCTTACCTTTGAGAGGATGCTTAGCATCCAAAGGTCAGATCCCTGGCAGGGATAACCTTTTATTCTGAAGAGAACAAATAAAATATTGGCTAAGGCACTGGTTTTTAAAATATGGATAATACAGTGGTCTAAGCACACTCCAATTTTGCTGTTGTGCCAAACAGGCAATGGATATTGTTTGTTCCCATAAAAATAAGGGTGTTAGTGCAGGGTGAAGTGGGAGACCTCCCCAGTCATTGGGACAAAAGCATATTTTAACATTGTAAGAAAATTGAAACGAGTTTTTATTCTTTGGGTGGGCTGGATGAACTCAATTCTTGAAAAGATCTGCCCCATTTTGGACCCCCCCCTTGCAAACCTGGAACTTGCTCAGGTGGAGAAAAAGAGAGGGTAAACTCACAGTCACCCAAGCTGAAGCCATAATATCCATCCATGCCACTTTGTTTCAGACGAGAAGCCAGTTCACATTTGGAATATACTTTGGCTTCATTGGCTGCAATGAGGAGGAAGAGGAGGGTGAGCACTAATGCCTTCATTGCTGCAGCTCCCTGGAGGACAATGTCTGACTTCTCCCCTGATGGCTACTGGGTTTTATAGTCACAGCTTGAAAAATTGGCACCTCTGCAAAGATTGTAAATAAAGTACGTAAGCAATAATAATTACTTAGCCCCAACCTGAGTTAATTATGGCCTGACAAGGAGAGCGTTGAAGCAAAAGGAAAATTTGCATGAGAGGTGCCTAAAATAAACAAGTGTGTCATTTTTATGTGTCTTGCAAGTGATGTGTGTGAAAAAGGAACAGAGCTTTTATTGTGTGGTGATTGCTATCTTCTTGACTTTTTGGACTTTTCAAACCCCCGTCCCAAACATATTCCTTTCTGGGAGACCTAAAGCTTATTTGAATTTTTCTGTTTGTTTGTTTCAATGCAACTCTGGTCTCAGTATATATTTCTTTTGTCTGATGAAGTTTGTGAAGAAAAGCAATATATTGAATTAACCCAATGAACTGTATTTTATATATAGAGAGAATTGTATTTTTGGATCATATTGCAGGAGATGACCAGACCGAGGCCAAGGGAGGGGTTAAATATATCATCAAGCTGGAATCCCTTTGCGCCCACAAGAGATCTAAGTCCAGCCCTCATTGAATTCAGTTGATTCTTATCTCCCACCAATTTGCCCTGTTGGTAGTTCAGATTCTTGCATGGAATAAACTTGCATTCATTTGAACAACCTTGATTCCTGATTTCTTGCACCTGAAACATACAGCAGAATCTGACATGGTTGCACCATGAATTCATGCGTTCTAGGAATTTGCAACTCTTAACAGGATTCTTTATTCAATGCTTTCTGAAACACAATCTTAAATTCCATTAATGTAATTTAATTTTTAATTGAATTGAAGCAAGTTTGGTTTGTGCCTGCAGGACTACCTCACCTCAAATTTTGTCTGTCTATCTAGTAAGATCTAACAGGTTTGGCATATTTCACATCCAATCTATTTAACAGTATAATACATTTTGTATCCCAGAAAGCAGGAATCTGTCCTCATTCTTCGAGATCCACACAGCCCCCACCCTGCTCTCTTTTCAAAGACCTAGAACCCCTTTCTGCTTCCTCATTACTGGGCCTCAGTGACATCACTTCTGAATTGGCATCATTGTTATGAATGGCTGTGTATCTCGCACCTCCCCATGACAACCTCTATGTGGTTTTAAATTGTTCTCATTCATTTTAACCATTGTAAGCTGTGTTCAGAGAAATAGAATAGAAACAGCTAAACAAATCCATATCAGATTTCAGCTGTTTCCAGTATAGAAGTTAAAATTAGTTGCTTCTTTTCCCATTTCACCTTCTTTTTATTCTATTCTAGTCTCCTGTATGTTCTAGATATTCTTTAGATTTTGGAAATATGAGGAGGAGATACTATTACACTTATTTATGTCCCACCTTTTATTGTGTCCAATAAAATCCTCTCTCTAGCAGCCTGCAACCTTGGGGACTTTCCATGCTTCTCTTAATTCATAAAGGAAGTTACCATGAGGAAATTCAGTTGGGTTTTTTTCAGCTGTCGCATCCTGTCTTTGGTCAGGATTTTTTTTCCAACTTTGAGAAATTTTTTGAGAGTTCTCCTTCCCTCAAAATAACTCCCTTCATCATGCCATATGCAATAAATATAAACCCAGGTTGTGGCAACAAATACCTTGAAGTTTCTCAGTTCAAGAAGCATATTATGGAAGAGAACTGGCAAAGATAAATAGCTGACTTATCAAACTTATTGGAAAATCCTCAAAGGATTGCCTGTAGGCAATTGCCAATATGGCCAAGGGAAAAAAAAAAGGCAGCGACAAAAGAGTCTGGAAGAAGAACTTAGTAGACTAGAGACAGAATTACAAAAGGAACCACAAAGACGGGAATTGAAACAACAAATACATATAATTAAACATAAGCTGAATATTATTGAGAAGGAAGAGCTGGCACAGCAAATAAAATGTATTAAACAAATTTTTTTTGAAAATGCAAATAAACCGGGGCGATGGCTGGCTTACAGACTGAAGAAACAGAAAGATAGAAGATGGATTAGTAAATTATGCAATGAAGAGGGTGAGATAACATATCAGAACGAAGGGAAAAGAAACGTGACATATGAGTTCTATAAGAAATTATATAAAGAAGAGGAACGTAACAGTGAAGATAAAATACTACAATGTCTCCAGAAAGCCAGATTACCGAAAGTTCTGGAAGACATTAAAAACATGCTGAACAAGGAGATACTCTTAGAACTAACAGAGGCAATTAAAAAACAAAAAATAAATAAAAATAAAGCACCAGGTCCCGATGGATTACCTTCAGAAATATATAAAAACCTACAAGAGTCTCTAAGCCTAACTCTACTAGAAGTATTCAATGAAGTTTTAAAAGATGCAAAGATACCAGCCTCGTGGGAAGAAGCAATTATTACATTGATCCCTAAGGAAAATTCTGATTTGACACTTATCAAAAATTACAAGCCCATATCATTAAATTCGGACTATAAAATTTTCATGGCGATAATGGCCAAAAGGCTAAAAAGGTTTTTGGTCGAATTTATTCACACCGATCAAAATGGTTTCCTGCCCAAAAGGCAAATAAGAAATAACATTAGGACTATACTAGATGTTTTGGAATATTATGAGGTGCACAATGAAAAGCAAATGGCATTAATATTTGTCGACGCACAAAAAGCATTCGACAATGTTAAATGGGACTTTATGTCGAACCAGCTAATATACATGGAATTTGGTGAGAACTTTATAAATATGTTTAAAGCAATTTATTCGAAACAAGAAGCCAAAGTAGTAATTAATGGAGAAACAACAAAAAGCTTCCATATTCAAAAAGGCACAAGACAAGGATGCCCACTATCACCGCTATTGTTTGTATTATCCTTAGAAGTTTTGACTAGAATAATTCAGAAAGATGAACAAATTAAAGGTTTACAAATTAAGAAAGAAAATTTTAAAGTACAGGCTTTTGCGGACGACCTGGTCTTTATTATAGAAGAGCCTTTACAATCTGGTGTAAGGCTAATGGAAGTACTGGAAGAATATGGTGAGGCAGCAGGTCTGAGGATAAATAAGGAAAAAACTAAAATGTTAATTAAGAATATGACTAAATTGCAAGAGAATGAATTAGCTGAGAGAATAAACATTCAGACAACAAAGAAAGTGAGATACCTAGGAATTCAATTAACGGCAAGATGTGTCACACTTAAAGGAGATAATTATGATAAATTAATTGACCAAATTAAAGTGGATCTGGATAGGTGGAAAAACTTGCAACTCTTCTTTATGGGAAGAATTGCAACAATAAAGATGAATGTACTTCCCAAAATACTTTTTTTATTTCAATGTATTCCGATTAGATTAGAAAAAGAATTTTTCGGAAATTTAAATAAAATTATACCTAAATTCATTTGGCAAGGGAAAAAACCGAGAATTAAATAAATAAAACAACGTAACTATTTGAAAATTCCAAATTGGCTATCGACATTGGAGAAGTTTATACATCCAAATTTTATTCAATTAGGAAGAGTAATTGCGTATAAAGATATATTAAATGAAAGAGGAGAATTGAAACCTAGGAAAAATCTTTATGAAGAAGATATAGATCTCGAATGGTGGGCATACCTCCAAGTACAATCGTGATACACGACAGATAAAAAAGACTGGGGCATAAAAATAGAGTCTATGGAACTAGATAAAATTCTTTTAGGAACAGAGGAGAAGATGATAAAAAAATATATATCAATATCTCCTGGAGCAGGCTATGTTTGAAGAACAAGTGAAAGAAACTATGCCAACTTGGAGTAAAAACTTTGGGTATAGTATCGATTTAAACAACTGGCAGGAATTATGGGAGAGAAATAGAAAACTTACATTAGCTACCACGTATAAAGAAAATCTATACAAGATGTTCTGCAGGTGGCATCTCCCACCTACAAGACTCGCTAAAATGAGCAAAAAACTTTCACCGATGTGTTGGAAATGCAAAGCAATGCCAGGGACTTTTTATCATATGTGGTGGGAATGCCCGAAAGCCCGAGATTTTTGGCACCAGATAAAACAATGGCTGGAAGAAATGTTAACGCAAAACATAGAGTTAAAGCCAGAACTTTTCTTACTGGGTATTACAAAGGACAAATATAGTAAGGGAACATTATATCTAATGTTACACATTCTAATGGCAGCAAGATTGGCCTTCACACAAAAATGGAAAAACAAAGAGACTCCCTCAGAGGAAGAGGTATTAAATAAATATTGTCTTGTGCTGAAATGGACAGGTTGACTCTGGAACTCAAAGATAAGAGTGAAATGGAATATTATGAAATCTGGGATAAAATGTACCATTGGTTGGAGATGAGGAGGAATGTTGGGATAAAGGATGATTGATAAGTTGAAAGTGTAGACATTTTTATGATAGTACTCTGTGACAAATAGGAATGGAATTGGTATTGATGTAATCTTCATAGATGAAAGAGTTTATGTGTTTGAATAGAGATAGATTGTACATACTTATATAGCGAAAAGGAACTGTAATGGTTGTAAGGTAAAACTTGACAGAAATGTTAAAACCGGAAAAGTCACACCATGTCCAATGTTTTTAATTGTATTATTAATAAAAAACTTTAAAAAATCCTCAAAGGGAATTTAAAATCAGATCAAGAATGCAATGAATAGCAGATGGATATGATTGTCAATGATTTTCCCATTTACAGTCATCTGAAAGATTTAAAATAGATAAAAAAGGCATAGTATAAAGCAGAGAGCTAGAATTTGAAATATAATTGTGTTTTGATGATGAACATGAACTGTAATTATAAAAATGTGCAAACTTGTTGATATTTGAAGCAGAGGAAGAACAGGTTAAAGAATGCATGATAAAGTGGACTAAGAATTTTGGTTATACAGATAATCAGTAGGAAAATACATGGTCAAAAGGGTTGAATTCACATTATACCAATAGCACTTAGACTTCATAGTGCTTTTACAGCCCTCTCTAAGCTGTTTACAGAGTCAGCATATTGCCCCCAACAATCTGGGTCATCATTTTACCCACCTCCGAAGGATGGAAGGCTGAGTCAACCTTGAGCCGGTGAGATTTGAACTGCTGAACTGCAGCTTTCAGTCAGCTGAAGTAGCCTGCAGTACTGCACTCTAACCACTGCGCCACCTCGGCTCAGATGTTTTGTTATGATCTCCAAGATAATTTTTATTAAATGATGTCTCATTAGTACATGAGGCCAGAAAAAATTATCTCGAATGTATAAAGACTTTTCAAATGCACATTGGAAATGTGAACAGCATGAGAGGACATTTTATTATGTTTGGTGATCATGTAAAAAAACTAAAAATATTTGGTTTCAAAGGCATAGTTTGATGCAGGTTTTATAAATCAATAGACTATTGGAGCCAGGACCTTCCCTTATAGGATTATTGGATAAACAGTTAGAAAAAAAGCCATGGAAGATTATTTCAGTGTATCAATGTTTCTCAACCTTGGCAGCTTGAAGATGTGTGGACTTCAACTCCCAGAATTCCCCAGCCAGCTGGGGAAAGACATTATTTATTATTATTTAGTGGATTTCTATGCCCCCCATCTGACTAATACAATATCTCTGAGTAGCTTACAATATAATAAAAGTTAAAAAGTGCAGCAATGGAGTTGCACGATAAAGAAGATACGGAATTCTATGAAGCATGGGATAAATGGTATAAGTGGTTAAAACAAAACAAAAAATTTCAAATATTGTTATAAATTAGGAATATTCATGAAGAATTGTAACAACTCTTGCTTCCTTTTCCTACTATATGATGTAAATAAATAGATATATATATAACCAAAATAGAAGTAACAGAAGTTGGAAACACAATAGGAGACTCAATCCATTGAATATAGAACTGTAGAGATAATAGAGATAGTTAAAGCAAAAATAGCAATAGTGTAAAGTGTAAATAGCTACCCTGTTTCCCCCAAAATAAGACATCCCCTGATAATAAGCCCAATCGGGCCAATCCATTGAATATAGAACTGTAGAGATAATAGAGATAGTTAAAGCAAAAATAGCAATACTGTAAAGTGTAAATAGCTATGAAAATGTTATGAAAAAGCTGTAAATGTGGTTAGTTGTTTCTATGTTTGTTTTGGTCTGATGTTTTTGTATGTTAGTATTTTATATGTTGTTTTTAAAAGGAAAAACAAAATAAAGATTATTAAAAAAAAAAAAAAGTTAAAAAGGGCAAAATCAATTAGTATACAATAAAAAGATAAAAACTAAAACTAAAAACCTGGCCATGAGAATCCTCTCTATCCCATCAGCCACCCCCCATTTGGTGAGCCCTGTTGGTAATATTATTTATATTTATTGGTGACTGAAAGCTTCTTATGGAATTTTTGCATAAAAATAAAAAAGGAACACAATTTATGATTTTGATGATTAGATAGGATAAATTATGGAAAAAAAGAGGAGTATCGTGTAATTTTAGAAAGTAAAAATATATTACTTTTATACAGTGGTGAAATCCAATTTTTTTTTACTACCGGTTCTGTGGGCGTGGCTTGGTGGGCATGGTGTGGCTTGGTGGGGGTGGCAGGGGAAGGATACTGCAAAATCTCCATTCCCACCCCACTCTGGGGCCAGCCAGAGGTGGTATTTGCCGGTTCTCCGAACTACTCAAAATTTCCACTACCGGTTCTCCAGAACCTGTCAGAACCTGCTGGATTTCACCCCTGCTTTTATAACATTTTTCTTCATTTTGTTTTTTAACTTTTTTCTTTTGTTGTATTTTTTGCCCTCCTTGCTTTATTCTTTTTCTTTCTTTTTCCTTACTTTACATTAGTTTGTATTAATTTTTATCTTCTTGTTTAGTACTTTGAATAAAAATTATATACAAAAAAGGAAACAAATTGCATTTCCCTGGTGCAGTAGACCACTGCAGAAAAAGCATGGTGGAGAATGGGGTGTTTTAGGAGTCTGAATATAAATCAAGTAGTCATTCATATGTAAGCAGAACAGCTAGTTTGGAATAATGATTAAGGTACCAAACTAGAAACCAGGACTTTGTGAGTTCTGGTCCCACCTTAGGAACCAAGTCAGCTGGATGACTTTGGGGCAGTCTTCCTCTGATTAGTTAACTACATCCTGGAACTGATGATGCACAGAATAGACTAGATTTAACACAGAATAACATTTATGCTTTGAAAGAAGGTAACATGAGGACTTTGGAACAGCATAAATCACAATAATTTGGCTTGTATAATTTAATCTGCTAACGTTGCTTTCTTGTTTGGATACTCTTGTGAGAAACAGACTCACCAGTCAGAAATTTGACAGAGTCATGAAGTGAAGCAGCAAGCAGTTTACTGCATGTAAAATACTTCCTTGCAAGAACAGGTGGCTAGTAGGTAGGCACACCGAGGAATACATTTCTCCAATTTTTTATTCCCTCCAACCCGATCCACAAATCCCTCCCTGCAGCCCCCTTGGACAAAGACCACAGGGTTGCAATCTTCCCAGAATGCCTGTTTCTCCACAAATTTCCCCATACTTAATCTGTTTCCCCACCTTTTGCCTAGGTCCCCTTTTTCCAGACTACCTTTTGTCCCTTTTTTATTTCATAATAAATTGAGGCAAGCTCACTGTAACAACATTGACAAAAAGGCACTAAGAGTAGTCAACTTAATCCTGCGTAGCTTCTTCTCTGGCAACATTACACTGCTAACTAGAGCATACAAAACGTTTGCTAGACCAATTCTCGAATACAGCTCACCTGTCTGGAACCCGCACTGCATATCGGATATTAATACAATTGAGAGAGTCCAAAAATATTTCACGAGAAGAGTCCTCCACTCCTCCACTTGCAACAGAATACCTTATTCCACCAGACTTGAAATCTTGGGCTTAGACAACTTAGAACTATGACGCCTTCGGTCTGACTTAAGCGTAGTACACAAAATTATCTGCTACAATGTCCGACCTGGCAATGACTACTTCAGCTGCAACCGAAACAATACAGGAGCTCACAATAGATACAAACTTAATGTAAACCACGCCAAACTTGATTGCAAAAAATACGACTTCAGCAACAGAGTGGGCAATGCCTGGAATACGCTACCTGACTCTGTAGTTTCTTCCCCAAATCCCCAAAACTTTAACCTGATACTGTCTACTGTTGAGCTCACCCCATTCCCAA
>QLTV01004019.1:56662-77968 GCA_003457575.1 Thermophis baileyi | reverse complement strand
CTCCATTGCAAACAGGCCCCACTCGTGAATTCGACTCCGTCCAAACCGGAGTTTCTTTTTCCGGAACTGCAGGGAAATATATGGAAGAGGGAAACCCCAGGAATGGAGTGTAAATTCTTTATTCTGCTGCCTGAGAGAAACTGCCTTGTGTACACAAAAAACCCAGCATGTAAACTGGATTTTATTATGTCTCAAAGGTGCTTTTCTTCAAGAGGCAACTAGACTTTCTTGTTTTTCTTTGAAGACGTTTCGCTTCTCATCCAAGAAGCTTCTTCAGCTCGGTTTTCAGAGCTGAAGAAGCTTCTTGGAGGAATTGGCTCCATTGCAAACAGGCCCCACTCGTGAATTCGACTCCGTCCAAACCGGAGTTTCTTTTTCCGGAACTGCAGGGAAATATATGGAAGAGGGAAACCCCAGGAATGGAGTGTAAATTCTTTATTCTGCTGCCTGAGAGAAACTGCCTTGTGTACACAAAAAACCCAGCATGTAAACTGGATTTTATTATGTCTCAAAGGTGCTTTTCTTCAAGAGGCAACTAGACTTTCTTGTTTTTCTTTGAAGACGTTTCGCTTCTCATCCAAGAAGCTTCTTCAGCTCGGTTTTCAGAGCTGAAGAAGCTTCTTGGAGGAGAAGCTAAACGTCTTCAAAGAAAAACCAGAAAGTCCAGTTGCCTCTTGAAAAAAAGCACCTTTGGGACAACCATAACCTGGACAACTGAGAATCTCCATAGGATTTTATTATGGTTTTATCGTTTTTTAAAAAAACAGGATGATCAGTCCTCAAAATTCTGAAGGGAAGTTGCACAAAAAAGGAAATGCATCTTCAATTTTGGCCAATTAAAATACCTAAAATAAATGAAAAGGGGAAAGGGAGTTATTTAATTTACAGTACTATCACTGTTCATCTGCTTAAATTTAAAAAATGTTTTAATATATCCTAGGCCTCATCATCAGACAATATCATTAAACCAAAGTTTACTGTCCCAATTTTTTCCATCCACAATGCTCCCAACCCTAGCTGACATCTTCTCTTCCATTTTGCTTAATAAAATCGCTTTGGTACCTTCAGCTGGTTAAGTTTCAGAAGGTCACTATCGAGGATAGCAGAGGTGCCAATGGCACTCAGCAGACGCCTTTGCTCAGATCGTCGTTCTGACAAGATGCGGTTGGTGCCCTGGGAAGGCACGACAAGCTTGTTAGAAATAATGAATGTAAAGGAAGCAGTCAGGAAGAAAAAATCTCATTATTTGAATTATGGATGTATCCATCCTTGGCAAGATGACAATGCCTTAAGGTGGACAGTGTTTCTCTCTGACAGTGTTTCTTAATCTTGGCAACTTTAAATGGTGTGAACTTTAACTCCCAGAATTCCCCAGAGCATCTATATGGGGAATTCTGGTCCACATCGCTTAAACTTGTCAAGGTTGAGAAATACTGCTCTACGGCAGCAAAAATGATACTAGAATTTCTCACATATACTATTTATCGCACAACAAGATCAAAATAAACATACAAACTAACAATCAATTTGCATATTATACTGCCAACAGTTAAAGCTTTTCATATAGTCTTCCATGCTGATAGTGCCTTAGGAGCTAGCTACATGTAATACTTTTTAAATTTTGCAATTTGAATATTCTTTTCCATAACACAGTAAGACTTAACTCATATACACTGATAACCTATACGCCTATAAAATGATAACTTATAAGCCTATAAATAAATCTAAATACTTTAAAATCTATAAATAAATAAACCTAAATATCATAAATGAACAATAACTACTTCTAAATCATGGTATGGCTAACATATGCATGTACCACTACGTAAAATAACTTTAACAAAGGTTGTTCCTTCTACAGTTACCAGGTTAATTGGTTGGAGCAGTGATAGGACATAAAATGAGAGCACACTCAACATTTCCACTTCACATAAACTGCACTTCTGCATTGTTTTCCCATTCTTCTGCTTTGTGCTATTGGATTTTCAGTTTTAAAAACAGTTCCAATCTTTATTAATAAAGGAAAATGACTAACAATTTTAAGCAATGTCTTGTGAAACCTAAGAATATTGAAGAATTGCTGAGAAACATTCCCAGGTTGCTGGTGGTGGATCTTCAGAATCTTAATCTTAAAACCTCACTTGTCAATATTACAAAATGTAGCAGTAGAAAATTTCACAGATTAAGAAAAATCTGGTTAAACCACGAAGCTGAAAATGATTGTGAGCGCTTCTCTCACACAAGGTTTAAGAATTATCATGGTGCAGAATTTTTCATTGTGGTTTATAGCCAGCCCTAGTCTTTATAATGTGTGAGGGTCTACCCATGCTCATTGTGTTTCAATGGTTCCATCAGTTATTCTGGAGTCAGTGCTGCATAGAACATGCTAAACAGATGAACACATCACAAGTACAAAGGCCAAACCTGGGTATCAGCGGTGTCCAACTGCTGCACCGTGACTGGGCACATGTCAAGGTATTTGTCCTTCTCCTTCTTACTGATGTGGTAGTAGCCCTCACTACGGGCACAACCTGTTTGATGTTCCCGCAGGTCAGATGATTTCCTTTTCCGTTTGGGATTTGCAATGTTTGTGAGTGGAGGCAAGGGAGTCAAGGAGAAGTATCATATAGCGCTGATGAAGTTAGCTAGCTAGGTAGTGAAATGTCTACAAACAACCTCAGAGAGCACCAAAAACTCCACAGTTCAACCCTGAGCTACATATATTTTCATCTATTGGAAGACAAATATGACCAGGAAGTATTGCCACAAATACTTCCTGCTCATACGACTCTCCTTTAAAGGCCTTGGACCAACAGGAAGGGAGGAGAAAACAGCCATTTTTTTTCCTCTAGAATTTATATCTTTATATGTAAATAATCACAAAAAGAAAAGTGCCTCCCCATTGTGCATCTTACTGTTTTTAAATCTAATTAGGCAGCATTAAAACTGAATATACAAAACTGAAATCTTGCAATCTTTGATTTTTAAGACAGTTTTTTAAAATACAGGCAAGACTTCATTTAACAACCACAATTGGGACTGACCACTTGGTTAAGTGAAGCAGTCAAAGTGAAACTGTGACTGTGCTTGTGATATTACTTCAGCTGATCCTTTGCTTTACAAACCCGCGAAGGTCTTAAATGCAAGGATTAGTCATAAAGTTACTTTTTCATCACAGTCATAATAGAAAACAGTCACTAATTCAGACGGCTGCTAAATAAGGACTACATGTATCTTCTGCAATTTAACTAGCTGGCCCAAAACTTTTGAATCTATCACAGTTGTAAGAAGTAATCCCAGTTTCAATATTTGCCATGAAGCACAATCCAATCACCAACTGCAATTTGGTAAAAAATAATAATAAGAGGAGACTGAATGTATGTGGAGATTCTCAGTCATTCAGGTCATAGTTGTCTCAAGGGTGCTTTTTCAAAGGCAACTGGACTGTTTTTTTTTTCCTTTGAGGAAGAAGTTTCACTTCTCATCCCAGAAGCTTCATCGGTTTTGGCAGGATGGTGGGGGCGATAGAAGGAGGGATTCCTTCCATCGCCCCCACCATCCTGCCAAAACTGATGAAGCTTCTTGGATACGAAACGAAACGTCTTCTTCCTCCTCAAAGAAAAAACAGTCCAGTTGCCTTTTGAAAACGCACCTTTGAGAGGAGACTGAATAGCAGCTCTGGAGGAGAGATAGTATCATTGCACTTAAAATATAGTCTTGTACACCAAAGGTTCTGTTGTTTTGGAAAATAAAATTCTTTATGCTGTATACTTCACGTTTGATAGAATTCCATGAAGTTTGCCCAATGAAGTCTAATAATGGGATTCTGAAATTAACTCTTTTCCTACTTCCTTTAAATAAAATAGGTAATATGTTAGGGAGGATGGAAAGCCCTAGATGTACTGACACTACAGATTCCATCTTGGTTAACAACCATTCCTTCTACCTAGAGAATTGCAGATCTTTGAAGGAAAGGAGGGAAGGACTAGAATGTGCAACAGAGGAATCCCAGAAGAACTCAACAAAATATAATACCCAAAAATCTCTGCTGATGGTATGATAAAGAGTGCTAAAGTGGGATAGAGAAGCTGTCCAGATGCTGAACTACAATTCCCAGCCTGGCCTGTGCTGAAGAACACTGAAAACTGTAGCACAGAGGCACCTGAAAAGCCTCACGTTTGCTATCCTTTCAATACAAGTTCAGGAGAGCCACAGCCTACCCACAAATCTAACATATATTTCAGGAAGGATATTGGTGTGCTGGACCCAATGGGTGTCATTCAGCCAGTCTGTGCTATTGTCCTCATGCAGCAAGCGCTCATACATCAGCCTCAAGTATTTCATGTCTTCCAAATCTAGCCCTGAATTCCAGATGTCATACAAGATTGTCATCTGTTCAAATTCACTGCGTGTCTCAAGGACTGGGGGCGGAAGTGGGGGCTGGGTAGGGGTGTGCTTATGTGAATGAGAACGCAGAGATCTCCTACGAATCTCCCCTTCGTCACTGCTGTCAAGGCTCTCGTCATCCTCTTCCTCCTCCTCCTCACTCTCACAAGGGAACAGACTCTCTGGGCCAAAAGGTAATGCTCCTGGATCTTTTACGGCCTCCTCCTTTAGGCCATGTGGAGGTTTCTTCGTCTGTGGCTGCTGCTGGTCTGGGACAGCAGGTGCCTTAGGTTTTTCGAGAGGTTGGGGAGGTGGAGGTGCCAGTGCAACAAGATCGCCCACTTCAGATTCAGTTCTGACTTCACTAGCATCTGCCACGATCTCCTCAGGAGCCTCCAGAACCTCACCAATGTGCTCATTATATACGTCCATCTGCAACAAGTCAGCAGAACCAAGCAGCGTTGCCTCATCGTGTTTCCGGGAGACAGTTACTGGTGCTGCACGCACTGCCATGGCATAGTTATGCTCCATGAAGATGCTGCTGACTTCAAGGGATAACACGGGCAGCAGAAGCAGACGCTTTGGCTCCTGAGATTCATCCGAAGTCTCCTCCAAATCTTCTCTACCTGCAACGGCGGGCATCTTGAGAGCCACATCTGCCAATATGGCCAGGTCAGGCTGATTGGCCAGCTCCAGTAATGAGGAAGCCCCCATCTGCTCACGCATGTGCAGTCTATCTTCCTCTGGGGGTTGTGGTACCCTGAAATGTTCTGAGCTTCGGGAGCGAGAACGGTTTCGGGATCGACCAGTTGGCATATCCTCTGACCAACATTTCACAAGAGAAGCGTGGTCTACTGGCAGGTTGCTGATTGTCCTTTGACTGGCTTTTGGCGGCTCCCGCCTGCGGCTGGGAGGAGCCACTAGCTTTACCAGGGAGGCTGTGGGAGGCAAAGGGCAGGTAACTGGAACCGGGGCATCTGAGGTCAAGGACACTTGGGGTGGTAGCATGGGTTCCACAGGAACTAATGGAAATTGTGCTTCCTCTGTGGGGACAGGAGGAGGAGGTGGGGGCGGTGAGGCTAGGAGACCCAAAGGTGCCGATTCCAGTGGCTTGTCCAAGGTCCCTTCATCCTCACCAGGAACTGAGAAGGACACTGTTTTCCGGCGTTTCTTGGGTGGTGGCAGAAGTCGAATGGGCGAGGAAGGTCGTTCTTCTTGTCGTGTTCGCTCTTCTGGGGCTGTCCAGACACCTTTCTCCTCTATTGCTGGGACTAGCAAAGTATCATTTTGAGGAGCAGGCTTCTCCTCAACAACATGGCCTATATGAGGGAATAAATTTTGTTAACTATTTAAGGAGTTCTTTCAGGGCTAGGTATAAAGATATAAAAAGCTTTCTTATTTTCAGCAATGAAGGGACAAAAAGAAAAAAAAGTATTTATCTATGGATTCTTGATTTGGTCTATTTATTTAAATGGAGATTTTAAAATTAGATTGCTAACATTTGTAGCTGAGCATTAAAGAAGCAGGACAGGAAGAGTCTTGATGCTTTTGAATTGGTGTCTGTCAGCCCTCCTGGGTAAACTAGACAGACAACACAACTAGATGAGCTAAATCTACCTTATTGAAAGGCTACATTAAGAGAATTTTGCAAGTCTGAACGTAGAAAACTTCCTGATGCCACCTTTAACTGCTTGATTTATTAGAGCGGGTCTTTTCTAAGTTTCTTCTCTGACCATTAAGCCACTGGGGGCTCCTCCCTCTCTTGTCTGAGTGTTTCCTAGGCAGCATCTCTTCCCCGCTTTCCCCAAGGTCATTCCCACATTCCATTAGTGTTGCAGAATATCACAGGCAGTCAAGGAAACAAACAAATGGATCCTCGAACAAAGAAACCCAGAGTTCTCACTCGAGGCACAATGACCAGTACCAAATTATCCAAGATAATCCAAATGACCAAGATCCCCCCCCCTTAAATATGATTTTTAGATTGCAATGACCTACTATAATCCGTTTTGACAATCAAAGCAATCATAGTTTCTCTTGGGGAAGGCTTTAATGCAAAATCATATCAATACCATGATGGGTGTGTAAAACATTCCAGCAATTCAGAGCTGTTTTGAGGTCAAACACTTCTAACATGGTTAAAATAAGGAAATAGGGGACACTGACATCCCCTAAACTCTGCTGAAGATATTACCTAGCCTGGTAACGAAATGTTTGGAAACCAACCCACAAGCTCAGAGAATAAACCTTCACCCAGGGGTGGGATTCTACCGGTTCGGACCTGTTCAGGCGAACCCCTAGCTCCGACAATCAGCCCAGAGTGAACCGGTTCACTCCGACATTCAGGTGGGCCCGCCCGCCCGCCCCTGCATTATTCTGACCTATATTTCCTTTGTTTGAAGCCCAGCCCGCCTCAGCTGTTTTACTCACCGGGGCTGCAGTATAATGTAAGTTTTAGAGCTGTTTTCAAACGCGAAGCGCATGCACAGCGAACCGGTTGTTACACCAGTTGAATCCCACCACTGCCTTCACCCTCATGGTTAAAGTAACTTGTTTCACAGTCAAAGCAGCTACTTTGCACACAAAAATTAGCCATTCTGAGCATGACCATATGGTGTTTCAAATAGTCCTCAACTTATGATCACAACTGAGCCCAAAATTTATGTTGCTAAGCAAGACATTTGTTAAATGAGTTTTGCCCCATTTTACGACCTTGTCACAGTTGTTAAGTGAATCACTGCAGTTCTTAAATTAATAACACGATTGTTAAGTGAATCTGGCTTCCCCATTGAGTTTGCTTGTCAGAAGGCCCCAAAAGGTGATCACATGACATTGGGACACTGCAACTATCATAAATATGAGTCAGTTGCCAAGCATCCAAATTTTGACCACATGACCATGGGGATGCTATAACGGTCGTAAGTGTGAAAAACGGTCTTAAGCCACTTTTTTCAGTGCCATTGTAACTTTGGTCACTGAACAGACTGCTGTAAGTCGAGGACTACCTGTATGAAACATTCCACATTTCATTTGGAATGTTTTGCATTTCTCTTAATATCATCATGTCCAAGTAAAATGAACCCTTCTCCCTATTCCTACTCATGATAATTTATTATTAATTAGGCTGATTTGTAATCTATCATTCCACGTGGCCGATTCTATTAAGGCCTGTCGAAAGAACCTTAGGCTGTGAGGGCTCCAGGTGCAACAATACTGTCAGCCCTGGAAGCCATCTTTTTCGTTGGAGCTTTCAGGGCTGCCACAGTTAGTGCCTGGGAAAACGGGAGGGGTGGATTACAAAGAGTGGTGGAGGATTAACAATAACAACATTCCTTTCTCTGGGAGTCAAGGGCATTCGGCCTGCACTTGGATGAGTGTGACTGGGGGATGTCTCCAGTTGGGACGGTGAATTGATTGGACCATGTGATGGACTTGTGGGTGCAGGGGATGGATCTTTGACTTTCTTTTGGGTGAGGAAAACCCAGAACTCTCAGATTCAGGTTTTCCCAGATGTGCCAATATGACATCTCTAATAAAATGGAACTTTGAGGAACTTCAAGCCTCGGAGTCTTCTTTCGTTGGGGGTGTTAGTTGGAACCCTGACAAATAGTGGTGGTGATGTGGAAGAGAGACAGGAGAACTTCTGTAGGAGTGTAAAAAAAAAAAAGAGGCCACATGATTTGGTGACAAACTGAAGATGGAAAGACAGACGTCAAAGAGAACATTAAGGCTTTATCTTTGATCAATAAGGTAGATTGTGTCATTGTCAATGGACACTGAAAGCTCATACAAAGAGGCCAGGGGAACAAAGTTAAAGTGGGTTAACCTTGGACATATCAGTTCTGAGGCAGTATCAGAAAAACATTTGGAAATGTCTGGTACAGAAAGATAGAACTGAGCGTTATCGGCAGAAAAGTGGCACCAAAAACCGTAATACAGAATTAAGTCATTTAGGGACAGCATACATGTGTACAAAGCCCTGAGGTTGTTTTCGAATTAGTGGTTGCAAACAGGGCAAATTACTCCTAGCTTCAAAGCACAGGAATTGTGATAAGATGCAGCTGCTGTCCTCCCCATTTCTCAACCTTCATTCTGGAAGGACCAATAGGCTTTTCCTAGGGAAATCCAGAGCTTAGCATCTCACCTTGAAGCAGAGCTGCTTCTGACTTCTTCTTGCCCATCTCAATGTCTGTTCCTGGCCATATTCTCTCTTCCGTGCGTCCCAATGACTCAGATGGATGGATATTTGTGGCAGAATCATCTATTTCATCCATGCTCTCAACCTCATCAGATGATGACGATGATGACAAGGAAGATGAGGAAGAAGAGCTGCTTTCGGAATCAGAAGTGCTGTCACTGTCCTCGTCAGACTCCTCATAAGGTGAATACTTGGATGAACCATCGCTATCACGATCTGTGCCAAGGATAAAGAATGAATAAAATAATTCCAAGATTTTTCCACATGTTGCATGATGACGGGTCCAGAATTTAGCTTTCTCAGGATTCCATTATTATTACTGTTGTTGTTTCAAATGAGAATACATTTCAATGTGAGAAAACTGAAGAAACAGAAAGGCCAGATTTTAGACACTTACCAAATTCTTTGTCCTTCCTTTTGAACTGAAAAATACCTGCAAAGTATTTTCTTTTATACACTTACAGGAAAATAGATAAGGCCCAAACTGAATACTTTACACCGAGTTTAGTTTGGGGTTTTAATCAGTTTAATCAGTGAGTAGCACATGGATATATTTATATTAGTAACACTGCCAAATGCTGATGGTTCGGCTGACCTATGACAGAGAAATGCTCTGAAAATTATATGAATGGGGGAGATAAACTTGGAGTGGTGGAGGTGATGAGTGCACATTTGGAAGAAATGAATTCATTAAAAGCTGTATTAAACACATTTCTAAGAATTTGAAATTATTTGTTTAAAGAATTTACCTGACTAACCACTGCAGCTCTCCAGACAGCATACAATAAACAAAAAACAAAAAAAAAAATCCAAAACAAAACAAGATAAAGAGTTTCAATTTAAACCCAACTTTAACCTCCACAGGTTTCAACAAACTGTTATTACGATTAGCATGAAGATATAGATAATGGCATGTCGCCATGTATGTCAGCTAATGAGGTCTCATCAATTAATTAACTGAAAAATACCTTCAGACTGTTCCCTCTTTCTGCTGCGTCCTCTGGCACCTTGTTCATCTTCGCGCCGCTCTTCCTCTTCCTCCTAGGAAGACAGTGACATAAAGTTCCTCAAGGACAAGCCCATTACCCACTCATCCCCCAAAATGCATCCATAGCAAAGTCTGGGTAGAATTCCCAATCACAGAGCAGTAGATTTATCTCAACAACATTTAAGGCTTGCAAAATTATTCTGAATTCTGCAGTGGAACCATTTCCTTTGGGAGGCTTTTTTGGAGAAGCATGACAAGAAAAGAAAGGAGTTAAGGTTCTCCTGGGAATCAACATGCCATCTGACCAAGCACACAAGGGTAACTCGGGATCTAGAGGTCAATAAGCCTTCTGTAACACATACAAACTGTTTCCAAGTTAATTTGTGGTGGGAACCAACTGTAACATGGAAGACCCACAAACATCCAGAGTACATGAGCATAATGCTGGCAGGTACAGCTCAAACAATGTTAGTTTCCTCTCACCTTCTCTGAGGAGGAGTCCTCAGATGCCTCCTCTCCTTCACTGTCCAGACAAAAAAGTTTTCGCCGCTTTCCTGGACCTTTGATCCTTTCATCGTCCCTCTTGGAGGTCTTGGGTATTTGCAAGGATTTTTTATCTGCAAAGTGGAATAGAGAAAGAAAATGAAGAAAGAAGCAAGAGACACCAAGGAACTTCATCTCCCTTTCCTGCTGCAGCCACGTAGGCCAATGGGGATGGTATCCTCTAAACCTCCCTGTGCAGCCCATTTCCATCACAGCTGGCCAAACCTATCTTGGTTTCATTTTTCTTTTTTTATCCAGTTCTGCATCACACCTATTCAGACTGTAAACCAGAGAAGGGACAGCCTGGTTTTTATTCAGATCATGGGAACTTTCCTGGCTAAAGCAAAGGATACTGATGCTTTGTAAGAAAATAAAACATGTCATCCTCTCGCCGATTATAAAAGGTTAGAGCAGGGGTCCTCAAACTTTTTAAACAGGGGGCCAATTCACGGTCCCTCAGACTGTTGGGGGGCCGGACCGGCTGGGTGGGCATGGCTAGGTCATGTGACTAGGTGGGCATGGCCAATTTAACACTCCATTAAACAATGCACACAAATTAAACTTTAATTTGTTTTGCTCCTGGGGGTGTTTTATTTGCTTTTGTTTGCATGTTGCTCTTTTGGTTGACTTTTCCCATTTTTTGGCCTTCTGGGGCATCTGTGCGTCCCGTTTTTCACCTCCCCTGCCTTCAGAAGCATTCTGCTGGCCAAAAATGTGCCATTTATTGGCCTTCTGGGGCATCTGTGCACCCCATTTTTCACCTCCCCTGCCTCCAGAAGCATTCTGCTGGCCAAAAACAGGCAAAAATGGCCCCTTTTTTGCCAAAAATGGGCCCTTTTTGCCCGTTTTTTGGCCTCCTGGGGCATCTGTGCACCCCGTTTTTCACCTCCCCCGCCTCCAGCAGCATTCTGCAGGCCAAAAAGAGGCAAAAATGGCCCGTTTTTTGGCCAAAAACGGGCCGTTTTCGGCCATTTTTTGGCCTCCTAGGGCATCTGTGTGCCCCGTTTTTCACCTCCCCCGCCTCCAGCAGCATTGTTGGCCTTACCTTTCAGTTCCAGCCCACGGGGATCGCGAAGGTAAGTCCTGCGCTCGGCCGAAGGGTGGGCGGGGTGATGTGGGCGGGGCAGCCTCGTGGTCCTGCGTGGGCCGGATTAATGGCTTCGGCGGGCCGCATGTGGCCCGCGGGCCGTAGTTTGAGGACCCGTGGGTTAGAGTATAAACAACAACCTGGAGGTGAGGCAACGTACCTTCCTCATCCTCTTCGGCAGGAGTAGAAGGGTGGGGCTGTTTCACTTCGCTGTACTCTGAGATTTCAGAGGGTTCTTTCCTTTTCACCTGTGGCAAAAAGGAAACAAGGGGTTTCCTGAGTAGAGCACCATGTTTCAGATGGCAGTCAAACTAAATCATTTGTCCCTTAAGAAATATGAGTTCCACTCTGTACAGCTTCCTGAACAGGCCTCCAGCCCCAGAGGACACCCTGGCCTTTACCTTGAAGGACGGGAGCCTGAGGACTCCTCGAAAGCCAGTCCCAAAGCCAAAGCCCTCCAGGCCACCGGTCCCACCACTCTTGGCCCAGTCCACTAGAGACAGAAGGGCGGGATCTTTCAGTTTGGTTTTGTCCTTCTCCTCTTCCTTGGCTAGCTGTTTAACAGTGTTCTGGAAAGGCTAAAGACAATAAGATTGCAGCATTGATTAGGAAATGATTAGGGGCAGAGTGGAAGAAAACAGCATTCTGGATGTGGGGAAGAAAGGAGGGTATACAACAGAAGAGTCTTCAAAAGTAGTAAGCTGGCTTACAGAACTAGTGTCTGAGAACTATTTTATTAATCTCAAAGTTTATGAAAGAACTCACTTCTTATAAAGGTTGCCTACCTATATGCCTACCTTTATTTCAAACTACCCTACTGCTTACTATCCTCACCACCTATTGTGACATATGGGCTGATTTCATATAATAAAGCACAACTGCTATATTCATTAGAAAGCTATTTCCAAATAAACCTTATTATGGCTCAAGGAGAGAGCCTCCCCCATCTCAAGGCTATCACTGCTCTTTGATCTCCTTCCTGATGTCATAATCCACAATTTTAGAAACCCAAACCCATCATCCAAGATATAACTTGTAAAACATATGAACAGTTATTTGGGTTCCTAATATATTGTGGTCAATTGTGTTTGTGTGTGTGTGTGTGTGTATCTACTTGGGCCCAATATTGCCAAACTACTCAAATAGACAATACAGGTATTCCTCAACTTACGACCACAATTGAGCCCAAAATTTATGTTGTTAAGTGAAAAAATTGTTAAGTCAGTTTGCTCCATTTTACGACTTTTCTCACCACATTTGAATCACTGCAGTTCTTAAATTAGTAACACAGTTGTTAAGTGAACCTGGCTTCCCCATTGACTTTGCTTGTCAGAATGTCACAAAAGGGGATCACGTGACTCCGGGACCCTGCAACCGTCATAAATGTGAGTAGGTTGTCAAGCATCCAAATGTAAATCACATGACCATGGGGATGCTGCAACGGTCATTAGTGTGAAAAATGGTCATGTCACTTTTTTCAGTGCCGTTGTAACTTTGAACCATCACTAAATTAACTGTTGTAAGTTGAGGACTACCTGTACACAAACAGATAACCTATCTCCCATTTCCTTCCAATTTGCCTCAGATGGGTGGCAACCCATGCCTTTCATTCCCCTGCCGCAAAATCACCTTGGCCTTTTCCTCTTTGCACTCCCACCACTTGTCAAAGGTGCTGAAAGCCACATTCTCAACCATCTTGCGATTGAGGTCTCGCTGCATGATGCTCTTCATCTCCTGCATGAGGGTTGCAAGGACACTGTCCACTACAGAGGCGTGTGGATCTTCAGGAAGCGGTGGGAGCGGAGCCACCTCTTCCTGATATCCCCATGGAGCTGTCCGGAAATCAAGCAGCCTCTGTGGAGGGGGCAGAGGCGGCTGCTCCGAGGAATGTTGTTGTTGTTGCTGCTGTTGTTGCTGCTGCTCTGAGGTCCCAACTGCTGATGGCTGCTGCATGAAAAGGTGGTCTTGCTGGAAGTGGTGACTGCCCTGCTCCAGTAAGTACCCAGCTCCGTACAGAGGATGACCACAGAAAGAAGCCGCGTCCCGGTGATAGGAGAAAGGGTCCTCATACTGGCCTTTGCTTTGACGCAGCTGCTGAAGGCGGCTCAGCATCTGGGTTTGCATCTGGAAGGACATGGGCATCCCACCCCACTGGTTGCCAAGCCGGTTCATGAGCTCCATGGAGTTGACAAAGTCATAGATGTGGGGAGCACCACGGCCTCCACCCACCACATTTGCTTGTCCTCTGAAATCGGACAGGCGATGACCGTGCTGGGGACCGACTTGGCCAAAATTAGAGAGTGAATGGGTTTTACCCGCCAGGTGAGGGAGGGAGACAGACATGAGAGGCTGGATTGGATAAGAGGGCGGTGGTTCTGGATGATGGTGGGAAGCAAAGGAGGACACCCCCAATTGCATGTGGCCCAGAACTGATGGCATCACAGAAAAATGTGGGTCGGACACCCCTGCCACAGGAGTTGGAGGCTCAACTTCGGCTTCATCTTCGGAAATGTCCATGTCTTCACCTGAAGACTGCTGACATGCCTGATTAAGAATCGGAAGGAAAGAGAACAGCAAAGGAAGTGGTAGAGTGAATGAATTAGGCACATAATCTATTCGCCTGAAGGCAGCTCAATCAACTCTCACTTGCAGCTCGCAAAATATGAGTTCCCCATTCCTGCATTCTCACCACCTGCCAGTCTAATAAAGCTACTGATATTCTCAGCTTAGAAATCAAGAAAAACAGGGCCACATCTGCCAAATTTTAAAATGCTTGATTACAGAAAGATTACTAGTCTGATTTCTCATTCTAAACATTGCCTGGTTAAGCAACCCATTTGAAAGTTCCCAAGAATTGATTATTTGCAAGATCAACAAAATTACCACCTGATAGGCATGCAAATTAAGCTGACATACTATTAAAATAATTCACATTCTATACACTTAAAACTGCAAAGTTTTCAGTGCATACAGCCAGGGAAAAAGTACACCTATGTATATTATGATCTAGCAGGCTTATGTTCAAAATTGCAGAATAAAACTATTCTCTGGCTGCTCCATTTTATTGTCCTAATATTCTTTGGGCACTAAACGTACTATTTTTTCAGGCCCATTTAGGGTTTTTACCCTAGATCCTTTAAAAAAAACAAAACACTGTACTTTAGCAAGCTTTCTTAGACATCAGCCCTGAAACATTCTTCTGTGTGAATGGTACTGTTCTGCCCCAGAAGGTTGCTTGTTCAGAGACTGCCAACAGAGAACCACTCACATCAATTCTATTAAACAAAACAAAAAGCAGATTCCAAATCCTGAAAACTTACCCTGTCTTGCCCATTAGCCTTCGGGGATTCGTCTCCTGCTGCCGCATCCACGGCTGGCACCACATCTTCAAAGCTGACTGGAACAGGTGGTGGTGGGGTGCAGGGGCCATGTGGCTCTGCTCCCTTGGTCCCCTTCTCTTCCTCTTCCTCTTCGGTGTCTAAATTGAGAAAAGAAAACTTGGACCGCTGCTCCTTCAGCAGCATCTCAATGCGGGAGTCCAAGCTGCTGTGCTGAGCAAAGGGTACGCTTTCATTGGTAGTCTCAGGAGCAGGGGAACCAGATCGGGCTGGTGAGGTCTGCACAGCAGGAGAATGAGATCGGTCATCAATCCCTGGGGCTATAGTCACTGCTGGACTGATGTTCTCTTTAGTTTCCTGAGCAAGAAATTCTGTGGGAGGTAGGGAGTTGGCTGCAAACGTTTCTGCCGTAGGGAGCAGCCGGTAATCCTGATCCACAGTGTGGGGTTCTGCAGGCACAGAGAAGGGCTCTGGGGTGGCTGTGTAAGATGGGTAAAGCACACTGGGTGCTGGGAAATGTTCCACACTCTGCTGGGCAAAACCATGACTGTTCTGGAAATGAATGCTTTCTGATGCCGTTGTCACAGATGAGGAGCAAGCTGCAGCAACAACACAGGTGGAAGGAGTAGTGGTGGTGACTGTGGATGAAAGAGTAGGATCATCCCGTTGAGAACGTTCTCTGTGTCGGGAATGGAAGCCAGAGTCCTCTCTTGGATGAGAGCGATAAGAGGAGGAGGATGATCGCCCTGAGGTGGATGAGAGGCGCTGATATCGGCTACTACTGGTTGTGGCCGCACTACTGCTGCTGCCACCACCGAACTGCTGACTGTAAGGGGGGTAGTGATGGTCATTGCTGCGGTAGTGAGTGGAGGAAGATGACGAAGATGATGTGGATGAAGTATAGTGCCGGCGGAAGTACGAGTCTGAAAAGCTGTTCTCATGCCGAGAGGATTTGTATGACGTTGACTCTGGCTGGTAGCTTGAGTAGCCTGGGGTCCCTTGCCTTGGAGAGGAAAAGAAAGAAGCAGTTCCATGAGCACCTGCCCATCTTTTCTGCCCCAAATGAACTGGCTCATATATTATTTAAGATCATTTCCCCAAATCTTGTCTCAAATGGGGGCGGGAGAAACCCTTACCTGCTAGAATAGGCAGAATCCTGTGAATATGGTGTTCCTCCTCGAGGGGTATATGGAGTCCCCTGGGACTGTGGTGTATACTGGCCATAAGAAGAAGGTGTGTCTTTTCGGCCACTGGAGTATGGAGTGTCCTGAGAACAAGGGGTGCCGTTGCCAGGCGTTGAAGGCATTGCATTACTCAGGTACAACGAATTGGCCGAATGGTGTCTTCGAGACTCTGACTGTAAAAAGAATAATGTTGACAATCGCTTGATATCACTTCTTGCTCAGAGCTAAAATTCATGTGCAATGCAAAGCCAAGTGGCTCAAGCCACACTGCCTAATAGGTAAGCATCTTTCTTAGATGACACGTAACATTTTCTTAGCTCAGCTACTTCACAAGTGCACAAATGGCAAAATTGAAGACTGAGCTGCCTAAAGCAAGGCATCAGCTACTACCTATAGGACACAGGAGAGTTGCAGGTAGGCAATGAATGCAGTTCAGCAGAGGGAAGGGAGCAGTATCCTAGCTGTATCAAGAAAGCAGAAGTTAGTAAGAAATTCTCTCTTATTGGGTGATCAAACAATTAAGCAAGTCTGTGATGACCCAGGGCACGGCACAGAGATAACACAAAGAGCTGGCAGTTCAAACGGCCCCTTTATTGCTCCAAATCTCCCCAAATGCTCCCACGTTTCTGGCAAGTCCCAGAGCAGAGGGAGAACCAACCCCCACACAAACCTCAAGCAGCCTCTGGCTGCAATTAGTCCAGCCCAGCACTGTCTGTACCAAGGCTGCACGGCAATAAATCCCAAATGTATTTGGCAAAACAAGAGCAAAGCAAGGAGTTCAGGGAGCAAAAGATCCAGATTATTAGTCCAGAACGCCAACAAGGAATGCAAGGACTCTTGGCAAGTTCAAACTTCGGCACACAACACTTCAGGAACTCAGCGTTTGTTCCCAACAAATGCCCCTCCCCACGGCATCTCCTTAAGTCTCATTCCCCAGGTGTGCCTCGTGAAGATGGGCAGGGCACTCTACTCGCGAATGGCCTGCTCAGTCTGCGCTGGTCACACCTTCTCTGCACTCTCCGAGCCCTTGCATCAGGAGGGGGTGGTTCTTGCTCCTCGTCTGAGCTCTGTCTCTCCTCCCTGCCTGCAGGCCTGACTAATTCCGAACAGCCTTGCCTGGACTGACTCTGCCCTTCCCCAGTTTCCTCCAAGGCCAACGGAGCTGCCCTCTCACATGCTGTCAGTTCTTGTTCCAGCTCATCTTCCTCTGCAGAGTCAGACTCCGATGGGGGCATGACAAAGTCTTAAACAGAGAAGAAAACCTACAGGGGAGATCTTGTGAAGAAAAAGGGGCACCTAAACTAATCCAGTAGATTCAAATAAGTTTCTAAAGTTACCGAATCAGCTGAGAACTTCTCATTCAGCATTTTGCTTCCAGTTGGGACAGTCTGGGGTGTGAAAGAGCCATTCACAATCAGTTCATAATATTTCATACGCTGTTGACCTGTAAAAACAAAAAAGCAGTTGCCATTCAAAATCAGGGTGATGACACTAAATTAGGAGCGCGACTAAAGGAAGGTCATTTACCTTTGATGTCAAGCTGGGCATGAATGATGTTGCCCATGACTGAAGTGTTGTGCAGGTTCTTGACTGTCTCCTTCGCCCCCCTTGTGCTGGTGAAGAGCACCTTGGCCAGACCCAGGTGCTTGCCATTCTTTGGATTATACAGAATCTCAATCTCCTCAATGTCGCCATACTTTTTGCACATCTCACAGAGAAAGGATTCCTTTATGTTATCATTGAGCCGGGCAAATGTCACCTCCTTCAGAGGGATCTGGCCCACATAGTACTCATCTAGCTGCAGCAATGACAGAAGGCAAGATGGGATGAGGAAGCTAAAATCAACCTCCAGTTAAGTTACATACCAATAATTAAGAAAATACTGGCAGTTGGCAAATTTTTAAAGAATACTGATAAGGATAGACTTGGAAATCACAGTTCTGCTGGACTGAACTTTGATCAGCTGGGTCCAGGTCTCTGGCCCTTGAAGTAGATGAAGCAGATATTTCTCCATTTAAATCCCAGATCATATTACTTCAAGTACAATTTATTACCATTTCCCTGGCAGTAATTTCTAAAACTAAAAGGGGCGTTGGTCTTACTTGATACGCTCCTTCTCGTTAATGTGGAGACAGCATCCAGGAATGGGTTAACTCCATCTGCAATCCTATTGGACTGAGTCTGCATTTTAAAAGCACGCCTCCTCCGGCTCCTCCCCCAGCTTTTGATGAAGGAGATGACACAGACTGACGTGTTTCGATGACGTGAAAAACTGTTCAGTGTCCTCAAGCAATAAACTGTCCAGATAAAAAAAAACACACACACACACACCCCTACCGCACCCAGGGCCGGACGCGACTCCGGGTGGGACTGGATGCTGTCTCCACATTAACGAGAAGGAGCATATCAGGTAAGACCAATGCCCCTTCTCCATCCAAGTGGAGACAGCATCCAGGAATGGGACATACCAAAGCTGGAAGTCCTATTGGGAGGGTGTAGTCTGGTCTGGGCCCGCCTGGTCCACATGAACTCGTTGAAGAACCCTTCTGCCAAAGGGTGTCCAATTTATAATGGCAAATAAATGGTGATGGAGAGGACCAGGTAGCCGCCCGACAGACCTCTTCTACAGATGCTTGGGTCGCCCAGGCGACAGAGGTGGCAGTGCTCCTAGTGGAATGGGCGGTGACCCCTCTAGGCACAGGCAATGACTGAGCTTCGTAGGCTGTAGAGATGCACGCCCTAATCCACCGACCCAATGTGGAGGGCGTGACTTTAGAACCCATAGAAGCCGGTTGAAAAGAAACAAATAGAGATTCTATCCATCTCCATGAGGAAGTCCGTCTGATGTAAATGCGCAAAGCCCGACGAACATCCAGCGTATGCCATCGATGTTCTAGACCATGTGCTGGATTAGGACAGAAATTTGGAAGAACTAGCTCCTGTGCCCTATGAAACCATGTGTTGATTTTGGGAAGAAAGGTAGGATCAAGTCTCAAGACCACCCTGTCCGGATGGAAAATACAAAGGTCGAACCTAATAGACAGAGCCCCCAGCTCCGAAATCCGCCTGGCAGATGTGATGGCCACTAGAAAGGTCACTTTATAAGAAAGGAACTGGAGAGAAGCCTCCCTCAACGGTTCGAATGGACCTCGAGTCAGGGCATTCAGGACTTTGGTTAAATCCCAAGTAGGGAACCGGTGCACCACCGGAGGACAGAGGTTAGTTGCCCCTCTCACAAACTGATGAATTGCTGGATGTTGAGAAAGTGAGTCCAAGGTCCCGCACGTCAGGATAGAAGCTAGAGCAGCTATCTGTCTTCTGATGGTGTTCGGGGAAAGACCGCTGTCCAACCCCTCCTGGAGGAATTCTAAGAGCTGCGGAATGGAAACGTCCATGGGATTGAGATGACTTTTCACACACCAGGAACAAAAGGCCTTCCATGTGGCGTCGTATATCCGGTTAGTTGATGCTCTGCGAGAGGCCTGCATAGTCCTAATGACCCTGGAGGAAAATCTACTACCCCTCAGGAGGCTCCGCTCAAGTGCCAGGCGGTCTGGGAGAGGGACACCCTGATAAGTTCACCAGGTCTGCGAACCAAGGTCTCCTGAGCCAATGGGGTGCCAGCAGCAACAGCTCTGCCTTCTCCTCCAGCATCTTCCTTATGACCCTCGGGATGAGAGGAAGAGGAGGAAAGGCGTACAGAAGACCTTGAGGCCAGGGGCTGCGCAGAGCATCTATCGCCTCTGCCCCTGGCGTCGGGAACCTGGCGAAGAATCGAGGTAGTTGACAATTGTCCCAAGTTGCGAAGAGGTCGACCGTTGGGAGCCCGAAGCGATCCGTCAACTCTTGGAACAGGGCCGGGTGAAGGCGCCACTCCGCCTGGTCTACAGATGCTCGGCTGAGCCAGTCCACTTGAACGTTGGCCACTCCCGAAATGTGAGCCGCTCAAATGGACCGAAGATGCGACTCCGCCCAGAGGCAAAGTTGCTCGGCCTCCAGCATCAGCGGCTTGGAGTGGGTCCCCCCCTGGCGGTTGACGTGGGCCTTGGCGGCCACATTGTCCGTCAACACCAAAACGTCCTGTCCTAAGACCAAGGCCCTGAAAGTCCTGAGAGCCAAATGAATAGCCCGGAGCTCTAGCCAATTGATATTGTGGCTCAGGTCCTGAGGAGACCAGCGACCCTGAGCCATGTGGGACTGTAAGTGAGCTCCCCAGCCGAACAAACTGGCATCGGTCGTAAGGACGAGACGGTGCAGTTCCCTGAAGTGACAACCCCTGGAGATTGCCTCTGATGTCCACCAATCTAGAGAATTGAGTACCTCCAGAGGAACCTGGACCTTGGCCAACGCACTGCCCCTTCCTGCCCTCTGATACGGGAGCAGGAACCATTGTAAACTTCTGCTGTGGAGACGGGCCCAAGGTGTGATGGCGAAGCATGACACCATCTTTCCCAGGAGCTGGGAATGAAGGAGCAGCGGGACCACGTGTTCCCTCTGAACCTAGCCCGCCAGTTCCCTCAGGCTGGACTGGCGTTCCTGAGACAAGTACACTTTGGACTCCACTGTATTTATGACCGCCTCCAGATGGGTCAGTCTGGTAGTAGGCACTAGGTGGCTCTTGGGCACATTGATGGAAAAACCGTGTGCCTGAAGCACCTGTATCGTGTGGGCCAAGTCTATCTCTGCCTGATGTGCTGAACTGGACTGAATAAGGATGTCGTCCAGGTAACATTGGAGCCTGATGGGAACCGCCCTGAGATGACCGGCTAGGGCCGCCATAAGCTTGGTGAACACCCGTGGGGCTGAGGATAGGCCGAATGGAAGGGCACGATACTGGTAATGTTGCCCTGCGTAAGAAAAGCGGAGGAATTTCCTGTGGGCGGGGAGGATGGGGACGTGAAGGTACGCTTCTGTAAGGTCCACCAATGTGAGGAAATCGTTCCCTCCGACGGTCTCTAGTATTGTCTGCAATGACTGCATCTTGAACTGGCGATAGAGGACCCGGCGGTTCAGGGTCTTTAGATCCAGAATCACCCTCCAACCCCCCAAGGCCTTCTGGATGACGAACCGGGAGTAAAACCCGTGTCCTTTTTGCTCCTCTGGAACCAGCTGAATGGCCCGAATTTCCAACAGATGATTAACGGCCGATTCCATGAGGAGCTGCCTTGCCCTGTCCTTTGATCGAGGGCAACGGATGAAAAACCTCGGGGGAATGGAGAGGAACTCTAGGGAGAGACCAGACCATACGGTCTCCCTGACCGAGGCGTCCATGGTGGACCCCTCCCATTGGCTGGCAAAGAATGCCAGACGGCCCCCTATTTATTTATTTATTTATTTAATTTTATAAAATTTATATGCCGCCCATAAGTAACTCAAGCCAGAGAACATACCTAATTCTCCTTCCTCTTTCTTTTTTCTCACAACAAGCCTTTGTTTTGATATATAGTGCTTAGCCCAAAAATCACCCAGCTGGCTTTCACGCCTAAGCCAGGACTAGAATTCCCCATCTCCTGGTTTCTAGCCTAAGCCGTAACCATTAGGCTAAACTGGATGATTTATAAAACAGATAAGGAAGTAGTTAG
>QLTV01004019.1:21838-32330 GCA_003457575.1 Thermophis baileyi | reverse complement strand
GAATAACAAGGTAGAACAAAAAAAAAAAAAGAAGCTACTCTGAAAAGCTAAAGAATCGGTTGTCAACAAATGAACCAGCAAACATGTGGAAAACTCTTAAAAATATCACCGGTTACAGCAAACCTCCATCCCATGCTGAAGGAAAACAACAACTGGCAGATGACCTGAATGTGTTTTACTGTAGGTTTGAGAGAAAACTAGTGCCACCCATCTCCACAATGCCCATCTCAGACACACCAACATCAGCCAAGCCTCCTACAACCTACCCCCGTGGTGGCGAACCTATGGAACACGTGCCGGAAGTGGCACGCAGAGCCATCCCGCGCGGGACGCGTGGCCTCGCTGGCTCCTCTTCCGCGTTCCTGTGCACACACGCGTGTTGGTCAGCTGGCCTTCGCGCACACGGGAGCGCCAAAACCTGGAAGAGCAGTGTTCCGGCGTGCACCCAAACTTCCGGGGTTTCTGTCGCGCACATGCACTACGGCCAGCTGTTCGTTGGGCGCGCATCCGCGCCGGAAACCGGAAGTTTGGCTGCTCTTCTGGGTTTTGGTGCTCCCGCGTGCACAAAGGCCAGCGAGGCCGTGCGGTCCAGGCGGGATGGTTTTGCGTGCCATTTCCGGCATGCAGGCCGGCACGCGGTGACATAAAAGGTTAGCCATCACTGACCTACCCCATCCCATTGGGTCCACCACCTCTGGTGATTACAGAGAATGAGGTGCAAGGTTTATTTCATAGACAAAAGCCAGGAAAAGCACCAGGCCCAGACAAGATAACTCCTCCTTGCTTAAAAGCTTGTGCTGACCAACTGGCCCCCAGCTTCACCCGCATCTTTAATAAATCTCTAGAGATGTGCTATGTTCCTTCTTGCTTCAAACGCTCTTATCATCCCAGTGCCGAAGAAACCCTCCATCAAGGAACTGAACAACTTCAGACCAGTTGCTCTAACATCTGTTGTTATGAAGACCTTTGAAAGGCTAGTGCTGGCCCACCTGAAAACCATCATGGATCTGCTGTTAGACCCCTTACAATTTGCTTACCGAGCAAATAGATCGACAGATGATGCTGTTAATATGATTCTCCATAGAGGGTGGAGCTAGCATCTAGGCATGGGTTGTCCTCATCCGTTCATCCAATAGGACTGAGTCTTTTAAGCTGTTTATTCCTGCCCGTGTGCCAGGATCCCCCAGCTTCACTCAGTCCTCAGACAAGGACGGACGTGTGGTTGCTAGCTCTCCCTCTTATCGAGAAATTGCTGTTTTTTCCAGTTCCTGAATTTATCCACCTCTTCTCTACAAACTGTGAGTTGCTCACCGATCTCTCTCCACTGGGATTGCTGTTTTTCTTAACTGCTCAGAACTTAAGCTTGAACTGGATAAAGCCGATTGCCTCTTCTGCCTGAAGGTGGCTCTATTTCTGCCTGAGGGGCTGTTCTAGACTTCCGTGCTGCCGCCGGAGTTTTTTTCGCTCCGATTATCAGCTGATTGATTGTTGAACAGGCTTTTCTTTGTCGGAGGGGGCCCTGGGCTCTCGATCAGAGGCTGAGAGAGTGGCTGGAGGAGTTTTCTACGCTCCCCCGCACACGCTGTGTGTGTGTTGCAGCTAACCTTGCAGGTCTGGAGCTAAAGAATGACGTTGCCCAGCCTGTGCTGCTGCAGTCCTAAACGGACCATTTGGCCACCGGAGCTTGCCGCTCCAAGTTTGAATCGGCTGGGGGTGCAGGCAAAATAATTGGTTTTTCTTGCTGGAGCTGCGCTCGTTTCCTTGGCTCGCTACCCGGGCACGCGGGCGCCATTTTGATTACTATGTTGGTGCAGGCGCCATTTTGAAAGCACTTGCCTTGCCAAGCTGCCGCCTCGTGGAGCGCTGCGTCTAATTAGGCAGCACGTTGGAATGACCCCACAGTCTTTTTCTTTTAAATCATCTATTGTGCCTGGTTTTTGGTTGGCTTGCCCTTGGCTCAGATCTGCTTCCCGCCTAGCGCTGTTAACGCTGGCTGCAGAGTGGCTCCCCAGAAGGGCAGATTTCGCCCGGCGCCATTTTGGGAGCCTCCCCCAATATGCCAGCAGGGGGAGGGGCTTAGGCACCTTGCTTGCCTCGCCTCATCATTACCGGTAGCCATTGCTGGATTCTTGGCAGTCATTTTCAAACCCTTGTGGCAAAAGGCACTATTTATTTTCTGTGATTCCACATATTTTTGATCCTTTTTGAATCATTTCCGACTTTCTGCCTTCCTGGGAGTAACCAGCAAGCACATATATAATCCAAAAAAATCTCACCAGGACATCAACAAGCTTCTGGCTGCGGCCCAATTCTCAGCAGGTGCCACCCTCCAAGCTGCTAGATTTTCTTCCCGGGCCATCGGTTCCTCCGTGGTGGCCCGACGAATGCTTTGGTTGCGACAGTGGCAAGCAGATACCCGACATAAGTGGCGTCTGGCCTCCTCTCCTTTCAAGGGACAGCAGCTCTTTGGAGAGTCCCTGGACCCAATCCTCGTTGAGTCCAGGGACAAAAGGAAGATTCTGCCCTCCTTCTCCAGGAGGGGATCCTTCCGCTACACGCCTTATCAGAGGCGGTCCTTTCGGGCCTCCGATTCCTCAGGGTTCTCTCACAGACCCCAAGGTCAGTATGGGGGCAGACCACGGCAGGGTTCAGACAGATTTAGCAGGGGCAGGCCATTCAATTGGCCATTTCGCGGGGGAGGCGGTCATCCTTTCAGATGCTCCAAGTGAGGCCCCGTCTGACCCTCCCATCAGCGGCCGGTTGCCCCTATATGCTGACAGATGGGAGGAGATTATGTCAGACGCCTGGGTCCGGGAGACCATTAGATCTGGTCTTGCCATTGAATTTCTTTCCACTCCCCCGAGGTTTTTCCTACGTTGCCCTATGTCTAAAAACCCCGCTAAGCGGGCCCTAATGGATTCGGCCATCGCCCACCTTCTGGACATTCAAGCCATCCAGAGGGTGCCTGCGGACCAAATAGGGCAGGGGTACTACTCCATCCTGTTTGTGGTTCCAAAGTCCTCGGGGGGGGGGGTGGAGGGCGATTCTGGATCTAAAATGTTTCAACCGTCTCGTTCGCTACAGGCGGTTTAAGATGCACTCATTGGCAACTATCCTTGGTAGCGTCCGAAGGGGAGACTTCCTTGCCTCAATAGACCTCACGGAAGCGTACCTGCATATTCCGATTCGGCCATCTCACCATCAATATCTCAGGTTCTGCTATGCAGGGGTGCACTTCCAATATGCTGCCCTTTCGTTTGGTCTATCCTCGGCCCCCAGGGTCTTTACCAAGGTCCTATCAGTCGTGGCAGCACACCTCAGGGGTATTCCCATTCGCATCCAGTGCTACCTCGATGACATACTAATCCAGGCCCCGTCCAGACACCAAGCAGTGCGGGACATTCAGGCGACCATGTCTATTCTTAGGAACCTCGGTTTTTCCATTAATAGGGAAAAAAGTCATCTGTCTCCACTTACTCGCCTGAACCACCTAGGGGCCATTGTGGACTCTCTGGAGTGTAGGGTGTACCTTTCCCAGGAGCGACGGGACAGTATAAAAAACCTGATCTCCGTGATTAGGACCCAACATAGGGTCCCTCTGCAATCTCTCTCTACGCTCCTGGGTAAAATGATCTCGTGTATTTCAATCACTCCTTGGGCACGTCTCCACTCCAGAGACCTTCAATGGTTTCTTCTCCCATTCCAGAGGTCAGGGCGGGCCTCCCATCAGAGGTGCGCCATTCCCTCCTTTGGTGGTCCATGAATGCCCTTTCCAAGGGATGTCTCTTCCACGAGCCGGAGAGACTCGCAGTTACCACGGACGCTAGTCTGTCTGGTTGGGGGGCCCACTGTCAGGCAGCCATGGTTCAGGGGCGCTGGACCAGGGCGGAGGCAAGTCACAGTATCAACAGGTTAGAGTTACGAGCTGTCTACCTGGCCCTGAAGCAGCTTCAACATTTGACAGCCGGCAAGCACATCTTGGTGCTCACCGACAACGTGAGCACGAAGGCCCACATCAACAGACAAGGGGGTACCAAATCTCGCTCCCTCATGTGGGAGGCCAAGAGACTGGGTCTGTGGGCAGAACGCCACCTGCTGTCCATCTCGGCTGCACACATCTCTGGGGAGTCCCAACACCCAAGCGGACTGGCTTAGTCGGTCGGAAATAGACCACGCTGAGTGGCGTCTGCACCCAGACATCTTCCGTGAGTTGATGAGTTGTTTCGGTCTCCCGCAGGTCGACCTGTTCGCCACCCTGGAGAATGCTCAGCTCCTGAGATTCTTCTCGCGATACAGGACCCGGGGTGCGGAGGGGACAGACGCCCTACGCTGCAGCTGGCCTCCCGGCCTCCTGTATGCCTTCCCTCCTCTTCCCCTTCTGGCCAGGGTCATCACCAAGATCTTGGAGGAGAAAGCGGAGGTCCTGCTCCTGGCCCCCCATTGGCCCAGGAGGGCCTGGTTTGCGGACCTAATGTCCCTGGCAGATTCCAGTCACCGAGTCTGCGCTCAGCCAGGGGGCACTGATCCATCCGGACCCTCGGTGGTACCGTCTGACCGCCTGGCACTTGAGTGGTGTGCCCTGAGGCATCAGAACATCTCCGCCAGGGCCATCAAAACTATCCAGGCCTCTAGGTGGCCCTCCACCGAACGAATCTATTCTGCCACCTGGAAGGCCTTCTGCGACTGGTGCACTACAAGGGGCTGCTCTCCCATGCAGCTATCCATAGGCAACATTGACTTTGTCCAAGCAGGTTTGGATAAGGGGCTCTCCCCTAACACCATCCGAAGGCAGGTGGCGGCCTTGTCCTCCGTGTTATCCTGCGGCTCCTTGGAGTCTTTGGCCCAACACCCCACGGTGAGGAGTTTTATCCATGGGGCCACTAATCTGTGCCCACCCGTCGTCCACAGATACCCAACCTGGGATCTGTCCAGAGTTCTTAATTCACTAACGGCGGCCCCTTATGAACCCTTACGCGAGGCTTCCCTCCGTCACCTCACCTGCAAGGTTGCTTTCCTGGTAGCCATCACTTCTGCCAGGAGGATTTCGGAACTTGCAGCGCTCTCTGTGCGACAGGACCTTTGTATCTTTCACCTGGACAGGGTGGTGCTTCGCTTGGACCCTTCTTTTCTCCCCAAGATCAACTCTTGGTTCCATCGGGCTCAGGAGGTCATCCTCCCGAACTTTTGTCCTGACCCTTCCCATCCACTCGAACAAAAATGGCACACGTTGGACGTCCACAGGGCTCTGCGAATTTACATTCAACGCACGTCTCCAATCCGCAGGACGGAGTCTCTATTCGTCTCCTTTCTGCCTTCCACAATGAGCCACAAGGTATCTCCCTCTACAATTGGGCATTGATTGAGGGGCACCATCGCCAAGGCGTACTATCTGGGTTCTCTTCCCCGTCCCTCCCGAGTGACGGCACATTCCACACGCAGTGCTGCAACGACGGCGGCCTGGGCGACTCAAGCCTCCATCGAGGAGGTCTGTAGGGAGCTACTTGGGCCTCTCCATCGCCCTTCATAAGACATTATAAACTTGACGCCGCCGCGGACGCGGCCTTTGGTTGCAGGGTGCTTCAGAGGATGCATTCAAATTGATGTTTCCGGCCCCAGGACCAGCCCACCCTCGGACACACGGCTTTGGTATGTCCCATGCCTAGATGCTAGCTCCACCCTCTATGGAGAAGGGGCATTGGTCTTACCTGATACACTCCTTCTCGTAGGGTGGAGATAGCATCTAGCCCCACCCTGATTGTTCTCTGGTCCTGGTTCATGCCTGTGTTCTTTCTTTCGAGCTAACTTTTTCCTTTCGTACCATCGTGAGAGTGGTACCTATCTGTCAGCAGCACCACACGTCAAGTCAGTCTTCTGCCTTCATGAAGCTGGGGGATCCTGGCACACAGGCAGGAATAAACAGCTTAAAAGACTCAGTCCTATTGGATGAACGGACGAGGACAACCCATGCCTAGATGCTATCTCCACCCTACGAGAAGGAGCGTATCAAGTAAGACCAACGCCCCCTCTGCACTACATCCTACAATATCTTGAATCTCCAAAGACCTATGCAAGGGTCCTCTTTGTAGATTTCAGCTCAGCATTCAATACCATCATTCCAGATATTCTTTTAACTAAACTAAATCAGTTAGCTGTACCTGACCACACTTGTAAATGGTTCATAAGCTTCCTAACAGACAGGAAGCAGCAGGTGAAGCTAGGCAAAATCACATCTGATACCTGTACAATTAGCACAGGCGCCCCCCAAGGCTGTGTGCTCTCTTCACTTCTCTCTATATATACCAATGACTGCATTTCAAAAGATCTCTCTGTTAAAGTACTTAAATTTGCAGATGATACAACAGTAATTGGTCTCATTCAAGACGATGAATCTGCATACAGACGGGAGGTTGAACAACTAACCTTGTGGTGCAACCAGAACAATCTTGAACTAAATACACTCAAAACTGTAGAAATGGTGGTAGATTTTAGGAGAAACCCTCCTATACTACCACCTCTTACAATACAACACAGTATCAACAGTAGAGTCCTTCACGTTTCTAGGTTCTATCATATCTCAATACTTAAAATGGACACCTAACATCAAAAACATCATCAAAAAAGCTCAACAAAGAATGTTCTTTCTGCGCAATTAAATTGCAAGCAGCTTGCCTTCCATTGAGGACCTACGTACTGCATGAGTCAGAGGGCTGAGAAAACACCTACAGACCCCTCACATCCTGGACATAAATTGTTTCAACTTCTACCCTCAAAACGACACTATAGGGCTCTGCACACCAGAACAAGAAGACACAAGGACAGTTTTTCCCCGAATGCCATCACTCTGCTAAACAACTAATTCCCACAACACTGTCAAATTATCTACTAAGACTGTATTACTATTTTTCTTCTCATCCTTACTAGTACCTATCTCTTCCCACTTATGGCTATATCCATGTTGCTTGTATCTTTACATTGTTTTTATTGTTTCCTAGTATGATTTGATTGCTTATTAGTATCCTATGACTATCAGTAAGTGTTGTATCTTATTCTTGATGAATATATTTTATTTTTTCTTTATGTACACAGAGCATATGCACCAAAGACAAATTCCTTGTGTGTCCAGTCACACTTGGCCAATAAAGAATTCTATTCTATTCTAATTTTTTTTCGCTGTCAACTTGCTTTTAAAAAGCCAAATATCTTGGCGCTGTCTTTATTCCAGCAGGATAACCCACGACTTATCTAGTTTTACTAATCTTAGTTCAACAGAGCAGATAATTTTTTGGGGGGTAACGGCAGATGTGGAATTAGAGACCTTCTTACCAGTGTTCAAACCATCAGTTGGTCCAGGGACATTTACTGGAAAGTAAACCAATAAGCTTTGCACCCCATCACCAATTCTTCCTACTACTGTGCCTCCAGATGTTTTTCCTTACCCAAACTACATTTGAGCTAATTTGATGTAGTGGTTAAGGCACTGTTTCTCAATTTAGCAACTTTAAGATGTGTGGACTTCAACTCTCAGAATTCCCCAGCCAGCCATAACAGTAAATAAATGTGTTGCAGTTCTACCACCTCTGCAGGAATCTCAGTTCCAAAAAGAGGAGACCGTGTGCAATTTGTCCTGGTGCTTACCTCTACAGCCAAGTATGATCCATAGTGCCTCTTAAAGCTATTAATCCCCAACTTGGCACATGAGTGTGCTGCTTGAAGAAAAGTGGGGGAGGGCAGTGTCCCATATTCTGGTCTGACTGGTTATAGCTCCAGCTTTGGCTTAAGTTCCAGTTCCTTGGCAGTTTCCCCAGATAATTTGGGGAGTGGGGAGGAGAGAAGGGAGATGGAAGAGGAGGCTGGCTTTAAGCCCCAGCAAAATGGCTCCTTCCATCTGATCAACCCCTTCTGGCAGACGAGTAAACATGAGTTTTATAAAGTTCTTGAAAAGGGGAGCCTCTCCAGACCCACAAAAGGAAGTCTCTCCAAGCACTTTGGTGGGTCTCGCAACAAGAAGGGGGTTAATATGTCCCAGGAAAGTGCCCAACTGGAAGCCATGAATCAAGTTACTGGATAGGAGGGGGAAGAGAGGCAAGAAATGAGCAATTTATTTTCCAAAAGTGGGCCAGAGTTAAATGGAGTGGTGACAGCTGGTTGGTCGAAAGTCTGACAAGGTAGCACGTGCTGCTTGGGGATAAATAAGACTTGAAGGAGGAGGTAGAGGACACCGACTTCACGCTCAGTTCCAGGGTGGGAACATCCAGCTCTAGATTTTTAATGGCACCCTCCTGAAAATCCTAGCATTAAAAAAAGGTCTGTCTCTCCAAACCCCAATTCGGTGTCCTTTCTCTTCTACTTCCTGCTTTGCAAGAGAAACTGAATCTCCCCACTTAGGAAATGCAGAGAGGCCTCCACTTAAATGTTGGGTGAAAGTACAGGTAGTCCTCAACTTACAACAGTTCATTTAAGTGACCGTTCAAAGTGACAACTGCACTGAAAAAAGTGACATGACCATTTTTCAGTTATGACCTTTGTAGCATCCCCATGATCATGTGATCAACATTCATATGCTTGGCAATGGGTTCATGCTGAGGCACTTAAGATGGGTGGACTTCAGCTCCCAGAATTCATGCTGGCTGGGGAATTCTGGGAGTTGATGTCCACCCATCTTAAAGTGGCTCAGGTTGAAAAATGCTACACTAGACCTTTCTTCTAAGAATGTGAAAACCTGGCCCTTGGGCTGCCTAGCATGTTTAGGAATGACCCAGATGACAATCTCATCAGTAGGTTGTGATTTAGCTTCGTCAAGTTTATTAAGATGTTCCATTCTGAGAGCAATTGGGTGAAAAATGCAATTCAGATCCCAGAGGGACTTTGACAAACATTCCAATTTTCCCAGAGCCTGAAAGCTGCCTCATATTTCCCTCATCTCTATTTTTTGCAGCTGCTTTTAAAGATACAATCCTATTTTCTGAAACCCAGGGCAGACCAAATTTTCTAACCCAATCCCAGGTGAAGCTGCCTTGTTAAAAAGTACAGGTAGTCCTTGATTTACGACCACAATTGAGCCCAAAATTTTTGTTGCTAAGCGAGACAGTTAAGTGAGTTTTGTCCCATTTTACGACCTTTCATGCCACAGTGGTTAAGTGAATCACGGCAGTTGTCAAGTTAGTAACACGGTTAAGTGAATCTGGCTTCCCCATTGATTTTTCTTGTCAGATCACAATGGGTGATCACATGGCCCTGGGACATTGCGACCCTCCTAAACATGAACCAATTGCCAAGTGTCTGAATTTTGGTCACATGACCATGGGGATGCTGCAACAGTCACAAGTGTGAAAAAAAGGTCGTAAGTCATTTTTTTTAATGCCATTGTGACTTTGAACAGTCACTGAACTAATTGTTGTAAATCAAGGACTATAAGACTATAAGGTTCTTTCTGGATCACCATATATGATCCCATTACACCCTTAAGCATCCTAGCACACCTCCAGGTGTGTGGAATCTGCTGAGAAATACAATTTCTGAAGAGAAGGACTAGGGATGACGTCATAGCAGTGTTTCAATATCTAAGGGGCTGCCATAAAGAAGAGGGAGTCAAGCTATTCTCCAAAGCACCTGAGGGCAGGACAAGAAGCAATGGATGGAAACTAATCAAGGAGAGAAGCAACCTAGAACTAAGGAGAAATTTCCTGACAGAACAATTAACCAGTGGAACAACTTGCCTCCAGAAGTTGTGAATGCTCCAACACTGGAGGTTTTTAAGAGGAGATTGGAGGACCATTTGTCTGAAATAGTATAGGTTTTCCTGCCTGAGCAGGGGGTTGGACTAGAAGACACCTCCAAGGTCCTTTCCAACTCTGTTATTCTGACTATACCAGGAGACCTTATTTCTTCAAATTAAGTCCTGCGGGCTAACCTAATTTCAAAGTCTGTAGCAGCTGGTTTCTCTTAGTAGGTTGTGTGAGAAATCTCTCTCCACATGCTTCTGTAGGATTTCCACTCTGTCCTAGACTCTAAGCCAGGATTCTGACCAACAACAGAGAAGACCAACAACAACTCAGTATATTGTTGCTGGTTTCTCTAAACCAGTGATTCTCAGCCTTAGCAACTTTAAGAGATGTGGACTTCAACACCCAGAATTTCTCAGCCAGCATGCATGAATTCCACATCTCTTAAAGTTGCCAAGACTGAGAAACACTGCTTAAAAATACAGGTAAAACTCGAAAAATTAGAATATCGTGCAAAAGTTCATTTATTTCAGTAATGCAACTGAAAAGGTGAAATAAATATATGAGTTAGACTCATTACATGCAAAGCAAGATAGTTCAAGCCGTGATTTGTCATAATTGTGATGATTATGGCTTACAGCTCATGAAAACCCCAAATCCACAATCTCAGAAAATTAGAATATTGTGAAAAGGTGCAATATTCTAGGCGCAAAGTGTCCCACTCTAATCAGCTAATTAAGCCATAACACCTGCAAAGGGTTCCTGAGCTT
>QLTV01004019.1:9112-20830 GCA_003457575.1 Thermophis baileyi | reverse complement strand
GAACTGCCAAGAGAAAGATGAGCGACATGAGACCGAACAATGCCGAAGAGCTGAAGGCCGCTATTGAAGCATCCTGGTCTTCCATAACACCTCAGCAGTGCCACAGGCTGATAGCTTCCATGCCACACCGCATTGAGACAGTAATTGCTGCAAAAGGGGCCCAAACCAAGTACTGAGTACATATGCATGCTTATACTTTTCAGAGGTCTGATATTGTTCTATGTACCATCCTTGTTTTATTGATTGCATGTAATATTCTAATTTTCTGAGATTGTGGATTTGGGGTTTTCATGAGCTGTACGCCATAATCATCGCAATTATGACACATCACGGCTTGACCTATCTTGCTTTGTATGTAATGAGTCTATCTCATACTGTATATTTGTTTCACCTTTTCAGTTGCATTACTGAAATAAATGAACTTTTGCACAATATTCTAATTTTTTGAGTTTCACCTGTATACAAATTGGAGCTCAGGCAGAGGAACTGCTACAGCTTGCTTGAACCAAAGTGAAATGAGAATTTACAGTATTTTCCCCTTCCTTAAAATGCCACTTTCCCCCAATTAAATGATGTGTTTTGGGGGGGGAAACACATTTCTAAAACAAATTGTTGATTCTGGAACAGGTCTTCCAACCACTTCAACATTCAGATGCCTGAGCTCCCTGTTGCTTTGATTTCTTTTTTTCTTTCTTTTTTTTATTTAAAAAGTTTTTTATTAATAGTACAATTAAAAACATTGGACGTGGTGAAACTTTCTTGGTTTAAACAATTCCATTCAGTATAACCTTACAGGAAATCATTTTCCCCCTATATAACATTGTAAACATTATGTACAATTTTATATATTGTAACTATACATATTCCAGTCCTATCTTTCACAAAATACTAGCATATAAATTCCTAACTTTTCAATTTATTCCTTGTCACTTATCCCAGCATTCCTTCTCGATTCTAACCATTTATACAATTCATTCCAGATTTCATAATAATCCGTTTCATTCTTCTCCTTGAGCTCTAACGTCAACCTATCCATTTCGGCACAGGATAATATCTTAATTATTACTACTTCTTCTGAAGGTATCTCTTTATCTTTCCATTTCTGAGCAAAGGCTAATCTTGCTGCTGTTGCTTTGATTTCAAACAACTAAGATCACACAGCTTTTGCCTTTGGATCTGGCAAGGTACACGGCAAGGCTTCTGAAGAGTTGTTTGATCCCACCCTTCCTGCAAGAAATTATGGGTGGCATCCAATGACCCACCCGCATTTTGTAATCCCAAACAACCACCCAGTGGGGTACTTTATGCTAGGCTGAATGTCAACCTCCAGGTCACTCAGCTGCCCTCGCAACTGAATTTGAACTCGTTTCAAGGTTCACACTTGGTTATAAGTGGGACAGCTATATAAATATTTGAAATAAATAAAGTTGGTCAGCAATCCAACCAGTCAGAACTCTCGGGCTTTTAGCTTTACCCGATGGGAGCAACCTCTGGATGTACAGACTTCAATTCGCAGAGTTCCCCCATTAGCAGGGCTATCCCTAAGAATTCTGGGAGGTGAAGTCCCCATATCTGGAGGGCACTAAGACTGGGAAAAGGCTGCTCCACCTGCTGTCTCTCGCTGTCTGATGAAAATAAAGCAATGTGTATTAACTAATCTGATGAAGCTACTCAGGATCACTATATGGGTGAAAGAAAATGTGTTGGATACAAGGCTCTTTAGAAGCAGATACACACACACACACACACACACACACACACTTAGTTACACCTAATAAAATAATTCAAATTCCTTAATAGGTATGGATTTATGCAGTAGCATAAAACCCAGAAGTTTAAGTAATATTTAACATATGTATGTATATAGCATGTCTATGTGTGTTATGTATGTGTACACTTTTGAGAGCAGGCAACAGAATTTCATTTTTAACGTGTGCCAGTGTGCCCACAGAAAAAAATGACAATAAATCTTGTCTTCTTACATATAGACATATACATACCATATATACATGCATGCAGATACACACACACAGTTCTCGAATTACAACCGTTCATTTAATGACCATTTGAAATTACAGCGGCACTCAAAAAAGTGGCTTATGACCGGTCCTCGCACTATGACTGTTGAAGCATCCCCATGGTCATGAGTTCAAAATTCAGGCATTTGAAAGCTGGCAGGTATTTACGGTAACAACTGCAGTTATTTGCATAATAACTCTGTTATTATGTTATTCTGACTATACCAGGAGACCATTCCTAGTTGGAAACTTTCTAACAGAACAATTAACCAGTGATACAGCTTCTAGTTTTAAGATAGAAGAGACTGGACAACCACTGAAATGGTAGGGTCTCCTACTTGAGCAGAGGGTTTGACTAGAAGACCTCCAAGGTCCCTTCCAGTTCTATTCTCTGGCCTCAGTTTTCCATCTAACCCACCTAATAGGACTGTTGTAAACAAAGGAGTGGATGGAAAACCTTATTGGTAAATCCAAGTCCTCCCTGATGAAAGGAGGGACAAAGGTAAATTAAAATATACAGTATACTGAAATTGTGGCAAAAGATATGTTCTCCAAGGGCCTTATGCAAAAGGTCTTCTAATGTCCATATTTTATTTATTTGCAAAATTTATTGGCCGTCCATCTTACCACAGGGTAACTCTGGGTGGCTTACAATATTAAAAAGATAAAAATATGCAAATCTAAAAGACAGGGAAAAAATACTGTATTTATAGGCCACAGATAGCAATCCTACATACAGGTAGTCCTCGACTTACGATCACAATTGTTAAGGGTGTTTTGCCCCATTTTACGACCTTTCTTGCCACAGGTCTTAAGTGAATCACCACAGTTGATAAGTTACTAACCCGGTTGTTAAGTGAATCTGGCTACCCCATTGACTTTGCTTGGCAGAAGGTCACAAAAAATGATCACATGATCCTGGGACACAGCAAAGGTCATAAATATGAACCAGTTGCCAAGCATCTGAATGTTGATCACGTGACCATGGGGATGTTGCAAAGATCGTAACTCTGACAGATGGTCATAGGTCACTTTTTCAGTGCTGTTGTAACTTTGAATGGTCACTAAATGAACTGTTGTAAGTCGAGGACTACCTGTACTCTCAGAAGGCATAGTATAGCTACTGCTAGCGTGCCAAGATGGTTGGACAGTGGACGATTGCAGGGGGGAGACAGCTAGTCCTTGACATACAAGCATTCATTTAGCAACCGCTCAAGGTTACAATGACACTGAGTGACTTATGACCAGTCCTTGCATTTACAACCATAGTAGCATCTCCAAGGTCATGTGATCAAAATTCAGGCACTTGGCAATCTTCATGTATTTAAAACGGTTGCAGCGTCCTGGGTTCATGTGATCGCCACAGGCAACCATCCCAGCCAGTTTCCAACAGGCAAAATCAACGGGGGAAGCCAGATTCGCTTAATGACCGCATGATTTGCTTTACAACTGCAGTGATTCACTTAATAACTTAATGCACATGCTCAGAGGCTTTTGGGGCTTACGACATTAGCAGAAGCCTGGCACTCCAGAATTCTCACACACACACACACACTTCCCTTTTTAAAAAGTCTTCTGTGGCAGCACCAAATCAATCCGCTTTTGGCTCTCAGGGGTGGGGAAGCAGCAGAGAAGGCAAAATGGCTGGGCCTTCATCAGTGGTGCTGGTTAATTTCTTAACGTGTTTTTAAAATCAGTTTATCAATTTTTCTTTTTCTTTTTGAAAACAAAGTAAGGCCTATTTTAGGGTTTGTAAATAAAGCCTGGGTGTGGGTGGGTGTTTCTCAAAAGGTGAAGAAAGTTAAAGCCCTTTAATCCAACACATCTTCCTCCTCCTATTTTCCCCACAACCACAACCCTGTGAGGTGGGTCAGGCTGAGAGAGAGAGAGAGGGAGAGGGAGTGGCCCAAAGTCACCTAAACTAAGAGCTGCAGTGGTTAGAATGCAGTACTGCAGGCTACTTCTGCTGATCACCGGCTGCCAGCAGTTTGGGTGTCACCAGCTCAAGGTTGACTCAGCCTTCCATCCTTCTGAGGTCGGTAAAATGAGGACCCAGATTGTTGGGGGCAATATGCTGACTCTGTGAACCGCTTAGAGAGGGCTGTAAAGCACGGTGAAGTGGTATATAAGTCTAAGTGCTATTGCTAAACTGGCTTTCATGACTAAGGTAGGACTTGAACTCACAATCTCCTGCTTTCTAGCCTGCAGCCTTAACCACTAGACTAGACCAAACTGGCTCTTGGATGTTTTTTATATTGTTTCTTGAATTTCACATAGTTTTTAATTATGGCAAGCTGCCCAGAGTCATGAATTTGAGAGGAGTGGCCACATAAATTGAAATAATAAAGTATTCAGAAAGCTTGGGCTCACATGTTTGGGGACCCCTATGTCATGCCCCCGTCAGAGTCTGAATCTGAGACGGAAAACGAACAGCTGACAGAGAGCGGGAGAGTGACTCCGTTGGCTGTGGAAGAAACTGGGGAAGGGCAAAGTCAGGCTGGGCAGAGCAGGGGAGAGGTAGAACAAGGGAGAGGGGGTTCAGATGAAGTGTCAGCTCCGGCATGCCGGCCGCCCGGAGCTGCCATTCGGCAGGGAGCCTCCAGCCCGGAAGCCACCAGAAGCCACCCACCCCATCGGGAGCCGCCAGCCTCGCCAACTCTCACCTCCCCGGGCGGCAGAGACGCAGTGGCAACAAGAGCCAGCCGGCCACGCACACTCAGTGAACAGGCCGCGTGGCCGCTGAACAGCTGAGGCGGTCGCGCGGCAATGACATCAGCAGGGAGGCGCGGCTGCAGCCGGGAGTCAGCTGTCACTCTCCTGTTGCTCTCCTGGACCTCCACGGAGGACTGGCCATTCAGATGAGGACCAGTCCTCCCTCAAAGACTCCATTGGCCACAGGCAGAGTAGGAGGGGCCTGAAGGCATGCAGATGGTGGCTTAAATTCCAGAGCATGTGGGAGGGAGCTGCGTGCGTGAGTGGGTGGGGCGGTGATTAGTGTTTAAAAGGTGGTGGGGAGCATGGGCAAGTAGCCCTAACAAGATATACCTTTGATTTTGTGATTGTCAGTTTGTGCCAGAAGGGGAGTGAAACAAGAAGTAACAAAACAGGTTTGAGTTTGGAGGCTTTCCTTCCTTTTTGGGAACCTGACAAGGCCCACCCCCTCCTCATCCTAGGGTGTGCAGCAGGGGTGAAATTCAACAGGTTCTGGAGAACCAGTAGCGGAAATTTTGAGTAGTTTGGAGAACCGGCAAATACCACCTCTGGCTGGCCCCAGAGTGGGGTGGGAATGGAGATTTTGCAATATCCTTCCCCCAGGAGTGGGGAGGGAATGGAGATTTTGCAGTATCCTTCCCCTGGAGTGGGGTGGGAATGGAGATTTTTCAGTATCCTTCCCCTGCCCCGCCCACCAAGCCATGCCCACAGAACCGGTAGGGAAAAATTTTGAATTTCACCCCTGGCGCGCAGGGAAGAACGCAGAAGAGAGCAACGTTGGTTGCGTGGCTTACGAGGAAGGAAAGGGCCCTGATTCCCTTCACAAGGCACACCTGGGGATGGAGTTTAAAGGAGGCAGTTGGGAGGGGCGTTTGTCGGGAACATATGCTGAATTCATATAGTGTTGAGAGTTGTGGCCTGCATTCCTGGCATTCCTCCTGACTCTTTGAATGATTGTTGTGCTTCTGTGTGCTTATCTTGTCTTGCTGGAATTATTGCCGTGAATTCTTCGCTTCTGGGACTCATTATCTTGCCCTGCTGGAGTGATTGATTGCAGTCATTTTGCTTACAGCATTTGGACTGGAGTATCTGCGGCCAGAAGCTGCCGCAGGTTTGTGGGAGAGCTTTTCTCCAGGCCGGAGAGTAAACGGGACGTTGGGGGCAAAGTTGGTGTGAATAAAGGGACTCATACCGGTTCTTTAGCTGTGTTGCCTTCGTGCCACGCCCCGGATCATCACACCCTACTTTACAGAGAGACTCAGACTATGTACATGAAAGTAGCCTTTTCCCAAGCAGAATGCTTTTAGTTGTTTTGGACCACAACGCCCATCATTTTAGCCAGCCGTAATGTGGACCATGGGATCCGCACTCCAAAACTTTTTGAAAAGCATGCCTGGGTTGGAAAAAGTCGGAAAGGAACCTGGAAGCTGCACATGACAAATGCTCCTATCCCAGAGCTAAGTTTTAAGGCGATGTTAGTCAACCTTGGACACTTTAAGACGTGCGGACTTCAATTCCCAGAATTCTGGGAATTGAAGTCTGCAAGTCTTAAAGTGGTTGAGGTTGACACAATGTTTTATGCTTGGAGATGCCACAAGGCTGTTTGTGAGGGGAACCGTTGGGCTGAGCCACAGGAAGAAAAACAGTTCTGAACAGTTTTGCAAAGTTCAGGTCTTGTTCCAGCCACAAAATACATCTCCAATTTTGCACCCCTTTGGGAGAAGAAAGCATAGATCCAGAGAGATCCGGAGCCTGCTTTGATGCTCAAGATTAGCCAATCTTGGATTGATCTGCTCAGGTCGGATAAAAAAAATGCACTGACTTCTAAAAAAATTAGATAGGGGTCACCAGAGGCATTTAACCTCTCACCTTTTTCTGGAAGTAAAGGAAAGATGTCCTGCCACGCCAGGGACCACTGAAGGAAAAGCAATGGGAAGGGGTATTATCTGGGGTGGGAAAGAAGGCCCAGCGATGCCTGCAGGGAGTTTTCCCCCTTAGGGAACGTGTGAAACAGGAGCCTTGCGCCCACATTTTCTACCCAGGACTAGCAGCACCCACAGGTAGCCCTTGACTTACAACAGTTCATTTAGTGACCATTTGAAGTTACAACATCACTGAATAAAGGGACTTACGACCATTTTTCACACTTGCAACCATGACAGCATCCCCAGGGTTACGTGATGAAAATTCAGATGCTTGGCAATTGACTCATATTTATGATGGTTGCAGTGTCCTGGGCTCACGTGTTCCCTTTTGCGACCTTCTGACAGGCAAAGCCAATGGGGAATCCACATTCACTTAACAACCGTGTTACTAATTCAACAAGCGCAGGAGTGATTCGTTTAACAACTGCGGCAAGAAAGGTCCTCAATGTCACTTGACAAATGTCTCACTTAGCAACAGAAATGTCGGGCTCAATTTTGGTCGTAACACCGGGGACTACCTGGATTTGTCTGCGATGCGCCCGCAAGACACATGGGTGAGAACAGCGCGGACCACTGGGTAGAGCGAGCCCAGCCTTCCACCACCCCCTCCCCCCGCCGGGTCATCCGGACGGCAGGCGCTTCCATCCCGTCTCCCCACTCACCATGGCAAAGCCGGAGAGCAGAGCCGAAGTGCGGCTGGAGGCTTTCAGCTTGGCCCGGCTGAGATAAAGCCGCCGCCAATTCAGGGCGTGCAGCGAGTGCTGGTTGGCGCTCATCAGCTCCAGGTAACTTCGCCGGACGAACTCCTGGTAAGTGGCGGAGACGCCCAGCGGCTCCGATGACTCGGGGTTCAGCGGCTCCCGTTCCCCTTCCATGCCCTCCAGTGCCTCGGCTCCCCAGCTGGGTTTCATCGGAGCTGCAGAGGAAGACGGACGGGCGGCTGGCAAGCACCGAGGGGCGGCAGGCAGGGGCGCGCCCGCCTTTGCCCGCCAGGCCAAGCAAGCGGGACACAGACCGACCCCGCGGGGAAAGCAAACCGCGCGCGCGGACCGGGAGAAGAAGCGCGGGGTCCCCAGAGACGGCTCACCTTCCGGGCGAGGCCAGAAAGCGAATGCACGGAGGACGCGGGTGAGCAACGAACGGAGGGGGTGGAGATCCCGAAGGATCAGTGAGGGAGGGAGGCCTGACCAACAGACTGGTCGGGTGGGGAGAAGCCGCGGGGAGTTTGCTTTGGGGCTTAAAGGGGAAGCGCCGGCCGCAGAAGTCGTTGCTTAGCTGGACATGGTCAAAGTGCAGGCGATGAGCAACATGTCTGGCTGGGAAGCTGAGCAGGTTGGTGGCGACTTGGACGGGAGACCACCAGGCGATCCTTGGGATGCAGGCCAGGTAAACAGCGAACACAGCCAAAAAAACCAAGCTGAGCGAAGGTGGTGCCAAACCACCTCTGAAGAGCATGACCAGAACACTCTTTAAGATTTTGTCCCAAAGGTGCTTTTTCAATTTTTTTGGGGGGGGGGGGTTTGAAGACATTTCGCTTCTTATCCAAGAAGCTTCTAAATAAAAGCAGGAAATCGGCTAGAAGATCCAAGTGCATCAAAGCTGGGCAGTACCTTCCCCAAACTTGTCAATGTCTTTGGAATTAGGGGAGCTGTAGCGTGTCCCCCCAAAAAAAATTCCAATTGCGAACTGCAAATGCAGATTTACTCAGAAGTAGGCCCCCTGAGTCCAGTAAGGATTACTCTGAAGAGGCAATAGGAATGCAGATGTGATTTTCAACTTGCATACAACATTTCAGAGACAGCAGAACAGATATTAGTTAATAGTTAACCATATGAAAGATTTATTCTAAAATGGGCAGCCTGAAATGTACAATGTGGATTTTAAAGGGCAAAGCACCTGCTTAAGTTCTTTGTGGGTATATTGCAGTGCCTTTTAACCCTGGCAAATTTAAGAATTCCCCAGCCAGCATGTAGCGGTTTGGGGCAGCAACAAATCTTTTTTCTTGGATATTTCAGCAGGGTTAATCACTGGTGGTCTCCCTTCCAAGTGTTAGTTACACTGGCCCTATTTAGCTTCTGAGCCAAAACAGGGTCATGAACCTATGGCCAAGTGTTTAGATATCTTAAAACTAGAAGTGTGCACAATGTTTCAAGATGAAAATCTCTTCATCCTTACTCCTGAAATGTCTCCAAATCTGAAATGATTCTGTTCTCAGAACAGTTTTTACAAAATTGTAGGGGGAACTGAACTTCAGTTTGAGACTGAAATGCATCAACCATCAAGTGGTGAAGGCGCCAGGCTAGAAACCAGGAGACTGTGAGTTCTAGTCTTGTCTTAGGCATGAAAATCGGCTGCTTGACTTTGGGCCAATCACCGGAAGACTGTGAGTTCTAGTCCCAGCTTAGGCACAAAAGCCAGCTGGGCGACTTTGGATGCCAGTCATGTTTTCTCAGCCCAACCCACTTCACAAGGTGGTTGTTGTGGGGGAAATAGGAGGAGGAAGGTGTGTTGCATATATTTGCTGCCTTGAATTATTTGTAAAAATAATAAAGGCGTGATGTAAATAAATAAAATAAACTTGAAAGCCTTCTGCACACCCAAATTAAACTCTTTCTTCCTTGGACTTTCTTGTGACCTCTATTCGAATTCTCAGAGGTGGCTTTCGCATTTGGCTGTTTTTTGTTTCGATAGCTGGAGATCAGGTTGCAGAATCCCGCATCTCATCTCTAGTCCTGGAAATCCACCCTCCGTGTCCAAAAAAGCACATTTCTCTGTCACTTCAGTGTTTTATGCAGCTATTTGTTATTTAAACCAAGCCAATGTGGGAAGCCAATCTGAGAGAGAAGTCAGAAAAAAGGGGTGAAAACTAGAAAGAGCAAATGAATGGGGCAGGAGGGCAACAAACTGAAAGATTCAAGTTCAGTGAAAGGGAGGAGTGTCTCTGTGCATGGAGTGAAACGAGGTAAGTCAACAGCTTTCAAAATCTGGGGTGTGAATTCAACAGAATGAAACTTGAAACAAGGGCAGATCAAATTCAAACTGTGACTGTCCCCCTGTGGGAGACATGGGAACTGCAGGGAACTTTGAAGAAGCTGCCATCCACTGGAGGACAGCTACTGTAACACATGCCATGTTTTTCCTCAGTTTAAGCAGCTTCTAATGAATTTCACATCTTGTCTTGTACCATCAATAGAGACAGGTATGAGCAATCTATCAGAATGGTGGATACAGTCCACCTTGCCTAAATTGTCAGAGCAGAGAGAAACAGATGTTGCATTATGTTGTGTCCCCACCTATAAAGTTATACCTGTACATAGCTTCTAGGGGAGTGGGGGAATGGTGAAATTTATTTTTTTACACAGTGTATAACCTGTGCAAGTTTATAAACTTATAAGAACACCAGGAGGCAGCATGTGACCTGTTTCCTCCTATTATTGGGACTCATTCATCAGATGTATACAACCAGATTTGAGGACAGCCACCTGTCTGAAATAGTATGGGGGTCTCCTGCTTGAGCAGAGGGTTGGACTAGAACAGGGGTCACCAACCTTTCGGACCTCAGGGACCACTAAATTCATAATTTTAAATCCCACGGACCACTAATATGAATCCAGCGCGCCGCTCGCTGAAGCGCCTGGACTCCCAGTGACGGGATGGGGTCCTTCAGGCACTTAGCTTGGCCGCCTGTTTCTGCAACCTTACACACTCAAAGAGCCATTTGGACCCGTTTCCCACAGAAAACAAAACACCGGGCTCTCTCATCTCTCTCTCTCCTCTCTCTCTCTCTCTCTCTCTCTCTCTCTCTCTTTCTCATCTCTCTCTCTCTCTCTCTCTCTCTCAGTATCTCTCTCTTTCTCTCTCTTCCCCCCTCCCCCCTCTCTCTTTGTCTGTATCTATCTCTCTCTCTCTGTGTCTGTCTCTCTCTCTCACCTCTCTCAGTATCTTTCTCCTCTCATTTCTTTCTCCTCTCCTCTCCTCCCCTCTCTCTCTCTCTTGCGCTCTCTCCCCCTCTCTTTCTCTGTCTCTGTATCTCTCTCTCTCAGTATCTCTTATCTCTTATCTCTCCTCTCTCTCTCTCTCTCTCTCTCTCTCTCTCTCTCAGTATCTCTCTCTCTCTCTCTCATCTCTCCCCGTCTCTCTCTCTCTCTCTGTCATCTCTCTCTCTCACACACACACACACACACACATTCTGATTCTCCGGCACGACCGAGGTGCGCGCAGCACCAACAAGGGCCGGAAGAAATGCCCGTGAGACCCAGCAAGAGATGAAGCTTCGCTCCCGCTCTGGAATATGGAGCGAATCTCCATCCCACGCCCTTCCCTTCTCAGGCCAGGTGAGGAGTGACTGGGAGGGCGAGGGGCGGGGACAGCCAGTGGTGGGATCTCTGGAATATGGAGCGAATCTCCATCCCACGCCCTTCCCTTCTCAGGCCAGGTGAGGAGTGACTGGGAGGGCGAGGGGCGGGGACAGCCAGTGGTGGGATCATCCAACAGGAAGCCACAGCAGGGGGATGAAAGAGCCACGGGTTGCCGACACCCGTTGCTTCGGGCTGCCTGCGCCGCCACCCCCCCCTTGCCGCAACAGCACCATTACCTCGTTCCGGCCGGCGAGGGCTGCCCTACTCTGTTAGAGAGTGGGAATGACCACAGGAGACTGACTTCAGAACAGCTCTTTTTATTAGCTCAACTCAAGACAACCAGCAAAGCACGGTCTGACAGCTAGCTCTTTTATAGAGGGCTGTCAGACACAACAACCAATAGCGTTTGAGCATTCAAACGCTGGACCTGAGTGAAAACATACAGTTCAGTTAAAGTTCAACTAAAACATAACAAATCAGGGTTCATTCAGAGTTCAGCTAAGCATAACAATTTAGAGTTCATTTAGAGGTCAGTCAGAACACAACACCCCTCCCCTTCTAGATGGAGCAGTCCGACAAACATAGTCGCGCAGGTAGGTGGGGCGTTTGGGAGCCCTCCCTGACCTGTGCAGCTCAGTCGTAGGCGAGGCAGCAGCCTGTTCGGACAGGTCTGCTGTCGCACTTGGGTTGGAGCATGGACGCTCC
>QLTV01004018.1:9219-29009 GCA_003457575.1 Thermophis baileyi | reverse complement strand
TAACATCTGCCTAGGAATTCAGTAACATATATTTCTGTCAGAAAACTCATTTAGCCTTGATATTAAAATACATGTATGGATATTAGTACATATATATTAATGATATATTCATGGTAAAATTATTTCAACATGCTCTATAATAATTACCAAACTATCAATTTATGCAAATACTAGAACACATCTGCAGCATAGAAAAATAAAGATATATTTTCTTTAATTCCACAAAATATAAAATGAAATTATCTTTCTCCTTGTCATAGTAAAGACTGAGTTGGTCTGATAGGCCTTGTAGAAGAATTAACCATAGTTTTTCTCAGAAAAAAAGCTTATTTGTTGTTAGTTTGGGAATCAATTATCAGGGAAAACTTTGTTCCAAAATGTAACCAAGGCTTTTTGTGGCTTTTAAATTTAATATTAAATTGCTTTCTGAATTGATCATCATGCTTTCTAATGGTATTTTTTTCTTAATGATTTCTCTGCCTGGCCTTCATTGATATCCTATAAAAGACTGTCAAATTTATAAAGCAAATACCAGGATAATTTTTGTTATTTAATTGTTAGAATTAAAGAACTCATTTGTCTCCAGTTTTTCACAATTATTAGTGTATCTGCTACTTACAAAGATACAAATATGATGGATAGATACAATTACTTCTCAGTTTTGATCATCAAAGAGAAGGTTTTTTTTCTTGGTGGATGCAAAAACAAACTTCTGGGCATCTTCTAATGTATTTTTACACATTGCTGTGCTTCATCCTGTATGTCCTCATATCTGTGCTAATTCAAAACGTCTATGTATTGTATTCCCCAGTTGCCACATGAAATTCCTCTTGCACTATTTCTTTTGATTCTTTAGTATTACTGACTTAAGGCATTTTCAGAGATAACCATTTCATCTCCAAACCATCAGAAACATTTTTGAACTGCCAATGAGTATTCTTTCTCTTACAATCCTCACTTCATATTATTAACCTACCAGGACTTCCTCCCTCCACCACTCTTCCCTTACCCATATCTTTGTTTTTCTGGTAAGGAAAAAGCAAAAGCAGATATCTGCTCAATATAAGCCCAGTGAAATAATGACAGGTATCTGGCATCTTGTTTTCAGCAGCAGGAAAGTTAAGTTAGCTGGGGGCAGGATGAAGCAGAAGATCTTACAAATGGGAAGTCACCTACCCGGTGACTCAGGAGTTAATACCACTGAAGTGCTTCCACAGCATTCCTCCTGATCCACAGCTGAGATAGAAGCAGTCAGCTGTACAACAGAATCTTAACAACATTGTGGTATACAGAGGGGCATGTGGAGGGATTCTTGAAGGACATGCTTGCCTTAGATTTGATATGTTGTTTCATTTGTTATAGAGGTGGGGCCAGTACTGAATGCCTTTCTAACTTGATTGCTGGATTGCTGCCATTTTCAGGTATAAAAGACACCTAAACCCTCAAATAGGCATATTCCAATTTTAAAGTCCCAGCGCTTCCTCAAAATACTGCCCTTCCTCCATAGAATGCTAAATGCCTTCTCAATAGGCCATCTCCCAGAGCAGTACATTTAAATCACAAATTAAGAAACACTCTCTTGTTTCCTAAGGTTTTTTTGTTATCTTTTTATCAGGCATTGTCAAGGATAAGTGAAGCTGCTAAGACTACAAGATATATTGTTGGTCTGGAGCAGAAAGCTCAAATCACTATATTCCCCCCACATCTTCATAATCTCTGAACCACCAACAAAGGGAAGTGATAGAGGAGACTGGCAAGGCACAGCTGGATATGCATAGTTTCTTGAGATTAGAGGTCTTTTTTCCAAAGAAACCTAATACATTGAATTAAAGACGCGGCTGGACAGGGGCGAAATAGCAACTTAAGTCCCAGAGTTTCCAAGGGTGGTTCCTTGCTAGGACTGTTTAGGACCATAAGCGGAGGACAGGACAGAAAACAACAAGAAGTTGTGGAGGAACTGAAGTAGTGGCAGAGATGATAGACATTCTGGCTGACAGGCATTGCTTCTGCTCATTCCAAGTTGCTGTAAAAATTATTCTGTAGGTGCTGCAGCTTATCACCATTCTTTGTAAACTGCACCCATGATTTACTCCCTGTTCAAACTTAAACCCCATCAGATTCATATGTCTACTTGATATAATATGTTATGATTGTTTACTTAATTCATAGTCTTATTGTTGTTTGAACAGAAGTTGAGGGAAGCTGGCTATGAATATAAAGCAAACCAGCTTATGAGAGTGTCCAGCTTCACAGGCATGATCTGATGATGTCACAACTGAAAATACACATAAAATCAATAGAAAACTAAGTATCTGTGAGACTTTAGCAACTAGACTAGAAGACCAAAGCAATCAACCTGTCCTTGCAGCCTGAACTTTCATAACTTTCCAAATAAACTTATTCAAGAAGTAAGATGGGAAGCAGCAGAGACTCTGCTTGGCACAAATATCTTGGTTACTCAAAATTTGTGTGGATGTGCTTAGTGTAATACGTTCTGGCAATCAGAAAGTAGTAGAACAGCCCATAGTAGATAGTTGACACAGGTTGTGCACAAGGTATCAAAGGGTTTAAAGGGGTGCAAACAGTGGTATCCCAACACCAGTCCCCCCCCATCTGTCAGGGAGATTGAAAGTTTCAAGGAAGGAGGCAAAAATCAGGAGGCATCCATTAACTTCTTTTCCAACTTTTTAGTTGGAAAGCTTTAGGTTTTGTAATCTGCTGCTCGCTTCATGCACTGATGAGATGCTACTAAATTCCTTTTTGCTATCATAGCTCTCCTGCAATGACAAGGAAAGCTGTCTGTCTGAGGAAAAGGGAATCAATAAGTTGGTTATTTATTCATTAGAAATATTGGAGAGAAAGTATGTGGGTGGATTATATGATAATATGTCTACTTGAGTGAAGATATTTAAATAAACTAGTAAATGCCCATAGTGAACAGTTTGTGGCTATATGCATGTTGACATAAATAAAGTTATAAAGTCCTGAAAGAAAAAACAAAATAGTGATTCAGTGTAAATAAATCATAAGATGAAGTATATTAGAGTGATATATACACTTGGTGCACATGCTGATGAGCTCTGAGAAGGCAGTGTTTGCTTTTTTGTGTATAATTTTTATTAAAGAAATTTTAAAAGAATAAAAATACAAATTTTGAAAAAAAAAGGAAAACAAAGAAAGGTGGTAAGTAGGTGAAAAAAGTACAAAGAAAGAAATAGAGAAGAGGAAAGAAAATAAAAAGTTATGAAGATGTGGCTTCCAGCAGTTATAAGTACATTTATATTGTACCCTCCCTCTGTAAGGTTACAACATAATTTCCTTTTTTCCATAGTCTACCCTTTCTGATCGTCAAATCCATAAATCACAACTTCATTTTCTTTCCTTTTTTCAGCAAAAAGTCCATGAGGGGTTTCCAGTCACTAATATAGTTACTGTCCTTCCTCTAATCAAACAAATCAAGTTTGCAATCTCTGCTAATTCTGTAATCTTCACCAACCATTCCTCCATTGTGGATATTTCAGAGTCTTTCCATTTTTGTTCACACAATGTTGCAGCAGTTATATATAAAAATGATTTTTCATAACTCTTTTCTAATTCTCTAGCCATTAGTCACAGGAAAAGGTCTGGTTTGAGAAAACAGAGATTGACTTAAAAAAGATCTTAAGAGTAGTTTGATAAAAATATAAATAGCTGTGCAGTAGCTATGAAAGTGCAAATGCATGGTGGAGATTATTAGAAAAGGTATAATAGGAGAAAAGTCATCAAAATGCCCATCATATTACCATATGTAATATGGTATCTCTGTATCTTCATATGCAGAGCTGGTGAAGATACAGAAACAAGTAATCAAAGCTATTATGGAGCTGGAACAATTCCTTTAAGAAAAATATATATGTTTAGGAACAACAGAATAACAGAATTGGAGGGGATCTTGGAGGTCCTCTAGTGCAACCCCCTGCTCAAGCAGGAAACCCTATACCATTTTAGACAAATGGCTCTCCAATCTCTTCTTAAAAATCTCCAATGATGGAACACCCACAACTTCTGAAGCTAAACTAGTGGACTGATTAATTGTTCTCACTGTCAGGAAATTTCTCCTTATTTCTAGCTTGGTTCTCTCCTTGATCAGTTTCCATCCATTGCTTGTCCTGCCTTCAGGTGATTTGGAAAATAGATTGACCCCCTCTTCTTTGTAGCAGCTTTTCAAATATTGGAACACTGTTACCATGTCACCCTAGTCCTTCTTTTCACTAGATTAGACATACCCAGCTCCTGCAACCGCTCTTCATATGTTTTAGTCTCCAGTTCATTAAAATAGTATTATAATAGTAATAAATTATAATAGTAATATAAATAAAATAGAGGTGTAACAACAGAGATGTATGTTACCTGTAATGTCAACACAGTGATAGAGAAATTCCTCCCTCATAATATTAAATCCAGAAATTTCCAATAAAGTAGCATGTTAGAAAATTCAAGAAAAGAAAAGGAATAAATAGTGAGGCTTTGAAAAGCAATTGAATCAATTCACAAATAATATATTTAGGAATAATAGCTTTGATGGCTATATATTACTTTTAATATGATAAATACTTCAGTGCCTTTGTACTAATTTTTTCTCTACTCACTTTTTTCTTAAAAAATCTAAACAGACTAGCAAGTTGTGACTTGGTTGTGATCATTTTACAAAACACAGGAATTTACAGTAATTGTTTAGTAATTGTTGCTACATCTTTCTTAGTGTATATTTCTCTTCTGCTCTTTCTAGGTCAAGCTGGGAACTTCCAGACTTGAGAGAAGGACGTGTAAAAGCCATCAGTGACTCTGATGGAGTGAGCTATCCCTGGTATGGGAACACCACAGAAACAGTTACCCTGATTGGTCCTACCAATAAGGTTTCCAGGTTTTCAGTCAGTATGAATGACAATTTTTATCCTAGTGTGACATGGGCTGTCCCTGTGAGCGATAGCAATGTGCCACTATTGACTAGGATCAAACGGGACCAAAGTTTTACTACATGGTTAGTGGCCATGAATATGACTACTAAGGAAAAAATAATTTTGCAGACTATAAAATGGAGGATGAGAGTAGACATTGAAGTTGATCCCATGCAGCTCTTGGGCAAGCGAGCCCACCTGGTGGGGAAAACTCAACAGGAGCAGCCTAAGATTTTGAGCAGAATGGAACCCATCCCACCAAATGCACTAGTGAAACCCAATGCCAATGATGCCCAGGTCCTCATGTGGAGGCCTAAGAGAGGTCTGCCTTTGGTAGTGATACCACCAAAATAAAAAAATGCATTTAAATGAGGACTTTTGCCACTCTAGAATGGATATCTGAGCCAAAGAAGACCTTTCAGGTTCACCTGCCTTTTGTTACTGCAAGTGTGAAGAGGGCTTCTTCAATATAGTGTTAGATGGCAATGGCCAATTATGTGCCACTGCAGAATAGTTGAATTTCTGGACTTTGGAAGAAGAAATGTTATTCTACGCTTTCAGGGGCATTCTCATGAAGAAGAAAGTTTCTATTCTTAATCTTGAAATATAATGAATATGAAAATAATTTTCAGTGCCTGTGGCTAATGCTGCTTCCCAACCAATTAAATGTGATTATAACGACTGTTCTTATGAGATATTTATGGACTCCTATTATGTTGCTTGATTTCTGCTGGTTTAGGACAGGAAGGGATGGCATATTACCACATTATAGCTATGCATTTTAATTGATAATCAAAATGATCAGTCTGCTCATTGGAATGAAGAGAATGTTTATAAAAAGAAAATACTGTCAGTTTAATCTCATCAGTATAAAAAGAGCAGTTCTACCCACAAGGAACTATCCATAGTGCTGAATTTTGAAAATCAGGACTTTCATCTAATCAACTTCTTTCTGGGGCTAATTATTTGGATTAATGAAATTAAGACTTTTTGCATGTTTTTCAATGTGTTCGAGTAATTGTAACTCTAGGAACTTTGCCATAGAGTTTTACCAAGCTATAGGTGAAATCCAAGGTAAATAACTGGCAACAGCCTAAGTATTTAAGAAATGCTTTTGTTTTCATATACCATCTCTGTTTTTTATACAAACTTAATGGATATCTGCACATAGCATGTTTTTTCAATTTTGGGAGGGAAAGAGGGGAGAAATAATTAATTACATTTGGTCTGGAAGGTGTTCAGAAAGTTAGGTGCAATCCAGCTCACTATCAGCATTGTAAAACAAAATGATCTGAACTGTTACTAAATATGGATAAAAAGGGAGACTTGAAAATTCAGTATGTCTCAAGTCTCTGCTGGGCTGTGACATCTTTGCTTGTGAGGCGGGGGGGGGGGAGAAGGGCATTCAGAGCAGGGGAACACCTGTGGAACAAAAGCATTACTATGGGCGAAAAAACCCAGATAACATTTTGCAAGAGTAGACGTTATTCAAGGGCTACCATTTGAATAATGGGAAACTTCCCAAAATACTTTTCCCCAACTTAAATGTAGCTAGGGAAGGTATTTTATCTTCTCGTATTTGAGAAGAAATACATAGTTTTAGATTAAATAATGAAAATGAAAAGTTAATGGGTATTTTACCTTCTCTTGCATTTTTTTGAGAGTTCATTAGGGCCACTGATTTGTCCCAACTCTATTTAATGTGATGATCCTATCTAAACAAGAAAGTAAATGTAGTTATTATTTTTAGCTTATAAGATCTTCAGAGATGTGTTTTAGCTTATTTCACTTTCTATATAATAGTTCTGGGAATCTTTGAGAAAGAGAATAAATAACTATAGTTCCAGCTTTGCTTTTTCATCCCATATTACGAGCCTTAACAGCAAAGATGGTCATAGGTCATAGGTCATATGGCTATAGAGCAGTGTTGGTGAACCTTTTCGGCACCGAGTGCCGCCCAGCACACCTGGTCTTCTGGTTTCTGGTGCACATGCGCATGTGAAGACCAGCTGGCTGGTGCGCATGCGCGCGCCGGAAACCGGAAGAGAAACCCGGATGAAGCCCCCCCAGCCCATCACCAAGAACAAGCCAGCGCAGCCCCCCCCTCCAGCCACTTCTGCCAAGGGAGTGTGACTGCTTCCCGGCTGGCACGCCTCTTACCCTGGCGCTGGACAGACGTTCCTCCCGCACGGATTCAGCTCCTGCGCAGCCCCGCAGTCCCAGAAGAGCAGCAGTGGCAGCCGCAGGGCGAGGGGCAGGAGCAACTGGCTGGCCCCCGCAGCTGCTCCCCTGCCGGCAAGCCAGGCCCTCGGCAGCGTCTCCATGTGTGAGGAGCTGCGCTCTCCTCCGGCCCTCCTGGGGCAGCTCACCTCCTCCTTCTGGCTGCTCCAGCATCCCAGCTGGAAGAAGCAGCACGAGAACTGCCACCGCCCCCTCGCCCCCGGTGGCGGCAGGAGCAGCGGGTGGGGCGGCTGGCCGCCCAGGCAGCAAATGCCCAGCTGCCCAGTGCAGCCGAGCCAGCCATGCGCTCCAGACCGCAGACGCGCGTCAGTGCCGCGGGCTGGAGGGCTGGGGCCACGCAAGAAGCCCACTCGGGCGGGGAGGGAGGGACGCCCCGTCCTGGCCGTCAGCTCTGCTCCCCTTGCTGATTTCTCGTCTTCGCACATGCATGCGTGCTAGAAACTGGAAGACCAGGTGGCTGGCAAGCACGCATGTGCCAGAAACCAGAATATCTTCCCGGTGCGCACATGCTGGTGGCTGATCTTCCGGTTTCTGGTGCTACCACACATGTGCTCCCACACATGTGAAGACCACCTGGCCAGCGCGCTGGAACCTGGAAGAGCAACGGGCAACGGCTCGTGTGCCCGTAGAGATGGCTCTGCATGCCGCTTCTGGCACGTGTGCCATAGGTTCGCCATCACGGCCCTATAGAAAGCTCCAAAATTTAAAGTCCATCCCCCCCCCCCAAAATATTGTGCTTTTACCTTCTATTTAACTTACATATATGGGGTGTATAGCTAAGAAATAGTGGATAAAGTTTTATACAATGAATATCAATTCAGGAATGTTTGAGGAATATATAAGAAAGAGCAAATAGTATTGAAAAGTATTTTTCAAGTATATAGGGATTATATTTCCCAAAGAGAAGCATGGTCTTATGGGTCATTTTATTTTCCATCTCTGAGTGTACAATGGGCATTTATACATCTATCTCTTATCTCTCTCTCTCTCTCTCTCTCTCTCTCTCTCTCTCTCTCTCTCTATCTCTCTCTCTATCTCTCTCTCTCCCTNAGAAAGAGCAAATAGTATTGAAAAGTATTTTTCAAGTATATAGGGATTATATTTCCCAAAGAGAAGCATGGTCTTATGGGTCATTTTATTTTCCATCTCTGAGTGTACAATGGGCATTTATACATCTATCTCTTATCTCTCTCTCTCTCTCTCTCTCTCTCTCTCTCTCTCTCTCTCTATCTATCTATCTATCATCTATCTATCTATCTATCTATCTATCTATCTATCTATCTATCTATCTATCTATCTATCTATCTATCTATCTATCTATCTATCTATCCATCCATCCATCCATCCATCCTCTATCCATCTAGATTGGATATGAAAGATTTGGATTATTATTCTAAACCTCAGCAGTTTTCTTGACAATTGACTCTTTGCTTTTGCAATAATTCTATCCTAAATTCTAACTTTTGGGGAGAACACCTTCCAAGTCCATTAGGACTACATTTTGGCTGCCCTTCTTAAAAGCTTAAATGCAATTCCTTCTTCCTTACATTAGCACTGGTTTTGACCTCATTTTGATATTGATCTGCCTCACTATAAAATGCATATCACAGAATGATCCCATTGTTGCCATGTTTCCCTATAGAATTTTATTACCCGTACATCTACATTTACATGAGTCCTGTTATACTAGCAGAATATAAGAACTCTGAACATCAATAATATACATATTATTGAAGATTTATAAGAAATTACATTAAAGAGTTTTGAAATAACTTCCACAAATTCTTTAAGCATTTGGGAGTTTAATTTATATTACCTCAGAGACATTCACTCATTCATAGTTCATACATAGATTTAAACATCTTGCTTATTCTGGGCTGCATGATCTTCCTTACACCATTTGTTTTCCTTGTTTCAGGTTGAACAACTTGTGGAAGAGGACAGAGGCAAAATAGGAACAAGTAGTTGTCAGGCACAAGAATTTAGGAAGCAAGTCAGTTCAAATGATTAGAGGTTTATTACATGCTAACACTCTCTACAAGTTCTGCATTCTCTAGAGGCTCACAGAAGCAAAAAGGGTTATGTAGGACATTAGATCCAACTCCCTGATCAGTGTAAATTAAATAATCCTCAGGTGGTGGCAGTCCAGCCTCTGTTGAACACATCAGGTGAGTGGAAAGAAATACATCTGTAAATATTTTGTGATACTAATAACTTAAGCCCCTTTTATTTTCTTGTCTCTAATTTAGCAGGAGAAAATTCAAATTGTTTTTAGCAACCCTTACAAATATGGCTTGTTTTGGATTGCATGTTTGATTCTCTATTGCACTTTTCACCAATTACAAGATTAAATTTTTATACTTTCCTCTTTAAGTCTTATCTAATTAAAGAACATCCTATGTAGCCAGGCTAGATCAGGCGTGTCAAACTCAAGGCCCGGGGGGGCGGATCAGGCCTGCGGGGTGCTTAGATCTGGCCCACAAGGCTGCCCTGGAAACAGCGGACTGGCCCATGGGGCCTCTGCCAGTGAAAACAGAGAGTGTTGCAGGAGGCCATTGCAGCTGAAAACTGAGCTCGCGAGGGCCACGCATGGCACTCCTGAGCTCCGTTTTCACTGGCAGAGGGTTGCAGGAGGCCATTGCAGCTGAAAACTGAGCTCACAAGGGCCACGGGTGGCACTCCCAAGCTCTGGTTTCCCTGGCAGAGGGTTGCAGGAGGCTGTCACAGCCGAAAATGGAGCTCAGGAGCCAGTTTTCACTGGAGCTCTGGCCACCACAGGCGCCCCAACCCGAGTGATGTTGAGTTGGCCATGCTCACCCTGGCCACGCCCACTCTGGCCCCCCAAGGTCAAACACAACCCTGATGTGGCCCTCAATGAAATCGAGTTTGACACCCCTGCTTTAGATGTTCAATATTCTCCTTTTTGAAAGAGTTATTTATTTGTATTCTACCTTTATTATTTTTACAAATAATTCAAGGTGGTGAATATAGCCCACAAACCTTTCATCTATTTTCCCCACAATAACCCTGTGAGGTGGGTTGAGGTGAGAGAGAGTAGCTGCTCCAAAATCATGGCTTTCATGGCTAGGAGGATTTGAATTCATGGTCTCCCACTTTCTAGCCTGGTTTCTTAACCACTAGACCAAACCGACTCTCTTTCCCTTTTATCCCTTTATTCTTTTAGTTTTCAGAATCATTCATCTTGTTTGAACTCCTTTCCCCCTTCCCTCAAAATGTCTAATTATGACATTTAAGTTACATCTAACTTTTTTTTTGAAATTTTGATAGTAACTTTCCTAAATTTCAGGAAATTTACACTAATTTCAGTTTTCTGACTATAACAGCTTTCAAAATCTGACAGTTACCTTCCTCCAACATTACTATTACATCAGCATGTAGTTCTTCCCTATTGATCAAAATTAATCCCAGAAGAGCCAGTCCCTTTGTCCTTTCTTCTGTCTTCTGAGAAATTAAATCATACATTTAATATACAATGACAAATATATTCCTTTTACCCACATTTCTAACCTTATCTGCCTGCCTAGCAATATCCTGTAAGTAGAAAATCATAGAACTGGAAGGTTCATTGTAGTCAATTGCTAACATAGTGCAGACATCCAAATTAAATTCCCAGACACTATCTGGCCTCTGTCTAAACACATCCTTATTGAAATTGTTTCCACTTGTTTTCTGAATAATTGGACCCATTCTTGAACTGCTCTATTAGGATTTATTTTCTAGTACTCCGTCAGAATTTGCCATCCCTTAAATTAAACTCACCACTTTGTGTTCTGCATTCTAGGATGATAGAGAGTAAGACTTAATATTCATCTATGTGAAATTCTTTCAGAGTATTTGAAGATTGCTGTTAATATCAATTCTGGAAATCATATTTTGATTGATGCAGTTTAACATTGCATTTGCCTTGTTAGCAGCCACATCACTCTGTTAATTCATATTCTATAAACTACTATCCCAAGATTTCTCCCACAAGTGCTATTATCAAGTCAAGTTTCCCCTATCCTTTATCTCTGCATTTCCTAACATGCCTAGATAGATCAGCCTCCAAGGTCAGCTCAGTCTGATTTGGTCAATGCCCTGCAGAAAAAGATATATTTTAAGTTCAAACCTCAACAAGTAATGGTCTGCCCATAGCAAATCTATTGTCTGCGATCCCCATACTACTAGTTCTTAAGACAACTTGCTCCATATGAACATTGCTTTTTGTTTTCTAAATGAAGAACTTCATATTTGCCCGAGATATATTTCATTCTATTACTTTCACCCAATTCTCTATCAAAACTATTTTGATTGGTTTTTACAATATTGGGCATCCCTTGTATCATCTTTGGATTTGAAAAGCATTTGTTCTATAATGTTGACTTTAATAAAAATGTGAGAAGTTAGGGCCCAGGAAGGAACTTTGCAGTATTCTGCTCAGTCTCATAGCTTTATAAACCAGATTCCTTATAAACCCTCCTAGAATCTTCTTAAGTACTGATTTCAGAGTGACTCAAGTTCTCTTAATCCCTCCCTTTTTCACAATACAATCAACACTGGCTCTCCTCCAGTTGTCAGGTTCTTCATACTTTCTCCAGGATTGCTGAAAGATAACATGCATAAATATTTTAGTCAGGCTATCAGAAACTTCCTTCAGAACCTTAGAATTTAATTGTAGTCCTGGAGTTCATTCAAAGAACATAGAAACATAGTCAGCAAATACCTATAGCTTTTAAATTTTAATTTTGCTTTATTCTGCTCTTGTTGTTGAACACCTATCCTTTGGTAAAAGAAACAAAAATCAAAGTAGAAGAGGAGATTTTTGTAATTTATTAGCATTTTTCCTCATGACTGAGAAACCAATATGATTCTTGATTCTTAATCTGAAGATTTAATTTCTTTGTAAACCTCAGCTCATTTTAGCTTTGCTGACACCTCTATAGTTCCAGTCTGTCTATACAATTAATCCTTGATTTACAACTGATTTACAACTGATTTAAGAACAGTTTGAAGTTATGAGGGCCTCAGAAAAAGTGGCTTGTCACTTATCCTCAAAGTTACCACCAACCTCCCCTATGGTCATGTGATCACAATTTGGATGCTTGGCCATTAACTCGCATTTGCAAGTTGCAGCATCCTGTAGTCATGTGATTGTGATTTGCAACTTTCTGGCTTCTGACAAGCAAAGTCAATGGGGAAGTCAGATTCCTCCAATGACCACATGATTTGCTTAATAACTTTGGTAATTTGCTTAATGACAGTGTTAAAAACATAAATTTGCATCCAGTCACGTGATGACCTCTTTAACAACTGCATCATGTAACAACTGAAATTCCAGTCCCAACTGTGGTTGCAAGTCAAGGACTACCTGTATTTTCTTGGTGTCTAAACCCCAGTAACTTTTTTTTCATATTGTTAGAAAGTGGGTTTTTTTGTGTGTGTGTAGCTACACTGAGTCAAGATTGACTCAGCCTTCCATCCTTCCATGGTTGGTAAAATGAGGACCCAGATTGTTGGGGACAATATTCTGACTCTGTAAACCACTTAGGGCTGTAAAGCACTGTGAAGAGGTATATAACTCTAAATGCTATTGCTATTTTAGTGGTCTCCATTCTCCCCCCAATTATTTTTTGCAGTTGTGTTTTGGAGTTCTCATTTTTAGGAGAAATATCTTGTGCTTCATTTCCCATTAATTTCCTCAGCTGTGGGAACCTGCTCATAATTACACCATGTTTATTCATATGTACTTTCTTGAAATTCAAGATGCATGCTTGACTACACTCAACTTTAGTTTCCCTTATAGTTTAGTTTCCCTTCATTTACTCCTGCTTTTTCTACTTCATCACTTAAAGCTTCTGTACTGATTAATGTTGCATAGCATAGGGTCAGGTTATTTGCTGGATCACTTTTCTCCCATTTTTCTACTCATGCCACCAGATCTAGAGAGAGGGCATACTGTAGGTCCCCTCTATTAAATTGTTATTTGCTTGAAGCCATGAATTATGTCTTTTCTATGTCAGTGCCTGCCTTGTGGAACATCATTCCCCTGAAAATCTGGATATCACCAACTCTATTATCCTTTTTAAAGCTCTGAACACCTGGCATTTGGGTTAAGTTGGTCCTATCTTTGTTGCATGTTTATCATTGGAAAGTGTTATTTTCCTAGGACAGTGAGGATGTTCCTGGCAGAACTATTCCTTTGTCTCAGATTTTATGTCAGGATAATTAAAGTTTGCAACTACTTCATTCCTTTTTGAAACTTTGAAACTTACTTTTGGAAGGCATTTCTCTTTGGTTGGGCGGGCAATAAATGAACACCAAAAACAGTATTGCTTTTATTTGTATTTCCATTTATTTTAACAGTTCTGTTAAATTCATTCACTTGGTTTTCTGTGCATGCCTCAATACTTTTAACATACAGTACAATCCTCTCTCTCTTTTCTATTACTTCTGATCCTTTTGAATAAAATGTTGCAAACATGGATGTCATCCCACCAGACTACAGAGTATCTTTTTTTCTACCAAAAGGCTGAAAATCCGTTTCTTCTGTCTGGCTATAAAACCTGTTTCTCACTTCTGGCAGTGCAGAATAACTTCTGCGTTGCTAATTGTTGTCATTCCTGTCCATTGATCTTGATTGTCTTGTTATAGTAAATTGTGTCTTCTGTCAGCCATTACAATTTCCTGTGTTGAATTAGTAAATCTTTCTCATCAGTTGAGTTGTGTTCATTTGCTGCTCCGATCCTTTAACTTTTTTTTTCCCAAGTGGTTCCTATACAGATAGTCCTGGACTTATAACCATTTGTTTAGTGACTATTTAAAGTTACAATGGCACTGCAAGAAGTGACTTGTGACCAGTTTTCATACTTACAACCATTGCAGCATTCCCATGGTCCCATGATCCAAATCTAGGGGCTTGGCAACCAGCATGTATTTATGAGAGTTGTACTATCCAGGGGTCATGTGGAACACCATTAATAACCTTCCCAATAAAGTCAAAGGGGGAAGCCAGATTTGCTTAACAATTGCACGGTTCACTTAACAACGGCAGTGATTTGTTTAACAACTGTGCCTAAAAAGGGGGCACAACTCACTTAACAACTGTCTTGCTTGGCAATGGAAATTTGGGGCTCAATTTGTGGCCATAAATAGAACACTATGTGATGTCTCCCTTGGATGACTTGTAGGGTAGCATAGACTACCTGTAAACTCTGTATTCAGCAGAGATGTGCCCAAGGAGATCTCCTTTGAGAAATAGTCACTCAGTTCTCCCAACAGGCAGTAGAAAACTTTGAGGACAAATTTTGTAGCAATCAGCAGCTATTCAGGAAATAAGCTTGTCACTCTTTACAATTGACTATACTGTCCATCCAATTACAACTTACCTGAATCTTTCCTTCTTTTCCACAACATTACTTTTGTTAAAGTACACTACCAAACCCCTGCTCTCTTTTTGTCATCCTGATTTTAGTTTTAGCCAAATGAGCTGAAGTTTCAAGTGACCATATCCTCAGAAAAATATATTGTACTAGGGTACAGAATAAAAATCCATAATTTTGTTCCATATGTGGAATTTAAAGTTCTTCCAAAGCTTGATTCCCTTTTGCACATGCCTATCATATCTATGCCTCTACAGCACAAGTTCTAGCCTCCAGCAGAGAAGTTGTTTGTGGTTTTCTTTCCAAATATTTCCCTTGTAGAAGAAAAATAAGTAAGTGGTTTCTGAGCAGCTTTATATATGGGGTCAGTGGATAGCACCTCTGGAGTTTGACTTTCAAATTAGAACCTATATCCATCATGTTCAGTGGCATTCTAGTGGGAGAATCATTCACACTTCTGTTCTCTGTGTATTTACATAGAAACGCAGCCCAGCCGAGCCATAATTTGTGTAATTTCATATCCAATTCTGTATTTGTTTTATATCAGGGAAATGAGCACTCATTGTGCTCTGGATTATAACATTAACCAATTTAAATTGAGGTTGCATTTATTCTACTTATTTTTTTACATTTAATCTTTTTCATTTGCACTGAGCTAGTTTCTTTATACAATGTATGCTGGGTATTTGTACTGAATAAAGCAGTTATGGGGGGGAGTGCTTTCCACATGCTTTATGTAAGGTCTGGCCTCTCCTCCTCATTCAAGAAAGTAAAGACTCTTGAAACTTGGCATTTCAAAAGGAACCTTTTATTGAACTGGAGTGATAGCAAGACGAAAGAAAAGCAGACTCTGAATTCCCTCAGGCAATACAGTTAGGATAAAGGAATTAGAAACCCCTCCCTTCAGTGCAATGTGCATTCAGCCAATCTGCAGGTGTGGAGATGTTATTGTAACGACCGTCCTGAGAACGTGATAAGGGAACTTTCTCAAGGTTATCCTCTGTCAGCTTTCGAAGCGATACAACCCACATGGCCCTAACCCTCCCCTTACATTCCCCAAAAGATGAGAAAATCTCAGGGTGCCTAGGCACCAGGATAATAAATCAATAGGATACAGGCTGTGAAGAATATAAGGAAGAAAGTAATAAAGTAAATAATGTAACCAAGCCCCCCACTTCCCCTGAAGAATGGCAGAATCACAGATCTGACACTATTTACTTTAAGTGTCCACCTTGTATATTCTCTCTTTGAGATATGGCTTAAGAGTAGAAAAGAACTTCTGCTAAAGGGTAAAAGTGAAAAAAAATTCAACAATTTTTTTCATAGAATTTCTTGACACTTTATTTTGATCTTTTTTTTTAATGGTATTTTTCTTTTGGCAAATTGTCAGATACATTAATGGGTACAGAGACCCTTGCAAGTCACTCTGGAGAGAAAAATAGGCAGTCTGCTATTTGGGAAAACAGGGAAGAAATTATGAGAAATGTTTTTGCAGAGTGCCTTAAAACAATAGAAACTAACCTGGAATGGGGGAAATTTTGTCTTTATCTCTGGCTTTTACAAAAGCTTTAATATTGCATTCCAAGTCTCTGGGTTTTTTGTTTTTTGTTTTAAACTGTTAAATACATTTCCAAAACAAAAGATCATTTCCTTTGTTTTAGAAAATTGGATAGTTTTAAACATCTGCTTTGATGAACCTCTGACATATTTTAAACAGGATAAACTAGAAAAGATCAAAGGTTTGGTGGAATCAGATGAAAATCTGACCACATAAACAAAACTTCTGATACTTGCCTTTTCCAATTCTTCACAAAAAAATTATTTGATCCTTTGCAATTGTTGCTTATGAAGTTTTAATTCAAAAACATGTAGCACGATGTCCACTGTACTGAAATATGGAAAAAAGTGAAATCACTATTGCCCTTTAATTATTGTTGTTGTCTCTTTAATTTCAGGTTTATCAGTAAATTGTAGATGCACAAAGTGCTGGGTAACATTCTGAGTTTAAACTTGAGAAAATTTCTATCTGTAAAATCTTTTAAAAAGGCAGACAATCAAATTTTTACAAAACAGCAATATTTGGGTGGAATGAGGAGGGATTGTTAAGGAGGTGGTAAAACACATTGTGATATAATATCAGTATTTCTATATTCTTTTTAAATTCTAGATAAGAATCCTTACAGAATTCTACCCCACACTTTCTCCTTTCCCCCTTTTTCTCTCCTAGCTTCCCATTATTTTCTTTTTCTTTGTACTTTATTTTATGATAAACTAAAAAAATTTAAACCAAAAAGAGAGAGTGACCAAACAAAAAGGATACTTTTATAAATCCTAATACATGTATAAATGCACAGACACATACAGTACACACCCCTGGCCTCTAGAAATGGCTCATGGATGCAGTCAACTGGAGGATCAGAGTGTATGGAACAGAGGGAAAAAAGGGAGAGAACATCCTATGCAAGTGCAATTCATGAGACACTTAATTAGATCATAACTAAATCAGTCATTATTGAAATGACTGACATGGATGATAAAAAGGGATTATATGATTCAGTAACATTTTATGCAGGACAAGAATAGATGATGGGAATGGAAGTGGTAGGACAGCTGATAACATCAACAGAAGCAAAAAAACTAAGACATATAATATGAGGAAGAGCAGGAAGCATATTATGTGGTAAAAGGGAAATGAGACAGGAGAGAGATTGTTGTGGGTCCATCTGCATCATCTAATTTATAAATTTTAGTTTACCCCTACTTGAATATTAGTAGACATAAATTGCCTGCACCTTCACTTCTCTCCATCTCCTTAATGCTTATATAGTACTGTACTAGTATGGGTGGTATAAACCATTCTGCAGGACTGCTGGCGCAAGCTTAAATACTGCCATATCAAGAACCCAAACAATTAATATCCACCATCTTCTTATAAGCTCGGGGAATCCTAACATGTTATTTCGGGGCTTCAGGATCCTTATGACTGCTTATGTTGTGAAGTATGTAATTCAGCGAACTTATCATTTCTTAAAAGTAGAGAACACAGAATCATAGAGCTGGAAGGGATCTTGGGAGGTCTTTTAGTCCAACATCCTATCCAAGGCAGGAGTCCTTATACCATCCCAAATAAATGGTTGTCCAAAGAACAATTTAAGACAAATTGCATTTTCATAGCTTTCAACTTTTTAACCACAGATTCAGGGGTGGGTTCTGGATCCTTCTGCTGCCGGTTCGCTCAGGGTCGCGCCGTGTGCGCGCGTGCCCACAGCAATCAAAAAATAGCTTCTGCACATGCGCAGAAGCAAAAATTAGCAAAATCCAAGATGGCGGCACCCACGGAGACACCAACAGAAAAGGCTCCATGACATCATCGCCGAGTTACTAACGGTTCTAAAGAACCGGATAGAACCGGTAGAAACCCACCTCTGCACAGATTCCTTCCCATTGTTTTTCTGCGTGTTCTTAATTCTTTTCAGTCCCTAAAAACCAGAAACCCACAATCACATTCTGAATTTTTAAATATTGTTCTATACATATTATATGAATGTGCAAATAAATACATATGTACAGTTAAGTTCAACATGCATTATTTATTTCAAGGAAGAGTATTAGTTTTATAAATATGGAATTCTGAGGTTTCTACATAATGCCTGATAAAGACTAAGCTCACAAGTCAGTCTGTCTGATTTAATTCCTACATACAAGCTTCCACATTTCTTTTATGATTCCTTTATTCAGGCCTGAAGGGAAATTCATTACACATTCATATCATGGTTATAACAACACAAAACTCCAAGAAATTCCCCAGCTAGCCTTTTGGCATAGGATCCACTGCTGCTGAAGAAAGTCCAATGTATGTTGCCAAGGAGCAAGATTCCTTTTCCCCTTGGTGGACACAGTTCTGTAGTGATAAGGATAGCTTGGCTGATATCAGTTCCTCCTCCTGTTTTAATTTACCCTTCACTGGAAGGCTGCAAAACCACTGCTTCTGTTCAAAGCTTGTTTGTGCATGGTAAGAACTGAATCATTTCAGTTTAGAGCAGCAGTTCTCAACCTGTGGGTCGCGACCCCTTTGCGGGTCGAACGACCCTTTCACAGGGGTCGCCTAAGCACGCGCTAGCCCGCCATCTTGGTGCCATGCCCCCTTTGTCACCTCATCACGCGTGGAGAGGGGGCAGGGTGGGGGTCGCGTCGGCAGGGCGGGGGTCGCGGCATTAGGAAGGTTGAGAACCACTGGTTTAGAGGATCATATTTTAGATCAGATAGAAACCCCTTATTACCCCACCATTTCTGCCCCTTCCCAAGCTTATCAAATTAAAGTTGATGTTTTACAAGTTCTTTAGCTGGCTGGGCATTGACTGAGGCGAGACACGGAGGCAGATAACACGTAACGTTTATTCCAACTTTAACAGAACAACTATAACAAATGTCTGAGGGAAAATGCTTCTGACAGCTCCTTAAATACACGGCTGCCAGATAAAACGACCAATCACCAATCACCAACAACTGTGTTCCTAGAGCAGCCTCTAGTGGCACGCCGGAACACTGCATCCCTTTCCGCCAAGTTAGCACACACGTACTCCTGCAAATATGCAGGACGCCGACGATCCCTCTCGGATCGTCGAGGCTCGACTGCACTACCTAGTGGTGTTTGGTCATATCCTACCCTTGCCTGGTCAGACTCTGGAACCCTGGCCTCTCCTTGTGAACGGACCATATCGAACTCTTCTACTGGAGATGCAGGTAAGTCTTCGGAGATATCCCTGTTCCCGGGGGTTGGGTATTGAAGCTCCAGCGTGACCTGAGTCCCCGGATCGGCCCTCTGAACTATCGGTATAGCATTCCCCTGCTCCGGAAGGACACTAGCTGACCACTTAGCCCTCAACTGGTCAATGTGGCGTCAGTCTTCGGAGATATCCCTGTTCCCGGGGGTTGGGTATTGAAGCTCCAGCGTGACCTGAGTCCCCGGATCGGCCCTCTGAACTATCGGTATAGCATTCCCCTGCTCCGGAAGGACACTAGCTGACCACTTAGCCCTCAACTGGTCGATGTGGCGTCGCCACAATCGACCGTCCTCTAATGCCACCCTATAGGAACAAGGCCCCGTTATACTCACCACCTTACCTGGTAGCCACAGGGGATCTCCTGCATAATTCCTAGCATAGACCTGGCTTCCTATGATGTAAGAACGGGGACAGCCTGAAGAAGCCAAAGGCTTAACAGGCGTGAACGG
>QLTV01004017.1:61500-72748 GCA_003457575.1 Thermophis baileyi | reverse complement strand
TTTTTGGCGAAGAAAATAAGAAAAAAAAATTCTGCCTCTGCCTACCAGCATCCATGGTATTCATCTGGCTAGCATCCTGTCAGTGTGTGAGAGAGTTGAAGGCTGTTTGGAAACTGAAACAGTATTTGCTGTGTGAGCAACAAGGAAGGAGACAGCAAGGAGCCTGGGCGTGGCTTATCTCAACTGTTCTGTACTAAAGCTACATGCTGTGCTGATCTCTGAAACTAAAACTGAAACCGAAACTCCTCTCCTCTGCTTGTGTTTTGCTTGTATTTACTACGTTGGAAAACCTGCTTTTGGTATTGTATATTTACTTTATATTATATATAAAGAGACGTTATTGAATCCTACTGAATCAGTTACTTGTGTGTGCTTTCTGGATGTGATTCCTGCTGCAAACTCTGACATATCCTTGCAGCAAATAGCGAACAGCCAGGTCAGCTTCAGCACATTATTGCAGCCTGATTCAGCATGAGCAGCTAATTGGCGGGTGGATCGGCCTCCCGGAATACCCCCAATCAGCTGTTCCAGGCTGCAGGGATTATATCTTTTAAAGTATCTCAGATGTTCTTCAGAATTTCGGCATTCCATGGTGCCTCTGGTTGCCTGTCAATGATATAGGATACAATATAATCAATGACATAAAAGGAAGAAAGAATGACATTGCCATAGGTAGGCACTACAGATTACCCAAACAAACAAAGGAAATAGTTAAACATTTTGCTAATCAGTTAACTAAGGTATGTAGGAAACACACCACACTAGCAATGGGGGACTTTAATTACGCTGACATCAACTGGGAGACAAACTCTGCACCTAGTGGAAGATCAAACAGGTTCCTGATGAACCTAGAAGACAATTTTCCCAAAAGGTAGAGGAGGGAACTAGAGGGGCAGCCATACTGGACTTAATTCTGACTAACAGAGATGAAATGATAGAGGGGGTTGAAATTATAGGAATCTTAGGGGAGAGTGACCTTGCAATATTGGAATTCAACATAATGCAAGCGCAAGCAATAGAACAAAGTCAAACTAGAGTCTTAGACTTTAAGAGAGCTGATTTCAACAAACTTGGTGCTTGGGAAGGATTACATGGATGGAAATCCTCAAGGGGAAAACCACCCAAGAAGCTTGGGAAACTTTGAAAAGTGAGATTATAAAAGCCCAGTCTAGCACAATACCACTGAAGAGGAAAAATAAGAGATCCCAGAAGAAACCAGCATGGCTGCACAAAGAATTCTCTGATAAACTGAAAGACAAAAAGGACAAGTATAAAAACTGGAAAGAGGGGCATGTAACTAAGGCAGCATATCAACATATTAGCCCGAACCTGCACAGATGAAGTCAGGAAAGCTAAGGCTGAGAATGAACTAAGGCAACAAATGTCAAAAATAATAACAATAAAGAGCTTTTAACATGTAAAAAAAGAAAAAAGAAAAAAGTCAAGGAAACGATCAGTCCATTAATGGGAGAAAATAGCAAGACGGTGACAAGCAGCAGGGAGAAAGCAGAACTGCTTAACTCATTCTTTGCATCTGTCTTTATACAAAAGGAAAAAACCAACCACACTCAACGTGTAGTCCTTAATGGAACTACATCTATATGGAGTGCAGTGGGGTACATCAAGGTTCTGTCTTAGGCCTAGTACTCTTCAATATCTTCATAAACGATTTAGATGAGAGGATAGAAGGGGAACTCATCAAATTTGCAGATAACACCAAAGCTGGCAGGAATAGCCAACATTACAGAAGGATCCAGAAGGATCTCAACAGACTTAAACACTGGGACCTATTCAACAAAATGAAATTCAATGGTGAGAAAAGTAAGGTTTTACACTTAGACAAGAAAAACCAAATGCACAGGTATACTGTAGAATAGGTGGTACCTGGCTCAATAGCAGTAACTGCAAGAGGGATCTTGGAGTCCTCATGCACAGGCACTTAAATGTGAGCCAGCAGTGTGCTGCAGCTGCCAAAAAAAGCCAATACAGTCCTAGGCTGCATTAACAGAGGGATAGAATCAAGATCATGTGAAGTGTCAGTACCACTTTATAATTCCTTGGTAAGACCACACTTGGAATACTGAGATGAGTTTTGGTCATCACGATACAAAAAAGATGTTGAGACTCTAGAAAGAGTGCGGACAAAAGCAACAAAGATGATTAGGGAGCTGGAGGCTAAAACATTTGAAGAACGGTTGCAGGATTGGGTATGTTTAGTTTAAAGAAAAGAAGGACTAGGGGTGACATGATATCAGTCTTCCAATATCTAAGGGGCTGCCACAAAGAAGAGGGCACCTACCTATTCTCCAAAACACCTGAAGTCAGGACAAGAAGCAATGGATGGAAACTAATCAAGGAGAGATCCAACCTAGAACTAAGGAGAAATTTCCTGACAGAACAGTTACTGTAACCAGTGGAATGGCTTGCCTTCAGAAATTGTAGGTGCTCCATCACTGGAGGTTTTTCAGAAAATATTGGACAGCCATTTGTCTGAAATGGTATAGCGTCTCCTGCTTGAGCAGGGGGTTGGACTAGAAGACCTCCAAGGTCCCTTCCAACTCTGTAATTCTTTATTCTATTCTGTGTACTGTAGACAAGGAGGGGGCTTTGTGAGCCTTTGTTCTAACTTTCTTTGTGCTTGAAAATCAGATTTATTCTGATTTACTTCAGTGGTGGGTTGCTGTCGGTTCGGACCGGTTCTTTAGAACCGGTAGCTCTGACTCCAAGCCGAGAGAGAACCGGTTCTCTGTATCCGTGAAAGTGCGCCCGCCCGCCCCTGGGTTATACTGACCTTTATCTCTGCTTCCGAAGCCCAGCTGATCAGGGGCGGCAGATTGAATTGCTGCTCCGCAGCTGTTTTCTGTGTTCCTTGCCTAGTTTGCAACACGGAAGTGCTTTTTTTTAAAAGTACTGAGCATGCGCAGAGGATCATATCCGGGAAGGGATGTGCGCATGCGCGTGAGCGAAGCGCGCATGCGCGTGCAAAACGTGCACTTCCATCGCGATGCGAACTGGTGGGGAAGGTAAGTAGAACCCACCCCTGATTTACTTGGCAGCTTGTTCCAAGAAATTCAACCAAGCAATGCCGAACTTTACAAGTGCCTGGGTGTCATCAGCACAACGCCACAAATCATCAGCACAATGATTCACCACTCCCTCTCAGGTCTGCAGTGAAAGCACCTCCAGGATTCTCCCATCAACAAACAAAATGAGGAATGCAAAACAAAACCTCCTCTACAACCCAGCAGGAGGTGGAGAAGAGATAAGAAGATAGATAGCTATACAGGTAGTCCTCGAGTTACGAATGAAATGGAGCCTGCCCATTCCATTTGTAACCCGAGGATTCGTGGGAGTGAATCTCGTACCTTGAACGGGATCACTCCCTCCTTTCGCCCACACATTCGCTAATCGAATGCAAGGCTCGTTAAGTGCACATGAGGTATTTCAGGGTGGGGAAGGCTATGGGGAGCCTAGTGATGGAACAGGCCACCTGCTTAAGACCACCCAAGGCCTCCCGACCCACTGAAATACCTCATGCTCCCCACAATTGCTTTCCCCTCACCCAAACTGCCACGTCGGGTCACTTACCTTGTGAAGATCTAGCAAGCAGTCTCCTCTCCAGCCTCTCAGCCATGTGCGCCCCTCCGACACTCCGTTCAGGCCTCTGCAGGCCTCACCCAGCACATTGCCAGCTGAAATGGAGCTTCTGAGGGGCAGATCCTCCCCTCAGAAGCTCCATTTCATCCGGCAACGTGCAGGACGAATGTTGCAAAGCCTCTGCGGTTGTTCATAAGGGCGAACAGCTGCCGTGGTGCTACAAGATTCGTAGTTTTGGGACTTGTTCGCTAGGGGGCGCTTATCGCGTAACTTCGAACATTCGCTAAGGGAATGCTCGTAACCCGGGGATTACCTGTAGTCATCTCATTAACGGCTGTTAAGGTGGTATTTCTCAAGCAGCCCATAAATCTAACTTTTACCCAAAAATTGCACTCCTTTTTACTTCTTGTCCAAGAGTGTGCTGCTTAGAGTGTGCTGTTTTTGCCTGTCTCCCCAGGTGGTGTGATTCAGTCTTTTAATTCAACTTTCTGGAACCACATTCTTGCTCTGCAGCGGCATCATAAAAAATCCTAACCCAGCATTCCGTTCTCATTCTCATAGCCCCATTGCTCCAACAAGGGTGCATTTTCAATGCTAAAGCTGCTATGAAAAATAAAAGTCTTTCTCCCACACTTTCATTTTAACCAGGGTCTTAGAGGGGGGAGACAGGGATTGTTTTGTCCCCTCCCCCCTGTCATTCATTGCCATGCATGGGAATTTCTCTCTTCCTTAAAAAACATTTCTCACAAACACTTTCATAGTCCCTCCTTAAAAATACTTCCAACTTCTCCCCTCAAAAACACTTTCCCAGTTCCTTCCTATTACAGTACTACCACAAACAGAGACACCTTAACTTTCTTTTTCAAATTCCTTCCATTTCCATCAAACACTCCATCCCATAGATAGTAAATTAATACAAGTTCAATGGAAGCTGAGCAGCAGTGGGGGGAGTGGGTTGCCACCTCCTCGCCCTGCATTCCAAATAACTTTTCCTTCTCTTCTGGGGTAAAAACTATCCTTTTGGGGGTCAACCCCCCCCCACTCATCAAAGCTAACACAGCCTAATTAGGGTGGTGAGATTGTCCCAGTTCAAATCTCTGTCCCTTAAGGGGAGCCAAAGGCAGCATGCCAATTTCCTGGATCAAGCCTCTGATGCCAGAGGTGGGGAGGGAAGAAGGCATTATTAACAGTCCTTCTCATTCCCCTCTCTTTTCCCTTCTTTCTAAACACCCAGCTTTGATGAACTCACCATGGTGGAGGGGTGTACAGGAGCTAGACAGAGAGGCTTGTTAACTAAAGAAAGTAGAGGAGCTGAAGGCATTACATATTTTCCATCCTCCAAAGAATAACATGGCTAAAGATATATGCACCAAAAACTTCATTTTGGTCTTAGTTAGGGAATCCCCAGCTAATAGAATACAGGATTTCAGAATAGAATACAGAATTACAGAGTAGGAAGGGACCTTGGAGGTCTTCTAGTCCAACCCCCTGCTCAAGCAGGAGACCCTATACCATTTCAGACAAATGGCTGTCCAATATTTTCTTAAAAACCTCCAGTGATGCAGCTCCCACAACTTCTGGAGGCAAGCTGTTCCACTAACTGTTCTGTCAGGAAATTTTTCCTTAATTCAAGATGGATCTCTCTTGATAATTTTCCATCTGTTACCAGTGATGGAGCACCTACAATTTCTGAAGGCAAGCCATTCTAGGTTCACGCAAACACATTAACTGACTTTTGATTGAGGGGTTGGCACCTCTTAATCAAAGAGTCAGTTCTCTTAAGTCCGTTTTCAAAAAGTCCCCTGAAGGTTGACAGCATAACCACAATTGCCACTCATCTTTGCCCAAGCCAAGACCCAATACAAACCACATAAGCAGAGTCCAGCCTCTCTGGACCCCTCTTTCAGGGCATCTGTGGGATCTCACCCTCAATACCCCAGGTGCCAGTTAGCACTACCCCATTTTGGCACTGGCCAGACACCAGCAGGCTTTATCCTGCCTGGACGTTTCCAAATGTTTATGAGCCCTATCTCAACCACACATTCCCAAATGTCAAGGAAAAAGGACGACTAGCTGGACGAGTTACAGGCTGTCCATCAATTGGTGCGACGGTATCTGGAGAAAGCCAAGGATGACTATAAGAAAGTCGCGGACAGGTCTTGGTGAGAGACGCCGGTGTTGGCTATGGGGGATTGGGTATGGCTGTCAACCAAGCACCTTCCGTCAGACAGGCCGGTCAAGAAGTTGGACCACCGGTATCTTGGCCCTTTTCCCGTTGAAGCGGTCATCAACCCAGTCGCCTATCGCCTGTCATTGCCACGTACGCTACGAGTCCATCCGGTCTTTCATCACTCCCTCCTTGTTCCAGAACGGCCAGCCTGTCTGCTCTGCCAACCAGACCGTCCCCCGCCAGAACCACATGATGGAGATGGGCCGCCTGAGTACGAGGTCGCAAGCATTCGGGACTCCCGGTGGCTGAAAGGACGGTTCCAGTACCTGATCGAGTGGAAGGGTTAGGGGCCGGAGGATTTCACATGGGAGGATGCGACCTCCGTGTATGCATCTGCTTTGGTGAAGGCCTTCCATGACCAATTCCCGTCCCAGCCACACCCAGATCGTCATACCTGGGGGAAGGGCCCCGCGGTGAGGGATAGTGTTGTGGCCCGCCAGCTTCCAGCGGAGCTGGCAGCAGACTCGGACGATGAGGAGGTTGGGGAGGAACTTGGGCCAGTCCTGGAGTCTGGGGAAGGCTCTGATGGATGCTCTGTGTTGGAAGCAGAGATAGAGCCAGGGCAGTCTGACATTTCCCAGCTGCCTTCGGAGTCGGAGATAAGTGGGGAAGAAGAACAGTTGGGGCCTGTTACAGATGCGCAGAGCTGTCAGGAGAGGAAAACAACTGAGTACCAGGAGCCGACTCAGAAAGAAAGGCACATGTGGACGCTGAGTGGCCCCTCCCTGGCTTGGGAATAAATAGAAGCAAAAGGGGAGTGGTGTCGTGGGAAACAACCATTTGGATTTATTTAGGAAGATTTGCTCATCGTGATTCGTGTCTCAGAGACTGCTTGAGAGAGTTTAATTTACAGCTTTGTGGCTGGAAGCTCCCGGCCTGGCAATTATCCAAGAACTGATAAGGTCTGTACTTCAGTTAACCCTTGGAAGGATTATTGCCTGGACTTTTCTGTGTGTGAATGCCATGAATTCACAGTAGTTAAATAAAGAGGGTTTTTTCGGGACAAGGGGTTCTGTTTCTTGGTTCTGCTAATGCTGGGTCAGAACACCATCCCCCAAACCTGGCCTTCCTTCTCCCTCATTGGCGGGGCCAAGAGAAAGCATGGGGAAGCGCTCCCCTCCCCCGTCTGAGTGCTAAGCACAAAAGCCCAGCGGGGGGGGGTGGCTGGCCCAACAGAAGTGCCCCCATTGGCGAGTCGGATGGTGGAGAGGCCTGGCCCGGCTCTCGAACTGTCCCGCTGTTCGGCACCTCCACACGTGAGCTGCCACCTTTGAAATGTGCTGCGCCTTTGAGGAAGCCGGGCAGCGATGGCTGGGGCCATGGGCTGGCAGCAGATGCGTCAGGGCTGCTCCCCCCTTCCTCAGCAAGCCGGGCCTGGAGGAGCACGGAGAGTTGTGGGCCGAGGGTCAGAAGGCGTGCTCCCACGTCGCCCCAACATGCGTTTCCAGCATGTGCTCCTCTGTCCCGAAGTGGGATTGAGTGGGGGGTAGGGGGAAGGGAGCAGGGAGCAGGGGGAAGGGTAGTGGGGCTTTTAGGAGGAGAAGCCCAGCTGGCTTTCCTTTTGGTGTGGAGCGGGGGGAAGACCCAATAAAAATCCAATTTCCCTCAATAAATGGCAAAAATAAAGGCCCGGCGGTCTAGCCATTCCTTTGCTTCGCCCTCTAGCCCCCCGGCGATGGTATCCACCATGGCTTTGTGCGATGGGTAGAGGTGGCCATAAGCGCTCTAGGTGGACTCTAGCAGAGTCAAAGAATAGAGCCAGTTGATCTGAGTCCCCATCAAATTTCCCCCTGAATCGTGGCGGTTCGTTCAGCCCTGCTCCTCCCTCGCCATGTTGGGCCCCATGTTCCTGCGCTTGGTGTGTTTGGCGGTCTCTTTTGGTTCTGGTTCGGAGGGAGGGGAGGGGCCGCCCCCCTTGGGTGGCTTGCCTGTTACGTGGAGGGACCACCTGCAGCAGCCTTGGGCTCATTCTCCCTCTGGGTAGAGAAGGGGGGCTGCATTCCCGTCTGCTTCTCCTTGCTTCAAAGGGCTCAGTTGTAACCCCCCCCTCTTTTGGGCGGCACGGCGGCCCCTCATCCCGAAGGGTGGTTCATTCAAATTTCTCCCTCAGCTGTTCTACAGATCCCCCCAAGGGTTCCATCAGAGTTTTTGAGAGTCTGGCATGTTCCCAGTCCATCATCCATTCCACTCTTCCTAGCTCGCTCAGGGGCTTCCCCCAGCCCTGGGCTCTGGGGTGGGGGAGTTCAACCTCAGCCGCTTTGGGGATTTTTTTCCACCAATACTCATCTTTTCTTGTTTCAGTTGCTGCAATGAGCCTCTCGGCTTTGATGTCCAGGGAGGGCTGCAATTTGGCTCCAGTTGGGCTGCTGGTTCCTGGAGTTCCCTGGGTAGGGGCAAGTTCTACCCCGCTCAGGGTTGCCTGGAGCAGGCTCTCTTTGGATAGTCCACCCTCTGCCATGGTAGCCTGAGTTTTCTCCACGCACCCCAGGTGTCGGGGAGCGAATGGAGAGTCCGGGGCTCAGGAATCCCAGTTGTTTTTATTAGTCTTGGGAGAGTTGGCTCGCTGTCAGGGTTCCGACAGATGCCCTAATTACATCATGAGCCTCAAGCCAAGCTTCAAAAGAAATCCAGTTATTTATTAGGAGCTTCATGCCAGAACGGACCAGGTGGAGCCAACTCTGACCTCAGTTAATTCGCGCTTTGCCTCTGACCCTGTTTCCCCCTCCCCCCAATATGTTGTTGTGGCCCGCCAGCGGCCAGCGGAGCTGGCAACAGAGTCGGACAGTGAGGAGGTTGGGGAGCAACATGGGCCAGTCTTGGAGGCTGGGGAAGGCTCGGATGAGGGCTCTGCGTCGGAGGCAGAGAGGGGGCCAAGGCCATCTGGCAGTTATCAGCTGCCTCCGGAGCTAGACAGCAGTGAGGCAGAGGAACAGCTGGAGCCTGTTCCCTGTGTGCGCATGTGCAGAGCTGCCAGAAGAAAAGAACAGCTAAGAAATCAGGGTCGACTTGGGAGTAAAGCCAAATGGACCCTCCCATAGGAAATAAAAGAGGAGCGAAAGGGGAGTGGGCTTTTGCAGGAAACAATTCGGTCGGTCGGTCGGTCGATTCAGGAGTGTGAAGATCTGTCCCTGACTCTGTGCCAAGTCTTTCCTTGCACAGCACTGCGTTTGGAAAATATTTACATGGCAGCTTTCCAAGCTAGATAAGGTCTGTGGTCATAAATTCACTTTTGAAAGACTGTTTGCCAGGCCTTTGCTGAATGTGAATGACAGGACTTCACATTTGTTTAATAAAAGGGGTTTTGTCGGGACCAGGATTCTGCTTCGTGCTTTTTGGGGAAGCCTAGGTCAGAACATATGTGTCATCAGTCACATTCCCCAACGAAGCAATTTCGCAGGTTGTAAAAGTCACTCCCTCCAGCCACTGTGGGTTTCCGTGGAGACAACCTCGGCGTATCGGTTGGAATGTGCCTTGCTTTGACTGAGATGCCAGCTCCTTGATGCAGCTGCAAAGTTTGCTTTCCCATCCCCCTTGCCTATGGCAACTCGAGAGCAGATCAGCGATGCTTTGTGAGTTGACATGTGGTTGATCATAGAACAAATTTGTCCAGAATTCTCACTTGAGGCAAAAATGGCCAGGCTCAAATTATCATACTTTGGACACATGCTTTGAAGATCCAGCTCACTCAAGAAGTCTATAATGCTGGGAAAGGTGGAAGGAAAGAGAAGAGGACAACTAGCAACAAGGTGGACAAACTCAGCTACAGTGGCAATAAGTACACCATTAGAAGACCTGAAGGACCCGGTTGGGAACAGGTCCTCCTGAAGATTTGTCTATGTGGTCACCAACTTGTTGGCACTTAATCAATCAAAAGTTTAAAGGACTATATTTTATTCCTAGAAAATCCTTACTGCTTTGACATCATGATATATAAAATTACATGCTGCTGAAATTAATGTTTGCATTTGGAATTCTAGATAAATCTCTGTAGGATCTGTGTGGAATTATATATTCTTTGAAACAATGTAAATAATTATTTAAATTAATAATAGTTTTATCCTGTGGCTCTTCTAAAAAATTCAAAGCAGGTTTTCTTTGGCAACAGCTGTGTGAGATAAGGAAGTCAAGTGACTTCACAAATATGCTTGGCTAAGTAGCAATTTTAATGGGCCCCTAGTTCTGTATCCTGATAATAAGATTCAGCATTACTGCCTCATTTTTACTATTAAGGTGCTTCACATCCATAATTCTTACAACAACATGGTTAGGTAGGCCAAGACTTGTGGGGAGGGGGCTTTTTTAAATGAAAGGTAAAAATTCCTTGTTTAAGTTCATATTTAAGGTAGCATTCAAATGAGTTATTCTCTTTGGTCCTGTGCTATGCTAATGATAGAGGAATTTTATCAGGCCTTGGGTCAATTAGAGAATCATCAAGATTCATACACATAAAAATATATAGCATATAACATTGAGCGCTTTCTGAGTATTCTTGATTCTATAACGTCTTCAATCCTCTTACAGGAACCTGATGGAGAAACCTGTACCCCAACCAGAGAATCATATCTGGAGTTGCTTCTGTACAGCCAGGGTTACCTACAAGGTCACAAGGGTCACCTAGCTGGAACTGCAACAGGGCTGGCAGCCAAAGTGGGCGAAATGCTAACCTCATCTGTTTCCAGTTCTCCCCTGACCTTGGTGTTTCATGCAGCATGGCACCCAAGCACCTTGAACAGTGACAGTGGCCCCGGTAGCAGCTTGAACTTAAGCAGGGACTTAGTGCAGCGTAGCATGGTGCTTTTTGTGGTGGGCACTTTTCTTGCACTGGTGCTGAACTTACTACAGATTCAAAGGAATGTAACCCTGCAGGGGTGGGTTCCAAAATTTTTTACTACCACTCTGTGGGCGTGGCTTAAATTTGTGGGTGTGGCTTGATTTTGTGGGTGTGGCTTAATTTTGTGGGCGTGGCTTGCCGGTCATGTGACTGGCTGGGAGTGGCTTGGCAGTCATGTGACTGGGTGGGGTGGCTTGGTGATCATGTGACTGGGTGGGCGTGGCCAACTTGCCGTCACTCACGTCAAGGGTTAGGGTTAGGGTGTCTGGCCTCTCCTCGCCTCAAAGGCCTCAACAAGATACAATTTCCCTATTTACTACTTGTAAGGAACGCCTCTACGTCTAACTTAAGAAAGCGAGAACTTCTGAGACAATGTAGTTCAAAAGGATCTTTTATTAAGCAGAAGTGAAAGCATTCCATTCAAAGCAACGTCTGAATACCCTTAGGCAACGCAGGTAGAGTTAAAACAGTAGAGACCCCTCCCATTAGCCAGAATGCAGATTCTAGCCAATACACAAGTGTGAAAATGTTTTCTTTATCAACTGCTCTGGGAACCGGATAAACATACATTTCTCTGACCATCTTCTGTT
>QLTV01004017.1:3959-14454 GCA_003457575.1 Thermophis baileyi | reverse complement strand
AACGTTGCTCTCTTCTCTGTTCTTCCCTATGTGCCCTAGGATGAGGTGGGGGTGGGCCTTGCTCTTCCTCTGAACCCCCTCTCCCTTGTTCTACCTCGCCCCTGCTCTGCCCAGCCTGACTTTGCCCTTCCCCAGTTTTCTCCACAGCCAACGGAGCAGCCAACGGAGCCACTCTCAGCTGTTCGTCTTCCGTCTCAGATTCAGACTCTACCCAATGCGAAGGGGAAAGATCAGGCCAGCGTAGCTTCAGCCCGGTCTACCCAATGCGAAGAGGAAAGATCAGGCCAGGGTAGCATCGGCCCGGTCTACCCAATGCGAAGAGGAAAGATCAGGCCAGTGTAGCTTCGGCCCGGTCTACCCAATGCGAAGAGGAAACATGCCAGTGGTTTGGGGAGTGGCGTCAAGCTGGCCACACCCACCCAGTTGGCCACACCCACCCAGTTGGTCATGCCCACCCGACCCCCTGAGGTCAACCATAGCCCTGATGCGGCCCTCAATGAAATTGAGTTTGACACCCCTGAGCTATGCCTATGGGGGGCATATAGCTGACAGTCAAACAAAACATGAGAATTGGGTCAAACTGATTGATAGGTATTTTTCAAATTGAAAAATTGAAAAATAGTTTTGTTCTTAGCCAACCAACTTAAAGATCTATTTTTTTCCAATAGCAATAGCAATAGCAATAGCAATAGCACTTAGACTTATATACCGCTTCATAGTGCTTTACAGCCCTCTCTAAGCGGTTTACAGAATCAGCATATTGCCCCCAACAATCTGGGTCCTCATTTTACCCACCTCGGAAGGATGGAAGGCTGAGTCAACCTTGAGCCTGGTGAGATTCGATCTGCCAAACTGCTGGCAGCCGGTGATCAGCAGAAGTAGCCTGCAGTACTGCACTCTAACCACTGCGCCACCGCGGCTCCATACCTCCATGTCAGTTTGAGCACTGATATCTAAGACTCTTCGGTTAAAAAATTTCCTTGCCTGGGAGGCAGTTGAGAGTAAATACTGGGTGGATACTGTGAAATAACTTTGGTAAGTTGGCTTACCTAGGAATTGGACTGAGCCATACTTATCTGCTCTGCTAAACATATTTTGGGTAGCCTATCAGGGTCCATTGAATGGATGAAAACTGTGTGTGAAAACTTTGATTGGCGATGTATGGAGTGGATACCTGTTTCTGCTCTGACCGCAAGGCCTGACATATTCTTATCAGTTCCTTCTGTATGGTTCTTAAAAAATCGGTATGTCCATGTATGGGGATGTAATGATAAGGAAGGGGTGGTGGGAATCAATTGATACATCTCTGCCTTTCAGTCTCCTTAAAAAGGTCTGGTTTTAAAGAAACAGGTAAGGTGAGAAGTTTGTACAGAATTTGTACAGAATTATCAGACTTGTGGAGCACAGGCCCTTTGAGTGCAATGGGAAATAGCAATAGTAACAGCACTTAGACTTATATACTGCTCCATAGTGCTTTACAGCACTCTCTGAGCTGTTTACAATGTCAACATATTGCCCCCAACAATCTGGGTCCTCATTTTACCGACCTCGGAAGGATGGAAGGCTGAGTCAATCAGGATCGAACACCTGGCTGTGGGCAGAGTTAGCCTGCAATACTGCATTCTAACCACTGCACCACCAGGGCTCCTGAACTGAAATATTCAGTTGAGCCACTAACCTCCACAGAATACCTTGGGATTTCGCTGACCTCTCCATGTGTTGTTGAACAGGCCTAGTAGCAGCAAGGAGAACAGGGCCTGAAAGGCAGCGGTGGGTTGCTCCTGGTTCGGCCCGGTTTTTAGAACCGGTAGTGGCGGCAGGAGACTCCGCCCACCCACCCGGAATGCTTCTGTGCATGTGCAGAAGTGTCGCACGCGAGCTCGCGCGCGAACCAGTAGCAACGGGTTTTAGAACCCACTACTGCTGAAAGGATACAGCCATGCCTTAAGCCTGACTCTGGAGAAATACTGTAGACAAGACAGTGGTAAACCAAGGTGCTTTCCTGGCTAACCCAGCTCTTCTCAGCTTGCTGATTTCCGTCAGTGCTGCGATTGTAGTTTCCAAAATCTTCAGCCAATTCAGCAGACCACCCAACACATTGGAAGGGCTGAACGTTGAGGAAGGGCACCCTAGTTTTTACAGGTTCAATCCTGAGACCCCCACCAGTTTTATAACCATCCCACACACATCAATACTGAGACCCCTGCCCACACACACACACCAGTTTTATAACCATCTTGCACACATGGGGTGGTCAAATATCTTCACCAAGTTATACAACTGTGCAAAACTTTTAATTAGATATGTTGTTTTATTGTCCTATTAATTTTTTTCCTTTCCCCAATAACAAATTGTTGTGTTAAACTATTTCTCTTTTTCATTATATGCTTTTTATTGTAAAGGCTGGTCAAAGGCCATAATGAAGATATTTGATTTGATTTGATTTGATAAACATCCCTGAATTTTTGCTGTGTTTCTTTAAACAGGAGTTCTTACTTTGTTTCTTTGATAAGGTGGCCTTTCCACCCAAAACAGAAAGAGAAGGAAGAGGTGATTCCTAATATAATACCAGTACTGAAATAAATAGTGGTGAACTTACATCATTTTTAAAAAAACTTTATTTGTATTCCACCTTTATTATTTTTACAAATAACTGAAGGCAGCAAACATATCCAACCTACCATCCTCCTCCTATTTTCCCCACAACAACCACCCTGTGAGGTGGGTTGGGCTGAGAAAGAGTGATTGATCCAAAGTCACTCAGCTGGATTTCATGGCTAAGGCAAGACTAGAACTCACAGACTCCTGCTTTCTAGCCTGGTGCCTTAACCACTAGACAATGCTAAATGATTAATGATGGGCTAAATTTAAAGCCAAGGGGATTTTATCCTACAAGGGGTATTTAGGAGCATTATTCTTCAAGTATGTGCTTTAATTATATTGCAAAAACATCTGCTCTTTAGACATGGTTTTATATCACCATACAGATGTTTTCAAGATACATTTGAAAAGTTTCAATGCATGTTACAGACTCTTGATTTGCCTTTGAGTTATTTCTCTTTACTGAATCTGGCCCACATTTTTTCTAAACACACCAACAAACCCTTATTTGCTATTCAAATTCTCCTTAACTGCACCTGTGACTGGAGAAAGCAACTGGGAATTTCCCCAAGGACGCAGCTGAACTACATCGCAGCTGTTTGAACCTGTGGACCTGTCCATTAGTTCAAAACTCTCAAACATGCTGTTGTTTTCAACAGGTGACAGATGGTTCAATTGTACCTAATGGGGGGTAACTTTATGACATGAATCTCCTTCCATGTTTTGTTTCATTCCCAGAACGTACAACAGCAAACTCATGTTGTTTTATGAATTTCCTTGTCTTGGCAACTGCATCAGACCAATAGAGCTAAGGTGTAGTATTTTCTTCTTTTCTTATGTCTCCATCCATAATTCCCAACTGTAGCTATCAAAGATCTGGTATAGGATCACTTCCATCTAGAAATTCATTTTTTTGGACATTCTTCCATCCTGTCAAGTGTCTAAATCATGATTCCTGTGTTACTACATGCACTATGCACAGAGTTATTATATGCCACTTCTGCAAAAGGCAGGAGCTCGGCCCAATTGGTCTGTTGGTAATTGACATAACACTGGTCTAACACTGAATTGGTTCCTTCACAGGCTCCATTGGTACTGGGATGGTAGGCAGAGCTAAGGCCCTGTGAGGAACCAATCAGCTTAAGGAATTCCCGCCAAAATTTTGCAGTGAACTGCACCACACGGTCTAAGATGATGTGCTTTGGGACTCCATGCAGTTGGTAGATATGTTGTATGAACAGCTTTGCCAGGGTTCGGGCGGAGGGAATCTTTGGGCATGCCACAAAATGTGCCTGCTTGGAAAATCAGTCCATAATGGTCCAAATTACAGTGTTCCCCATGTTCTCTGGCAAGTGCACAATAAAGTCCATGGAGATTTCCTCCTGGGGTTCATAGTGTTGGCTACTGGCTGCAGTAACCCGGGGGGCTTCCCAGACATTTGTTTCATTGAAGCGCACACAGGGAAGCTGGCCACATAAGCCTCTATGTCCTTTTTCATCTTTGGCCACCAGAATTGTCTCTTCATTAAGTGCAGGGTCTTTACGAACCCAAAATGTCCTGCTGCCATTGCGTCGTGATTCCTCTCTAAAATGCAGGTCTGCTGGGTGGCTGGGACATATATTTTAGCGCCCTTCCATGCCAGCCCCTCCCTCACAGATAGGTCGTCTTTGTGCTGCTGGAACCAATCATCTCTTATTAGGGCATCTTTTAAGGGTTGTGCTAAGTCTTGGGCTGGCTCCAGCTGGGGCGTTGCTTGTTGTTGGGTGAGATCCAGTGCTGCATGCTGCTTGAATGGGTTGATGGACGTCACCACTGCCTCTTGGGTGCAATTGTACTGCAGCATGTGGAAGAGGGCATCTGCAAGGAAGTTTTCCTCCCTGGCAGATACTGGAGTGTGAAGTTGAACCTGTTAAAGTATTGGGCCCACCACTGCTTAGGGCAGACATGTCAAAAAGAAGGCCCACGGGCCAGATCTGGCCAGCAATATGGTTAGATCTGGCCCATGGGGTCGCCCTGGAGACAACAAGGGGCTGGCCCCAGCCGCCTTGGTCCTAGCACACCTCACTGTGGGTGCATGCACAGGAGGCAGTGAGCCCGCGGGGGCTGGAATCCCAGTGAAAGGGAAGTACTCAGAACATGGTCAGCCTCCGGGGATGCCAGGCCCCACGCGCTCACTACCTCCTGTGCGTGCACCCAGTGGGTGGGGCCAAGCAGGGGTGAAATCCAGCAGGTTCTGACAGGTTCTGGAGAACCGGTAGCGGAAATTTTGAGCAGTTCGGAGAACCGGTAGCGGAAATTTTGAGTAGTTCAGAGAACCAGCAAATACCACCTCTGGCTGGTCCCAGAGTAGGGTGGGAATGGAGATTTTGCAATATCCTTCCCCCAGGAGTGGGGAGGGAATGGGGATTTTGCAGTATCCTTCCCCTGCCACGCCCACCAAGCCACGCCCACCAAGCCACACCACGCCCAAGCCACGCCCACAGAACCGGTAGTAAAAAAAATTGGATTTCACCACTGGGGCCAAGGCAGTTGGGGAGGCCCCTCGCTGTCTCCAGGGCGGCCCCATGGGCCAGATATAAGGCTGACCATGTTACGGTCCAGATGGCCACCACGAAGTTGCAGATCACCGCTGCGCCCACCACCAGGACCTCCATGGCCCACTCACTGGCCTGACCTTGCAGCCCATGAGCGTTTCCCTTTCACCGGGACTGCCCCCACCCGCAGGTGGGAAAGCCACAGCCACCAGCGGCACGGACACTGGCGGCACGGACACTGGCCATACTGCCGAACTCTCACTCTCCCCTTGTTGCTTCGTGGGTGCGGAGGGAGGGTTGCCACCATTCCTGGAGGAAGGAAGGAAGGAAGGAAGGAAGGAAGGAAGGAAGGAAGGAAGGAAGGAAGGAAGGAAGGAAGGAAGGAGATGGGAAAGAGAAGGCGGGAGGCAGGGAAGGATGGGAGGGAGGAAGGAAGGCGGGAGATTGGAATGAGAGGGAGGGAGGGAGGATCTGAGGGAAGTCCTGCCTTAGCACTTGGCCACCAGCAGCCTTGCTGCCCTTTCGCCATCCCCTTGCCCCCTCCTCCTGGCCTCTCCTGGTGGTCTCCAATCCTATTGCTGACGATGCTTTCATTACAGAGCTGGGAAGGAAGGAAGGAAGGAAGGAAGGAAGGAGATGGGAATGAGAAGGCGGGAGGCAGGGAAGGAGGGGAGGGAGGAAGGAAGGCGGGAGATTGGAATGAGAGGGAGGGAGGGAGGATCTGAGGGAAGTCCTGCCTTAGCACTTGGCCACCAGCAGCCTTGCTGCCCTTTCGCCATCCCCTTGCCCCCTCCTCCTGGCCTCTCCTGGTGGTCTCCAATCCTATTGCTGACGATGCTTTCATTACAGAGCTGGGTCTCCTCGCATGGAGAGGGAGTGGGCCTCCCTCTGACCCACACACTTTGCCCTCCTGCACCCACCATGAGCAATCTGGCCAAGGAGAGCAATGACAGCAGCAGCAGCCTCAATGAGGAGGTAAGTGCAGCCGGGCGCCCCCTTGGAGAAGCAGGGCTGGGCTGGGCTGGGCTGGGCTGGGCTGGGCTGGGCTGTGGGGTCCCAGTGCCCCGGGAGCTCAAGGGCCAGGCTGGGGGCTTGCCCTCCACTTCCCAGGGCTCTGGGCAACCTGCCATCTGGGGGTCCTCGGCATGGCCTGAGAGGGATGGCGAGGCTCCTCTGGTGGACGAGGCTTTGACACTCGCCCTGGTCTTGCCTTCCTCCACTGGAGACCTGTGGATCTCCCCTTCCAGCCTTGCCTGGCCCACCACAGGAGGCGTAGGATGACACTGCTGCATGTGGAAGCGCAGATGTCTGGAGAGGAGGAGGGGGTGGCGTGGGAGCTGCGTGAGGGAAGGCTGCCCCAACAAGCCAGCATCTTTACCACGCATGATTGTGTCATAGTTTACAGCAATCCAACCAGCACACAAGTAAATAACTCAGCAGGATTAATTTATATAAGAAACTTCTTTATATACAATACCATACAGCAGAAGCCAGAACCAGAACTCAGAATCCAGAAGCACAGAAGTAATATTCACCGAAGCAATATATAATACAGAGGCACTCATATATATACAGTATACAGATCAGTGAACCTAAGCCACGCCCAGGCTCTGAGCCGTCTGGGTCACCAAACAGTCCCCATTGGCTGACCTGTTACCATGTCTATCACAATTCATGAACCCTGACACTCCTCCCATCATGACTGGAATAGATATAAAACCAAATAACTTAATATTCTTCCCATGGTGCACGCCACCCAATGGCTTGGTCATTATATCAGCCAGATTGTCCTCTGAAGAACAGTGAAGCAAGCTAATTAATTTACATTTTATGGCTTCCCTGACATTACAATATTTAATGTCCACATGCTTGCTTCTATTCTTTACTCTGTCACCTGTTGCCATTTTAATGCAAGCAGCATTATCCTCATACACTGTGTCATAAAACAAATCCTGTCATAAAACGAATCCCAATAAAAGGAAACAGGAGACAGCAGCACAAACAATAATTCTTACTTTAAGATTCAGAGGTTTATTTCATGAGCAATTGAAAACATGAGAAAGCCATCATACATAATACAACTTACATTAACAACCCATTGCAATGAGGTCCAGAGACGATAGCTAAGTCCGGCAAGGAGTAGCTACGGCCAGTGGCCACGATCTGAGACCTATCTCCTTCTTTTATACCTTTCTTCTGACAGTCCTTCAGTAAGTGGAATTTTACTAAGGTCACTTCCTTGTTCCCTTATACTGACCGTCAGTTTAACACATACTTGCGTGTACATGTGAAATCTCCTACCATCTGCTGCTTTCAGTTCCCTTATTTCTTAATGTTTCTTAATTTCCTTAGTTCAAAATAGCTTCTGAAACTATCTACTTAGCAAATACATGTTATAAAATTGCATTAGCACAGCAGATTACAAATACTGCTTTATTCTTAGGAAATCATTCTAGCTTGCACTTTTAATATGTATCAAGTTATTTCAGGCCTATAATCATTTTGAGGCCTATCTAATTCACACCCTAAGGTGGTCTTCTCACAGTCCCTCCTCTTTGTCCTTTAGGACAACACCAAGAATTGATTTGATCAAGCATATCATAGCGAGCTTCTGAATTTGCATATATGTGAGCATCCTTCATTTAAGATGAAAGAGGATTCTACTTTGATTTGTGGCATTTCTTAATGGCAAGGTGTAACATAGCTTTTTATTCTGGCTGAAAGGTATTTCCCTTCCTCATGGAAGTGTAGCCATAATCACTAGGGGTCATAGACCCAACTGACTGGGTTCTGTGATTTTGGAGGGTTCGGGAGGACAGTCTGGAGGTCTGAAAAACAATAGACCTTACGGAAGGTGCTTGACTGTCGACTGATAGCGAAGACCCTCTGGACCCTGCTACAGTAGCATGAGTAGTGACAGCTATAAGAGGTACAGGAACTGAAGCTGGGGCTACAGTGGATATACATTTCTTGATCATCATGAATATAATGCATAGCAGAAATACAATGGATAATACTGATATTAGAAACAGCAAAATTTTCCCTCCTATACCAGAGAACAGGCCAGAAAGTGATCCAAAAAGTCCTTCACCGTCAAATGACCCATAGGGAGTAACTGGTCCCTCCTTATAATCCTTCACTGCCTGGCAGAGTTTGTTAATATTTTCAAACAGACTGCAATGCCCAATCAGGGATAAATACACAACACGAAGATCCTATAAGCTTACAGACTCCTCCTTCCTTTGCAAGCATCATATCAAGTGCCAACCTGTTCTGCAGAACAGTGGTCCTCATAGCAGAAATTTCAGCCCAACAATTTCAAATACAACAGCAGTGGTATTTGCAGTTGTTTCAAGAAGGAGGGAGAATCTTTTACATTGCTCCCACAGCATGTTAACCCCTAACTGAGGAATCAGGGTCCCAAAGAATCTATTCCATCCACTAGACAGGGATGTGGCATCAGACAAAGCATCACGTTTTCGGCAGGGAGGGGTAGTGGGATGTGGGGAGTCATGAAGGTCTCGGGGTTTGAGCAATGGCAAGAGGCCGGGAAAAATAGTACCCACATAACATCTTCCCTTCCACCCCGAGGGAAGTTTGCGGTAGGCCGATCTTCCACAAATGAAATGCAGGCCTGGGGGAGCTATAAGGCCAAATGCAAAACTGGAAGTGTAAAAGGCAAGCAGTTCCTCCACAGTGGCGTCTTCTTTGGTTTTGGATCAAGTAGGGGAGGTAGGGGGCTTTCTTGCCTTCGTTAACCATCTTTATTTGTTTACTACAACCATAAAATTCGCATTTACTGGTGATATTCTTTGCAGAGCAACATGCAGTGAACAGGGGTTCAAGTGGCCAGACTACATGTGATTTTGCCCAACGCTGCGTAATTCCTGCTGTTGGGACTATGTGATCAAATAATACTTTATGGTCAAAACAAGGGTACTTATGCCATGGGGAATAAGCACAGGAGTCTCCTTCATCAGCAAGACATCTTAGGATCTTGCTGCGGTGAGCGTCAGACAGGGCAAAATCGCAGGGTTGGAAATGAGTGCTACCTGGGGATGGTCGCCAAAGGGCTTTAGCCTTGATGGTAAAATTGCAGTCGCTGTACCCTACTACAGTAATAGCCCGACCTCTGACAGGAACTCCCTCTGATTCAAAACAAACACTTCCGTCTCCTGCATGAAGCAAAGACAAAGACAAGAGGCCAGTTACCGGGGCTGTGCTTATCTCATGTACTGCAGGGGGAAGAAACTTTTTTTTTTCAAAGATTTTTATTGTGTTTTTTTCCATTTAACAAATTTCCATAGTTTTTACATAACTGTGCTCATTTACCTATTATTTACATATCTTATTTTTACATATCATTACATCCAAATTTAGAATATTCCATACATAACATTTACATCTTCTTTCATTCTAGTCCATATATATTCCATACCTTTCCAATATACATTTCGCTTTACTTTTTTATTTTGCCCTCTTCTTTTTTACCTTGTTTCCTTCCTCCCATGCCTTCTCCGATCTCCCCAATTTCTTTCCCCAGTGCAGCACGTGGAAATGCCCCACCCCCGCGCATGCGCGGCAGAGACCCGAAGACCAGCTGGCAGGAGGCACGCGCATGCAGTGGAGCTGGGCTGGGCAATGGCTGGCGTTCCTGCAGAGAGGGCTCTGCGTGCCACCTGTGGCACGCGTGCCATAGGTTCGCCATCACGGATATATATGATAGTTTTGTTATAGTCTCCTTTGGTAATCCCCAATAAGAATGGTTCTGGAGTAAACTCTGTTTGAAGGCCTGTTATTTCTTGAATCCACCTATGTATTTTTACCCAATATTTCTTTGCTTCCATACATGACCACCAAATGTGATAAAAGGTGCCTTGTTTTCGGCCGCATTTCCAACAGTTTGGTTCCAGGTTTGGATAGATTTTCGCCAGTCTTGCTGGTGCCATATACCATCTATAAAACATTTTATATTGGTTTTCTTTATATTTCACCGATTTAGTTATTTTATAATTTCTATTCCACATTTTCTCCCAATCGTCTAATTCTATGTTATGTCCAATATTTTTTGCCCAGACTATCATAGTTCCCTTCACTATGTCTTCTGCTCTATCAAATTCTAGAAGATAGCTATAAATTTTTGTTATTAGTTTTTCGTCTGGGCCCGTCAATATTTTATCTAGTTGGTGTGGGACTGTCTCAAAACCATACTCTTCTTTGTCTTTTTTGTATCGTGATTGGATTTGAATGTACGGCCACCAATCTTTTGTTATACCCTGGTCTTCCAACTGTTGTCTATTTTTTAGATTTCCTTGTCTGTCTAAGAGTTGTTTGTAGTTAACCATCTTTTTTTGGTCTAA
>QLTV01004015.1:1240052-1258761 GCA_003457575.1 Thermophis baileyi | reverse complement strand
TAAAATAAATAAAATAAATAAATAAAAGGTGAAATAGTGGTCCCAGCCATAAGGAGAGTATTGCTTCATTTGTCTCTGTTTGTGTACTTTTTCCTACCTGTCAATATAAACTTCCTTGATGGTGAATTGAAAGTATACAACAAAGGAAGCCTCAAACCTTACAGTGATGCATTTAAAGGCATGTCCTGTTATTCTGAAAGAGACTTCAGTGTAAGATTATTATGGAGATGGTGTGAAATGTTTGAGGTTTACTTGGTTAGCTTCAGAGGTGGGTTCCTCCCAGTTCGGACTGGTTCGCCTGAACCGGTAGCGACCCGCTGGTGATGTCACGATGATGTCACCAATCTGGTTTGGTCGGTGCCGGTCCGTGGGCGCTGCCATCTTTTTTTTGAATTTTTTTTTGAAATTTTTATTTTATTTTATTTTTTCTTCTGCACATGCACAGAAGCCGAGTTTCGGCACTGCACATGCGTCGCCATCTTGTTTTCAGTGGGTTTTTTAAAAATTTTTTAAAATTTTTTTGCATTGTGCATACGCACCCACGAGGCGCGCGCGCACGCCCCCAAGGCGCGGCCACACGGCGCAGGAGGAAGCGAACCGGCAGCGAGGTAAGTTAGAACCCACCCCTGGTTAGCTTTAGAGGGAAGGTCACTATATTCTGTGGTCACTATATTCTCTGAAACTGTGGCATGGGCTGAGCTGGAATTAATCAGCAATCAGAGAGAATGGAAAAAGTGATGATGTCCGGATGACTGGTATTACAGTAGGCTGTTTCTCTGGAGATAAAGTGGACTTAGTCAGATAGAACTAAATTTAGTCAGATCTAGGCCAAGCTTCAGTGATACAGTTAGGGAAATTTAGGCTCTGTCCGGATTAATGGTCCTACAAGCATTGCGGCCTTTGGGTAGCCATATAGCTTTCTTAGGAATAACCATAATTTTATAGCACAAAATAATGTTACATTTAAAAAGAAAAGAAGTAAAGTCTACGTCTAATATCATGTTTTTCCTTGATGATACCTCCTTCACAATTACATACTTTCCCAAATAAGTAGAAAGACATTCTAGTCTAGTGTTGTCAACCTTGGCAACTTTGAACTGTGTGGACTTCAACTCCCAGAATTCCTCAGCCAGCTTTGCTTCCTGGAAAATTTTGGGAGTTGAAGTCAACATAGCTCAAAGTTGCCAAGGTTGACACAGTTCTAGTCCAAAGGGAGTAAACTTGTGACTCTCCGTATTGGTGACCTCTAATTTGGAACATTCCGCCCAAGTGGCTGTTGGGAATTGGAATTCAGGAACATCTGAAATTCCATAGATTGCCTACGCCATTGGGCTCTGTCTGTCATAGCCTTTGTAAGTCTATGTATCAAACACAAGGACAGTTTGCAGTCCACACAAGCTATTGTTCACTCAATAGACATTTGGGGGCAGAGTTCATATCTAGAATCATAGAATAACAGATACCTTGGAGGTCCTCTAGTCCAACCCCTGCTTGAGCAGGAGAGTCTATACCACAGGTGTCAAACTCGTGGCATCACATTGCTGTCACGTGATGTTTCACAACATTTTCCCCATTCGTGGAGCTGGGGTAGGCATAGCCTGCACGTGACGCATCAGGCCCGCGGGCTGCCAATTTGACACCCCTGGTCTATGCCATTTCAGACAAATGGCTGTCCAGTCTATTCTTGAAATCCTCCAGTGATGGGGCATACACAACTTCTGAAGGCAAGATGTTCCACTGATTGATTGTTCTCACAGTCAGGAAATTTTTCCTTAGTTCTAGGTTGGATCTCTCTTTGATTAGTTTCCATCCGTTGTTTCTTGTCTTGTCTTCTGGTGCTTTGAAAAATAGGTTGACCCCACTCATCTTCGTGGCAGCCCCTCAAATCCTGGAACACTGCTATCATATCTCCCTTAGTCCTTCTTTTCACTAAACTAGAGATACCCAATTCCTGCAATTGTTGTTCGTATGTTTTAGCCTCCAGCCCCTAATCATCTTTGTTGCTCTTCTCTGCACTCTTTCCAGAGTCTAACATCTTTTTTATAATGTGGTGATCAAAACTGGATTCAGTATTCCAAGTGTGGCCTACTAAGGCTCTGTAAAGTGGTACCAATACTTCACGTGATCTTGATTCTTCTATACCTCTATTAATGCAGCCACTGTTCCCTCTAAGGTGCGCGGCCGCGCACGTAACGAGAGAACGCCGCGCGGTAGTTTCCAACTTCCGTGCGGCATTTTCTAATGGCAGAGGCTGCGTGCCTGCGCGCCCGCGCACAGTAAAAGAGAGCGCCGCGCGCCAGTTTCTAACTGCCGCGCGGCGTTTTCTCCTGTTACAGGGAACATTGAATGCAGCCTTGCATTGGCTTTTTTGGCTACTACTGCACACTGTTGGCTCATATTTAAGTTAGAATCTAGACCAGTGATGTCAAACCTTTTTTGGCTCGGGTGCGAAAAGGGTGTGCGCGTGCATGATAGTGCGCGCGTGCGTGCCCACACCCATAATGCAATGCCCTCCCCCTGCACATGCGCACAACCCCCACGCATGCGCACAACCCCCGCTGCCCCCCCGCGCATGCGCACAGGCCTCACTGAAGCCTCCGGACTTCCTGTAGGCCCGTTGGGCTGTTTTTCGCTTTCCCCAGGGTTCAGGAAAGCCTCCTAAAGCCTGGGGACAGCGAAAAATGGCCCAACGGGCCAATCGGAAGTTCGGAAACGAAATGGAAGTGGAGCTCTCTAGCCGATAACAGAGCTCCGGATCGATCTGGAGCTCTGTTATCGGCTGCAGAGGCCTTCAGGAAAGCCTTGCTGCAGAAGAAATGGGCCGAGGTATGGGAGGCCTGGTTGCAACTGTCCAAAGCCTAAGAAGTTCCTGAAGACCTCTGACAGCGAAAAGGAGGCTGGGGGTGAGCACACAAGTGAACTTCCAGTTGGCCCTTGGGTCGTTTTCACCATCCCCAGGCTTCAGGAGGCTTTCCTGAAGCCTGGGGAGAGCGAAAACAGCGGAAAAGAAGGGCGAAAATCAGCTGGCCAGTGTGCGCATGCCCGCTGGAGCTGACATAGGACAACGCCTCCCGTGCCCTCAGATATGGCTCCGCGTGCCACCTGTGGCACGTGTGCCATAGGTTCGCCATCACTGATCTAGACTTTAACCCCTTGGCTGTACTGCTGCATTCATCACTACATTTTCCTCTTTACTATGTATCAGGCATATAAGGAAAGTGGGAGCAGAGAGGAGGGTAGGGAGAAAGCATTCTTTGACAATTTGCTGATTAGGAAGTTAAAAAGAGAAGAAAGATCATGTATCCCAGAATATCAATAATAATGTTTTATGGCCAAAAGACCCAAATAGCAAATTACAGATATATTCAAAAATTTGGCATTAGATAAAACAGTTTAACAAATAAAATAATTGACATATATAGGACACAAAACATTTAAACTCTAGCTTATTAATGTGTTAGTAAAGATCTTGTTTTTATAGCCATAGTTAAAAATTTGGCTGTTGCCTGTGTAATTTAAGGATTTTCATCTGGAAGCAAAATTTTAATATACTTAGAAATATCTCTCCCTGGGGTTGATTTTAAAATAGGCTGATAATATCCTGCCAAAAATTCTTGTAAAATTCAGAATATGATAACATATGACCCACTGTTTCAAGATCAATACTGCTATAAGGACAAAATAGAGAGATGGGGATGTTTTGAAATCTACCCATACAGTATAACATATCTGATGGAAACACATCTAATTTGGTTTTTAAAAAAAGATTATTCTGTATTTACTTAAATGTAAACTCATAAATTGTTTAGGGAGCTGAAAAGTATATTTGCAATTTATTCCAAAAGTTACTGGAGAACAAGGAACGTTGGTTTTTGCCATTAATTCCTGTACTGAATTATTCCATCATCTTTGTATTAAACAAGGATTCAGTGTGCCAAACTATAACTGCCTAAAAGTATGGTTGTGCCTTAAACTGTCTACAGATGCTTGCCAAATCTTGTCAATCATTCCAATCTTTCTTTTCCAGATTGATGGAATTTTCTCCATAAATGGAATTTGTACCTCATTATTAGTGAATTGAAAGAAGGACGTGCAGAATGCAATTCATTCCATTCCATTCCATTCCATTCCATTCCATTCCATTCCATTCCTCTCCCCTCCTCTCCTCTCCTCTCCTCTCCCCCCCCCTCCCCTCCCCTCCCCTCCTCTCCCCTCCTCTCCTCCCCTCTCCTCCCCTCTCCTCTCCTCCCCTCCCCTCCCCTCTCCCCCTCCCCCCTCCCCCTACAACATTCTTGTAGGCTGGAATAGTCTCTCCACATATCCTGGTCTCTGACTATGGACAAAGTACTTCACATCTCCTGCTGATATTTTTGGTTTCTTTCATTTTGACCAACAGCATAATTCCTTTCAATTTCATATCCAATAAAAATAACAACAACCTGGTCCAGTAATACTACACTTGATGGGCAGGTATTACACAGCCTTTTAGGAGATGCACCAGAGGTGGGCTGCTGCTGGTTCGGACTGGTTTGCCCGAACCGGTTGTTCCGATTCTGCACAGTTCGGAGAACCAGCAAATCGGACCATCGGCTGGCCCTGCCCCCGCCCTTTTTCGGGCCATTTTCAGCCGTTTTTCAGGCCATTTTTTGTGCCATTTTCAGGCTGTTTTTCCGGCCAAAATCTGCCCGAAAAACAGCCTGAAAACAGCCCCCAAAAAAGGCCTGAAAAACAGCCTGAAAATGGCCCAAAAAAGCTGGCTGCGAGAGGAAGAGAAGCTGGGTGAGCTGGACCCAGACGGCTCTTTATACTTAAAAACAACCTTTCTTTCTGCTGTTTGTGGTAAACCCAACCCACTCTTTCCTTTCTTCTCTTTTGGTTTGTGCAGCTCTTGGAACCTTGCGTAGATTCACTTTTTATAATATAGGCAAGCAATTATTTGTTCTTAGGCCAGAAGTGACCCTTGGTCTAATATCATATAGCTCTTAAACAAATTTCAAAAACTCTTTATAAAGAAGGAGCTCAGATATCTGCTTATTGTCTTACCCTCCAGCATGGAGGGAGTACCTACAGACATGAGTGTCCAAAAAAGATATAGTGCCTGACTCCACTACAACTCCACCTTAAGTGATTGGCATCTAGTGGTCTCCTCTGTTGACTATCCATATGAGAAGAAAGGGTATAACACAAGGATGAGCATCTTCCATCCATTTGAGGGCTCATCTGGCTTTGCACTGAAACTTGAGGGTTGCATTTCAAAATCATCTCAGGCCCAGATCTGTTTGAGGAACCATTTTCCAGACTTTGAAGGAATAAAGTGCCTGATGTATCGGCAGGACTCAAGACATCTTTTTGCCTCTAAAAATGGAAAAGAAAAAGAGACCCAAATGCTTAATTCCAAGTACTTTGGGGGTTGCTTTAGAGGACACACAAAATGGAGTTTGGGGTGTGTGTGTGTTTGAAGCGTTGTGCTACCAATTTAAATGCTTGTATCTCACACCATCCAACGAAGCCCAGCACGTATCTGCTGGAAGCAGCACCCTCTGATGTCTATTGGAAGGTTCAAGGTTGTACTTTTAGTAGTAGAATGTGGATCTTGTTTACGCCCCAAGTTTAGCCTGGAATAGCTTTGTGATGACTCTTCAAGGTTTCTCAATCACCTCAGATGGAGGGAGATTCGGTCATTAAAGCAAACAGTTTTTAAATACTTAGGTCTACTGGAGGAATTGAACTCTTTCACTTTTAAATATTCAGATGTTACCTTTCTCAGGTTGTAGACCTTGTATGCAAAAGTCATTAATAAAATAAGACTCTTGTTAAAAACAATAAATACAGAATTTGCAATGCAGCAAAGGTCTCAACATTAGCCCTGACAATGTTGCCCTGATGTTTTCCTATCTCCTTTCTGCTGGATGATAAAATTACTTTGTTTGCATGTTCAAGTCTTGTAATTTTAATGGGCTCCTAATGTAATTAGCAAGTTTATGCTACATTATGTAAATGTGCCAAGGGAAAAAAAAAAGCAAACTATGTAATAGTGGCTTCCTTATCATCAGGATGTGGAAAACTGAAATGACTTTGGAAGGCGATTTGCTTGTCTCTTTATCGTGGCAGGGAAAGATGGCACCTGGTGCCTTGGCCTGGCACGAATAATTCAGATAGCTTTGGAGAGGTAGACAAATAGATTAGGGGGCTGCTTCTTACTTCACACCAGGGGTGAAATGCTCCTGGTTCGCTTGTACCTGTTGGTCACCGTAGAGCCGGTTGCCAAGGTAGCGCGAGGCACTGCCCACCCACCCGGACGCTGCCATTTGGGTTCTTTTACCCTCTGTGCATGCGCAAAGCGTTCTGTGCATTCGCAGAGGGTAAAAGAACCCAAATGGCGGCATCCGGGTGGGTGGGCGGCGCCTCGCGTTACCTTGGCGACCGGCTCTATGGCGACCGACAGGTACGAGCGAACCGGGAGCATTTCACCCCTGCTTCACACATACTGATTTATTTATCAGAATGATTTCAAAGTATATTCTTGAGATTATATCCTAAAACTGTTTTCCTATTAATTTGACTGTAGAGGTTGTGATTTTTTAAAAAAAGAAATCCCTTGGAAAATAACAACTTATATGGCAAAGTGCCTAGATATATGAGCAACTGCTTGTCTCCAACTGTTTCTGCCCATCTAATACAGTCCAGCAGAGTGGATTCCCCCCCCCCCCCCCCGTTAAAAAATGTCATTTCTTGGGACTTAGGAAGCATGTCTTCTCTGTTGCAGTCCCATCCTCTGGAATAGCATCTTCTCAGAGATAAGGATGGTACCCTCTTTCCTAGGGTTTCAGAAAGCTTTGAAAATCTGGGTTTGTTCCAGGCCTGCAGTTAATGTTTATGAGTTGTTTAAAGCTCCTTTGTTGTTTTGTTCATTTTATTGTTTATTAGATCATTTTAGTCTGGGCTGTTTGTCTGATTTTATATTTTTACCAATTTGCATGGGTTTTTTTTTTTTTTTGTTTACATCACCCAGACTCCAGTGGAGTTGGGAAGTTAATGAATTTCAGTTAATAGTAAGTGCTATGAGATTTTAGAATTCAAACTGAGAGGCACCTGCCACATAACTCCCTAGACTTAACAATTGTTGATAAGGAAGACAAAAATTCTATGTAGTGGGCATTAAAGTATCTGAAGACAGTCAAATAGAAGAGAAAGAACTGGAGAAAATCACAGAATACAAAGAGCTGCAAAGAGAAATAGGACAACAGAGTTACCCTGTGGTAAGATGGCAGCCAAATTTTTTTATAAATAAATGAACTGTGGCAAAAAAAGCAGAGATTGTACTAATAATAATATGCGCCTTGGGTGCAATCCCAAAACATCTAAAGCACCTCTTGAACACCATCAGCATTGACAAAATCACCATCAGTCAATTACAAAAGGCTTATATCCTGCAATGATATCTTTAATACTAACAAACATCCACATCTGCCTATCCCAGGTCCTGGGAAAGACTTGATAGGTGCATAAAAATGTCAATAATAATAATAATAATCCCCCAGTGATGCGTTAACTTGATGTGGTTCGGGGGGGGGGGGCTTGTGTGCTAGGAGAAAGATGAATACTGTGCCGGAAGTTCAACTATACTGATCAGTTCCCATTAATGGAGTCAGACGGACACCAGATCCCATGTGGTGAGATGTAATTTACAGAAACCCATACTGGATTGGTTGATGCCCAGGTCAACAAGGACCATGCTAGGCATTGGAGTTCTTGGACATCTGGAGACAAATGGACTACCGGACTCAGAACTGTTGATTAAGCATGCAGGGCCAGCAGTCACAGAACTACTGGAAGAAAAGTTGTTTACCCTGTTGGAAGAAATGTCCTTCTGGGTTCAGTTCCAAGTGGGGAAAAAGACACTGGAAACATGGAGACTGCTTGGAAAGATGGTTTATTGATGAACAGGATCACATGGCTCCTGGGCAGAAAAAGGGAAGAGATGCTGAGAGTGCCTTGGTTTTATGCCCTCTGTTGGGCTCCACCCTTCAGCTTCCTGTTCCTGTGTAAGAAATGTATCCTGATTGGTTGTCAGACTCCCAGGGGGCGGGGGTCTTAGCTAACTTTGTAGGCTGTCTGTTGAGCCTTGCTGGCTGATGTAATCTTCCCAGGTGCCATGTGGTGAGTTTCTGTGTCTTTTGTGTTGCAGATGAGCCCATTGACAAAGGTGGTGGGGGGAATGAGTGAGTTGGCTCAGGCCTTAATGGTCCATTGACAAAGGTGGGGAGAATGAGTTTCTGCCTCCCTTTTAGGGGAAAATATTCTGCCCTTTTTAATATTTCCTAAAATATTTCATTTTCTAGGAGAGGGGTGGGTTTTAACTTCCTACAACCCGTCACAAATATACAAAGACTGAAAACAAAGAAATACGATCCAATGAGAGTGGGGATATCTGAAAAGAATGCACCAGTTCTGGAAAGAACAACATCAAGTAAACGATATAACAGAATAGAGGCTAGCAGATCAACACTTATTTATAATGTGAAATAAAATATTCACAGAAATAGAATTGGAAGAACTGTAAAGGTCTATCCAGGGCAAAGAAATCAAAGCCTTGCCAAAAGTAACTCAAACTGTAGAGGCAAACAAGAGCGAATTAGTAATATAGAAGTTGGCACCACTATTGAATTGTTTTCAATCCCAAATTAGGCACCCTCTTCTCTGCCTTCTCCTTAGAAACCACAAAGACCTCTAACTGAAAAACAAGATGAATTGGAACAATGAATATCTGAGCATCTAGAACAATACAAACACAACAGAATAAGGTTGTCTGAATTGAAGCTTGTTGCAAAAAAAGCAAGCATAAGTATTAAATGATGCCAATATCCTAATATCAAATACAACCACCAGCTCACTGCAAGAAACAACAACAACAACAACTAATGTACACTATGGCTGAAGTTATAGCTGAATACATTGGATGAAAAATCAACAAAACCAAGGCATTATAAAGTGGTATTAACACTTCTGTGATCTTGATTCTATAATTATTACAAATCGTCCAACGAGAAGAGGATATTTGAAAAAAAAAGGTATCATTTCTGGCAAGAATAACATCCAGAATGAGAAATAACAGAACAGAGGCTAGCAGATCAACATAAGTTCAGACAATCTCAGAGCAAATAAAAACAAGACCTGACAGTGGCTAAGAGCAGGAAATTTGAAGAAAGAAGCAGAGGGGCTAATGCTGGCAGTGGCAAGACCAAGCTTTAAGAATAAATGCACACAAAGCTAGAATTGAGAAGACAGCAACAGAAGCAAATGCCGTCTTGCAAACAAGCTGAAGAAACAGTGGACTATGTAGTTCATTTACAGTATTTATTTGTTATTTAGCATATGGCAAAAATGTTAAAAAGCACATCACTATTACATTCTCAATGAGCAAATATGAAACTATTTACACTATTTACCAATTCAAAGACAGACTATTTATACAGTCAATACATGGTGGAGTTGTATGTAGAAAGTCTCTGGGGTTTCCCTGAAATGTGCTCAGAGACCACTCTTCGATAATATGTTGCACTGTCTGCTGTGGACAAAGAAAAGCCTTGGATGACAAGGAAAAAGCCTCCCTGAAGATTTTAGGAATCCTACACTCGGGCATCCCCTGGGTAACTACATAGAGTTGGCTAATTCTTCCACAACGGCAGCTACACAATCTGTGTGGATCATTGGTTGCCCTCTCCCCTCTTTGGAAGAGCTTTATGGCTCCCGCTGCCTTAAGAAAGTTCAAGCATTCTTAAAGATCCATCTCATCCTGGGCACTCTTTTTTTGAACTATTACCATCTGGCAGACGGTACAGGATAATAAAAACAAGGACAAATAGGCTGAAAAACGGCTTCTATCCCAGGGCAATAACCATATTGAATTCTACGGTATAGTGCAATATCGGGTTTTCAATTTCAATTATACAGAATGTAAAGGATGTATGTTAGTGTTTTTATTTTTTTAGTTATAATGTACACTGAAGACGGCATTTAATTTCGTTGTACCATGTGCAATGACAATAAAGTAAAGTAAGTAAGTGTGATCTCCTTGCTTAAAATACTTTACTATGGGATCATGCAGTTAGCTTCTGCAAGAAGATTACACAGACTGACTACAAACAGCAGCATGACAAAGTAGCAACAATGCTGCATTGGAATATCTGTATGAAATACCATTTGCCTGCAAGAAGAAATAGCGGAACCACAAAATAGACAAAGTAGTAGAAAATGAAAAAGCTAAAGTGCTCTAGGACTTTAGAATCAAAACAGGCAAGGACCTGCTTTTTACACTATCAAACAATAACATCTGTTCATTTTTAGTCCTTAGGCAGGACTCAATAGTTGGATAAAAATGCCAAATCCCTTCTAAACATCTGGCTGGCTGTGCAACAAACCGTAATAATAATAGAGAATAAGGTAAGGTGAGTGAGTTGCTCATCCAGACTGACTGTTCCTTTTAAAATATGGAGACTAAAGAATTTTACTCCAATAAACCAAGAGAGTGACCTGGAAAATTTTTCTATATTGGATTTGCAAAAATGGTTTGTTAAAGATTTGAAGAATGTTACGAGATGGACAAAGAAAAAATATAAAGAGATCAAATGACCTGGATGACTGAGAATCTCCATAGACATTTTAATTATGCACTTTGGGATGAACACCCTTCGAATGGTGCAGGAGTATGAACGGATTTCCAGAAAAAATTGCACACTATAGGAACCATTTGTGCTTCACTTTCAGATGCAGACAGCATAGACTCATCCCAAATAGCCTGCGCCTGTGCTCAACAGTGAAGGGACACAGATCAGAAAACATCCTGCAGAAAGCACAGCTCCAACTTCTCAATGAAAGAATAAGAACAACCATGACCTGGATGTCTGAGAATCTCCATAGACAAAGATATCAAATGGCACTATTTGACTGGACAAAGAAGTATAAGGAAGGAATATAAGGTTGGTTTATTTGATCGTATCTATTTGTTGGGAGATCTTTGGTGTACTCTGGTCTTGGTTGTCTTCTTGTGGATGTCTCATTACCAAACTAGTTAGAATATATCAGCACTGTGGTGATGATCTTACCTAGATTGGTAATGAAACACCTGAAAGAAAACAACTCAAGCTAAAAAGCACCAGGGAACCCACAGTTCAACCTTGAGCTACAAATATTCTCTTCTATAGATATGTTATTTTCTCTGGTAACCCTTAATGGACTTTTGTTGGTACCAGGCCTGAAATGATGATAATTTATGGGTTTGTTTAAAGATAAGAGATGGGATATGGGAAGAAAAGATAAATTATATTTTAAGAAAAGGTGGTAAGTTATTTAAATTGTTTATTCTTGTTATGGTTTAAGGTGGGAAATCACTTCTCTATATATTTCTTTTATTTTTCTTTTCTATATTTTTCTTTTTCTTTCTTTTCTCTTTCTTTCCTTTGTCCTTTCTTTTCTGCACCTTCTACTATTTCTTTTTATTCTCCTAGCTTTTTTTTTTAGTTTGTATTAGTTTTTACTGTTGTAATTAGAATCTTTAATAAAATTATTATAAAAATGAAAATGCGGGGACTAGATTCAAGCATCACACTATGGCTTATTTGTTTTGATTAAATGTGCTCCGTGAAGCCAGCCATTTGATTTGTGAATTTGTAGTATATAACGTTGTGTGTTATTTGCTCACAGCTCAATAGGGTTTATTCATCAGAGTATAGTTAAACAAATTGTGGCTTGTGAACCCAGAAATGTAACAATTCACTCAGATTCTCTGCAATTTCTCCATCTTCTTTTATTACTCCTTTAAGTTCCTGGTAAATAGTTATCCAGCACCCTCTGTAGAGTTCAGTCAGAATAAAGTACACTATTAAGCTAATTGCAAAAGAAACCACTTCTAATTTAATAATGCAAGCAATGTATTGAATATTAAAAAAAAATCTAAAATGTCAGAATTGGAGATTAAAGCACTGTCATCTAACATAGAACTGTGGCATATACACCTGAAATTGCCAGATGTGGCAACAAAATGCCTCTGCTTTTCAACTCTGATAGAGTGAGCATTCCAGGGACATAAAATGTTCAATTTGATTTAAAACTTCCAAAGAAGTAACAACAATGCACTCAGATAAACTGATGAAAAATGTATACTAAAACATTTTAGATCGTGTTCCAGTAAATTAATACTGAGGCTGTTTATATCTATCTTTAAAACTCATATAAAGCCACTATAAAAACACAGTAAAATTAAATGGTAGCATGTCTCATCAGTAAGGTCATTAACCGCTCTTGAGCCTAGAGGTCATTGATCTAGTTTTTCCCAAATGTTTTGGTCATTAACTTCCATTAATCTCCAGTCATTTCCACAACATGCTAAGCTTGCTTGGTGTTAAGGTCTTTTTTCATTTCTTTTTTATGGTTTAACTAACCTGTTGGGTTAGTTTAAGGTTTAAGGTATTGGGTAAACCCAGGAAGTCTGGCCACCAAGCCTGAATTTGAATTGTTCATATACTTACATTTAAATGCATACAAAGGTTCTAAAAGGGCAAGGTCACATTATGGCCTTTTTTACGACAATTAGAAGAGTTGCGGTGACCTAGCGGTTAAGACCTAGCTGTCGACTGGAAGATTGGCAGTTCAAGACCCAAGTACCATAAGATGGGGTGAGCTCCCGTTCTTGCCCCAGCTCCTAGCAACCTAGCACAGGGGTCAGCAACCTTAAACACTCAAAGAGCCACAAAGGTCCTAACCGAAAGCCTCCCGTTCAATTCTGGAGCCGTCCGGAAGTCCGGTTCCCCCACCATAGAGTCTCCTCCTAGCGCGGCATCCTTTTTCCTCTGCCGGCCGGAAGTCCATTTCCCCCACCATAGAGACTCCTAGCGCGGCATCCTTTTTCTTCTACCTGTCCTAACCGAAAGCCAATTGTGGAGCTGTCTGGCGACAGGGAGCCGCAGCAGAGGGATGAAAGAGCCACATGTGGCTCCAGAGCCGCGGGTTGCCAACCCCTGACCTAGCAGTTCGAAAGCATGCAAATGCAAGTAGATAAATAGGTACCACTTTGGTGGGAAGGTAACTGCGTTCTGTGTGCCTTGGTGGATACACTTGCTGGCCACATGACCACAGAAGCATCTTTGCTAGTTCCCTTGGCTAGGAAGCAGGGATGATCACTGCCCCCTAGAGTCAGACATGACTGCGCAGGGGAAATCTTTACCTTTACCTTTACCTTATAACAGTTAGAGGTATCCAATGGAACAACGTCCCCCTAAATGTAGATGTTGGCCCTTCCAGAAAGTCACAAAGACCTGTTGTTTCCCTCAGCCTTTGGGACCAGGATAGTAGTGGAGCTTGTTATAGATGCATTATGAAGAGTTTTGGGAGAGGCTTCCTAGAAGCCTCAGTTGCATTGGACTGCATTATTTTATATTGCATTGGGCTGATGGTATTATTTTAAGTCTCTGTATTACTAGCCACCTAGAGACCCTAGGATGAGATGGAGGCGTCATGAATGCTATGAACAAACGAATGAACGTATGATCAAAAGCAGTATCATGTTACTGTGATGCAAGCTCCCTGCCTTTTATATCTGTGCTGTGTGTTGGATTCTGTAGATACCTATGATGGCTGTCTTCTCCTCTTCATTCAGCTCTGTTCACCAGCAATACAACCTGGAAAAATGGCTCAATCATCTGTTGGCTGCTTGTCCAGTCCTTCCAGCTACTATTAAGGAGGCTGGGAGACTCTCAGAAATGTACTCATGTCATGGCTTTTTCATTTCCTCCCCCCCGAGGTTGGGATCACTGGGGACACAAGGAACTTGCCACCCCTATCCCTTTCTGAACTTTTCCTAACCTCTAGATGGCTAGGTGGGAAATTACAAAGGCTCTTTGTAGTTCCACTTCTGTCTTGGATAATAGAAAGCGTTTGGGTGACATGGCTGACTGATGAAGGTACTATAGGTTGCTAAAAGCTGTGGTGGCGCTGTGGTTAGAATGCAGTATTGCAGGCTAATTCTGCCGACTGCCAATAGTTCCGCAGTTCGATTCTCACCAGACTCAGCCTTCCATCCTTCCGAGGTCAATAAAATGAGGACCCAGATTGTTGGGGGCAATATGCTGACTCTGTAAACCACTTAGAGAGGGCTGTAAAGCACTGTGAAGCAGTATATAAGTCTAAGTGCTATTGCTAAATGACTGGTCACTTAGTGACCATTTGAAGTTACAACAGAACCCTCCCCCCAAAAAGAAGCTATGACCACATTTCGGGTACTTGACAACTGGATCACCTCTATGGTTGGTTGCAGAATTTCATGGTCGTGTGACCATGATTTATGACATTTTTGGCTTTTTGGCTAGTTTCTGGCAAAAACCACCCATAGGTATATACCAATACGTTTAATGACTGTGACGGTCACCTAACAACCGCCGCAAAAAAAGTCATAAAATCGGGCCCAGTCACATGTGCTCCTTGACTCATGACCGCCATGACAAAAATTCCATGTTCCATTACAGTCGTAAGTCAACGACTACCTTTACAGCTTAAATAGGCCAGGGTTTATTTTTGATTAAAAATGACTCTCAGTTGAAATGTTTCCTATTTATCTGAATTAAGAGTGTTTACACAACAAGGTAACCTCATCCCCTTCCAAGGATTCAGTTAATCACGCTCAATGAACAGGCCTACGTTCATTGTCTATCCTTTTCAACTCTCAAAAGATCTGTTGGCTCTATCGTATCAACTTTATATTTGGTAGCTGCCCTGGTTGCAGAGTCTTCACAGGTGTCAAGCCCCTGAAGGATCTAGTGTGCATTTAGAAACTAAGCAGGATCAGGCTCGGTTGGTAGCTGGAGGACAGGAGATCATCAGGGTATTCCAGTTCTATAAACTATGCTGAGAAGTAAAACAAAACAAAACTTGGAGAAAGGTAAAAGAATAGGTCAGTGGTGGGTTGCTGCCGGTTCGGACCGGCTCTTTAGAACCAGTAGCTCTGACTCCAAGCCTAGAGCGAACCGGTTCTCTATGTACCTGAAAGTGGGCCCGCCCGCCCGTCCCTGGTTTATACTCACTTTTATTTCTGCTTCCGAAGCCCAGCTGATCAGGGGCGGCAGATTGAATTGCCACTCTGCAGCTGTTTTCCGTGCTTGTTGGCTCATTTGCAATGCGGAAGGGTTTTTTTTTAAAGTACTGAGCATGCGCAGAGGATCATTTTCGGGAAGGGACGCCCAAAACGTGCACTTCCATCGTGATGCGAACCGGTGGGGAAGGTAAGTAGAACCCACCCCTGGAAAAGGTGGTTTGATTTTATTTTTTGTAGAAAAATATGCATACAGGTAATCCTCGACTTACGACCACAAACGAGACCAAAATTTCTATTGCTAAGTGAGACGGTTGTTAAGTGAGTTTTGCCCCATGTTATGACCTTTCTTGCCACAGTTGTTAAGTGAATCACTGCAGTTGTTAAATAAGTAACATGGTTGTAAAGTGACTCTGGCTTCTCCATTTTCTTTGCTTGTCAGAAGGTCGCAAAAGGTGACTCTGGGACACGGCAACCGTCATAAATGTGAGCCAGTTGCCAAGTGTCCAGATTTTGATCAGGTGACCATGGGGAGGCTGCAACATCATAAGTCACTTTTTTCAGTGCCATTATAACTTTGAATGGTCATTAAATGAAAGGTTTTAAATTGAGGACTACCTGGATTTGGAGATTCTCGGTCATCCAGGTCATGGTTGTCCCAAAGGTGCTTTTTTTTCCAAGAGGCAACTGGACTTTCTGGTTTTTCTTTGAAGACGTTTCACTTCTCATCCAAGAAGCTTCCACCATCCAGCCAGAGCTGAAGAAGCTTCTTGGATGAGAAGTGAAATGTCTTCAAAGAGAAACCAGAAAGTCCAGTTGCCTTTTGAAAAAAAAAAAGCACCTTTGGGACGACTACCTGGATTGTTATTTTCATATAGGCATACATTTTATAACAAAGAGTTTAGATCTTCCAAATCTCAAAATTGAGAATGGATCTGAAGCGGGGTGGGTTCTAACTTACCTTGCCGCCGGTTCGCTTCCTCCCGGGCCGTGTGGCTGTGCGCACATTGTGTGCCGCATGGCCGCACATGCGCAGTGCTGAAAACTCGGCTTCTGTGCATGCACAGAAGCAAAAACCAGCAAAAAATTCCAACCCCCCCCAAACAAAAAAAAAATATGGCGGCGGTCCACGGACCGGCACCGACAGAACCAGCTCCGTGGTGTCACCACCGGTTTACTACCGGTTCTATAGAACCGGTGCAAACCGGGAGGAACCCACCTCTGATCTGAAGTCACCAGCAAGGTATCTGTTTGGCATTAAAAAAGCTTTCAGATTCAACCCAGGTATACATAGGTAGGGTTATGAAAGACCTATCTCTAAGGTTGCTTCTAGATGATCATTTATTGTCATGTCAGCATGGGAATATACTCATAAGAATTCTGTACAGGTAGTCCTTGACTTACAACAGTTCATTTAGTGACCGTTCACAGTTACAACATCACTTTAAAAAGTGACTTACGATCATTTTTTACTTATGATTGTTGCAGCATCCCCGTGGTCATGTGATCAAAATTCAGACATTAGGCAACTGAGTCACAGTTATGACCTTTGCAGTGCCCTGGGATCATGTGATCCCCTTTTACGACCTTCTGACAAGCAAAGTCAATGGGAAACCCAGATTCACTTAACAACCGTGCTATTAACTTAACAACTGCAGTGATTCACTTAACAACTGTGGCAAGAAAGGTCATAAAATGGGGGCAAAACTCACTTAACAAATGTCTCACTGAGCAACATAAATTTGGGGCTTAATTGTGGTTGTGTGTTGAGGACTACCTGTACAACATTATTATTAATCTGTAATTCCTACACCATCTTCCAATTTTCCCAGATTTTCTCCCAGTTTTTGTTTTGCTGAAAATATGATAATAAGGGAAAGCAAAACAGGACTGTATATTTTTGACATTGGATCTGAAATGTATGCAAGGTGGGGGGGAGTTCTGTATACAGAAGATGAATCATATGTCAGAGATGTCTTTTGTTTCCCTGATTGCTTACCAGAGTTCCTGTTGCATAATAATTTCTTGCTCTGCAGCTCAGCTCTTTTCCACTGAAGGATATTGAGTTCTATGTTTAATATTTGCATATTATTTGTCTGACAAATAATCCTTCTGTGAAACCCGAATTATCATATTTTGGACACATTATGCAAAGACCCAGTTCCCTTGAGAAGTCCGTAATGTTTTGAAAGGTAGAAGGAAAGAGAAGAAAATGATGACCAGCAGCAAGGTGGATAGCCTCGATTAGAGCATTTTGGGTGCATATTGGAAGACCTGAAGAATGAGGTTGGAGACAGATCATGCTGTAGAAAATCTATCCATATGGTTGCTACGAGTTGACACTGAAATGACGGCATGTAATCCATCCATCCATCCATCCATCCATCCATCCATCCATCCATCCATCCATCCATCCATTAATCAATCACTCACTCACTCACTCACTCAATCAATCAATCAACAGCATATTTGACACTGATGTGATCCTTGGACTGCTAAAGCTTAGAGGACTATGTGATTTCTTAACTAATCATGTGTATTTGTGTGTGTGTATGTGTGTATCGATGGTCTATGTTCAATGCGTACTGTATGTGGGCGCATATTTCTTGGTGGATGTTTGTATATGATGATTGAAATGCTCTTTTTTTTGGGGGGGGGGAGAGCAATAGCTAGGCAGCAGAAGCAGAAATGGCTAATTATTAAGGCTAGCAATTCTTGATTGCAAAAGCCAGATGATGGGATGACCACTAGATGGCAGCAGAAAGACAGAGAATTCTGTAGTCCTTTGCTGTTACTTAATGGATAACTGAATTTTTGCACCCTAAAGCTGATAGCCACATGGTAGTGAGAGTGGGAGTCTTAAGAACTATATGGACCTGATGTATGCTTTGATTAAGTATCTTGAAACTGGTCTGACATCCGGGCTAATTTTCATATGATTCACCTGCTACTATTTGCTGCTATTATTTAGTTATTTTTTAAAAAAAATATTTAATATGTTGTAATATTATTATCAAGAACAAGTTTGGTTAGTGGTTAAGATATCAGAAAGAAGGTAATGGAAAACCACTTCCCAATCTCCCATGGCTGCCCAATAGGAAACAATAGTACTGATGGAAGAGAATATTTGTAGTTTAGGGTTGGACCTTGGGGGTCTTTGGTGTCCGCTGAGCTCGGTGGTTTTCTTGCAGGCATTTTTTTTTTAATTAGCCAAGTGTGATTGGACACACAAGGAATTTGTCTTGGTGCATATGCTCTCAGTGTACATAAAAGAAAAGATAAGTTCGTCAAGAATCATAAGGTACAACACTTAATGATAGTCCGGGTACAAATAAGCAATCAAATCATAGTAGGAACCAGTCAATATAAATCGTAAGGATACAAGCAACAAAATTACAGTCATACAGTCATTTGTGGGAGGAGATGGGTGATGGGAACGATGAGAAGATTAATAGTAGTGCTGACTTAGTAAATAGTTTGACAGTGTTGAGGGAATTCTTTGTTTAGCAGAGTGATGGCGTTCGGTGGGAAACTGTTCTTGTGTCTAGTTGTTCTGGTGTGCAGTTCTCTATAGCATCGTTTTAAGGGTAGGAGTTGGAACAGTTTGTGTCCAGTATTTTATGGTTC
>QLTV01004015.1:1222788-1235661 GCA_003457575.1 Thermophis baileyi | reverse complement strand
CGATTCGCCCTCTTGCTGCATCCGCTGCCGGAATTCATAGCGCCGGACAATTTTGGACGGGGTGGGAGCATAGTGGGTCTTCAGCGTTGCTTGAAGAACTTGCCACGGGACGCTCTGGACCGGAGTTGGGTCTGACAGCGACTCCGCGGTGTCAAACACCTCGGGGCCACAGTGACTCAAGAACACAGCTCTTTTGCGGTTGTCGGTCAGACCCAACATATCGTTTGCTTCCAGGAAGCAGTCGAATCGCCGCATGCAGGAGTCCCATTTCTCCCTGGTCGGGTCGACAGGCGCCGGCGGGTGGGAGGTGGACATAGCGGCAGAAGGAGGCAGGAAGATGGCTGCCTGGCTGGTTGAAAGTGCTGAAGAAGCTAGTCACAGGTCTCCTGGCCCAAGCCCTCGTCGCCACTGTTAGATAGTGGGTAGAGATGACAGGAGACAGACTTCCAAAGCAGCTCTTTATTTCAGCTCTTGTGTAAGCAACCAGCAAAGAGCAGTCTGACAGCTTGCCCTTTTATAGGGAGCTGTCAGACAGACCAGCCAATAGCGTTTGAGCTTTTTCCCGCTCAAACGCTGGACCTGGTTGGAACCATGCAACACAGTTGAAACAGTTAGAACATAACGCCTTCACTGTATGTTTTCTCCTTCTTCCTCCTGGGCTGACGACTGATATCACACAGAAGCCTTTTTCTATTCTGAAGTGTCCTATCTTTTCCCCCTGCAGCACAAGCTACAACAAAGTTCTGCTCCTTAGCTTATTATTCAAACGCTATGCTTAAAAAAAAATATTAAATAGCTTAGAATAAAAAAACAAAACTACATAATGAAATAAAATATGGTCCTGAACGAGAACAATAAAACAATAAAAAAGTCAGTCAGCAGAACTCTGGAAGGCAGAATTCTGTCAAAGATGTAATAAAAACAGCAGGTTGGAAAGCTAACCCAAGTTTTCAAAAGTTTTTGTATTCCATTAATGTAATATACCAGATGTTATGTAATGAATATATATAGTTGTGTTAAGCCCTGCTAAAGTGAAACTAACCTTTAGATGACCCTAACGGTTAACTCCAACTGTTTTGGAGGGAAACTTAGAATATTCATATTGGGGCGGGCTTTTTCAAGTATTATGTTTGGTTAAGGTCCTGTGGGCCCAGAGTATAAATTACAGGGATTTGCCTGCAGTTCCTCAGTTCCAGTTTTCAGTCAATAAATGTTGTTGTATCTATTATGGTCTGTTTCTTGCCTGCTGAAGCCCACTACACAATACCAGAGGAATTTTGGTTTTGGACAGCTTAAAACTGTAATGCGGTTACAATCAGATGGCGTCAATTAGATGGAGAGCAGACAATTCTTGATTGGGAACTAAGGTTTGGAGACAGACAGTTTGACAAGGTGGCGAGGAAGGAGGGAGGGAGGGGGAGGGGGAGAGAGAGAGAGAGAGAGAGCGAGAGAGAGCGAGAGCGAGCGCTCAGTGTTACATATTGTGGTTAATAGTCCATACCTGATAGTTTTTCACTTCCCCTTCAAATAAGAAATATCCTGCCAGCATCATGGGATCAAGTGGTGTCACTAAAGTATGTGAGCTTATGAATATCTGGCCATGTACAGCCTCAAGTTCTTCTTATGTTGGAATTTTGTCAGGGTGTTTTACGCTGGAGAGATTTCTAGTTTTGTGACCTGCTTTCCAGGATGTGGTTTCTGTTTTGGTGATAGATATGAGTGGGCATATCTTTCTGTAATTTGCTTGAGTTGTTGGAATAATGATGTCAGGGGAAATCACACTGAAAAATCTAAGGGCTAATTTCCCCTTTGTGCCTTTAAAAACGAATCAGCTGGGCTAACTCAGGGTATTGTACTAATAAGGAATTCTGTGGCATATCACAGTCATAGTACATAGAAAACACATATAACATTTTGTGTAGGCCACAAGTAAGCCAGAAATTAGCTGCCTAATAACTAGGACTATGGTGCTGATTCTCCACTGGCACCCTCTATATGTAGAAGGGATTTGTCAGACTTTAATCTGATGCCCTAAAGCAGCGGTTCTCAACCTGTGGGTCGCGACCCCTTTGGAGGTCGAATGACCATTTCACAGGGGTCGCCGTGCGCATTAGCCCACCATCTTGGTGCCACCGTCACTGCAGGGGTGAAATGCTCCCGGTTTGGCTGTGCCTGCGGGTCGCCGGATAGCCAGTAGCGACAGAAGCAGGAGACTTCGCCCACCCGCCCGGACGCAGCCATTTGGGTTCATTTACCCTCTGCGCATGCGCAGAACGCTTTGCGCATGCGCAGAGGGTAAAAGAACCCAAATGGCGGCGTCCGGGTGAAGTCTCCCGCTTCCGACGCTATCAGCTGTCCGGCAACCCGCAGGCAAGCCCGAACCGGGAGCATTTCACCCCTGGTGCCACGCCCCCTTTGTCACCTCATCCTGCATGGGGAGGGGGCAGGGAGGTCGCGTTGGCGCGGCGGCGGGGGGGTCATGGGGGGTCGCAGCATTAGGAAGGTTGAGAACCACTGCCCTAAAGATACTTTAGAGCAGTGATAGTGAACCTATGACATGTGTGTCAAAAGTAACATGCCATGAGGTTTTGGGTGACATGACAGCATTCATCAACATCCAACAACTATTCTCCAAAGCATGGCCTATTCTCGCACAATTTTTGAAGGCTGCGGAGACCACGTAAGAATGGGTGTGCTTTCACATGGCCTCCTGAGTCTCTGAAAATTGCACAAGAATGGGGTGTCCTTTCACCTGGTTTTCAGAAGCTGCAGAAGCTGAGGAAGAACATTCTCTAAAGCTACTTCAAGAACCAAGGCCTCGTGCGACCTGGACTCGGCTTTGGGTAGGCTGCAGAGGGGACTATCAATAGAAAGAAAACACTTCCCGAAGGTAAAGAAGATATTGACACTCTGGAAAGAGTGCAGAGAAGACCAACAAAGATGATTAGGGGGCTGGAGGCTAAACCATATGAAGAACAGTTGTAGGAATTGGGTATGTCTTATCTAGTGAAAAGAAGGACTAGGCGTGACATGATAGCAGTCTTCCAATATTTGAGGGGCTGCCACAAAGAAGAGGGGGGCTAACTTATTTTCCAAAGCACTAGAAGGCAAGGCAAGAAACAATGGATGGAAACCAATCCAGGAGAGAAGCAACCTGGAATTAAGGAGAAACTTCCTATCAGTGAGAACAATTAACCAGTGGAACAATTTGCCTTCAGAAGTTGTGGGTGCTCCAACACTAGAGCCTTTTAAGAAGAAACTGGACAACCACTTGTCAGGAATAGTATAGGGTTTCCTGCCTAAGCAGACGGAACCTTGTGGTACCCCACTGCTTACTTCTCTCCATGTAGACTTAGACCCATTAAGGACTACTCATTGAGTACGGTTTGTCAGCCAGTTGCAAATCCATCTGGTGGTGAAGCTATCTATCCCACTTTTTTCTAGCTTACGAAGAAGTAGGTTGTGGTCTACTTTGTCGAATGCCTTGCTGAAGTCAAAGTATATTATGTCCACAGTATTTTGCTGTTCTATTAATTTAGTCACTATGTTGAAGAATGAAATAAGATTGGTTTGGCATGATCTGTTTTTAACAAACCCGCGGTGGCTGCTAGTTATTACTTTACTTGTTTCTAGGTGTTGACAGATCTGTTTTTTATTATCTTTTCCAGTATCTTCCTGGGTATTGATGTTAGGCTGATTTGCCTGTAGTTTCCTGGGTCTGTTTTTTTTCCTTTTTTGAAGATGTGAACCACATCAGATCTTTTCCAGTCCTCTGGTAGTTCCCAGGTGCTTGAAAGATGCAGTGGTGCAGTGATTCTGAGATGACATCTGCCAGCTCCTTTAGAACTCTGGGATGTAATCCGTCAGTTCCTGGTGATTTGTATTCATCAAGGTCAGACAGGTATTCTCTTACTATTTTTTTTTGTGCTTATTTTAACTTTTAGTCTGTTTTTTGCAGTTATGTTTCCTCTAACAGTTGTATTTGAACATACCAGGAGGAGATCAAAATATAGAAAATTGGTTTGGAGAAAATGCAAGTGTCTGTGTACATGCAACATGATTTCAAACAGGATAAAAATCCAGACAGGTCTTTATTTCCAACCCAACCTGGAGACAGCTGGTTAGCTTATGGGCAGTACTAAGCTTTCATTCTGCTTTGCTCTCAGACTTCTGCTTTGCTCTCAGACTTCTGCTCTCAGACTTCTGCTTTGCCCTACGGCTTCTACCCTTTTGCCCTTTCTACAGAGAGCTGAAATTCCAGGTCTTCAGAGTCCTTCTCCTGACATTGAGTTGAATGGGCTGTAAAGTGGCCTGAAGTTATTTGAGCATTTTTTAAATAAAATAGTCATTCTATAGGCTTGAACACTTTCCAGCTCTTCTGGGAGATTCTAGTAAAACCTTTACTGCGGAGAAGAAATGGGAGCTATTGGGTTTTATGAGCAGAGATGATGGAACAGATATTTTCACATATCCGTTTTGTTCATTATATTTCTCTCTGGATGGTCCTTGTTTTCCACAGACTCCAGGATTCAGAAACAAGATTGCTGCTAATCAGTGGATATGATCCCAGTCAAGGCTAAGCAACGTATGTGTGATAATAAGAAATTTGACGGAACGTAAACATTGTAAATCCTGATACATTTAGGTTTGCTCCTCATGGCTGTCATAAAGAGCTATCCAGCAGTTGCAGATCCAGGAAAGAGTTAAATCAACATATTGAAGAAGCTACTTGGATAAGCAGCGAAATGTTTAGAACCAACAAGAAACGTCCTGCTATCATGATTTGTCTTCCAGTTAAATCAATACTCTTTCTGCCCCTACTGGCAATTCTACCTACCATAGGAACAATAATAGCAAATGTCGCTGCCCTTATTTATTGTATAAAGCAGCGGTCCCCAACCTTTCCAGTTTTGTGGACTGGTGGTGGGTGGGGGAGAGGGGATGGTTCTGTGTGAGTGGTGCGCGAGCATATGCAAGCACACACAGCTCCATTTGCACAAGCAGTGGGCACGCCCACATGCAGCTCACACAAATGGAGCTTTGTGCAGGTGCTTGACCGCTGCTCGCACAAATGGAGTTGCATGTGCGCACACTCGTTCAGTTCTGAACGGGCCGCAGCCCAGGGGTTGGGGACCCCTGGTATAAAGTGTTGTGGGTGTGAAAGATGATAGACACCTAAACCCATCGATGATTCTCTGCTTGCTAACAAGAAGCCATAGCTGTAGCTGTTGCTACTGCTGATTAGCTGCTGTTCAGACTGAACAGCTTAGAATACACTGCCAACCACTTTCTAGAGCAGGGGTGTTAAACTCGCGGCCCGCGGGCCAGATACTTCACGTGCTGGCCACGCCCACCCCCATTTTAGCAAAGGGGAAAAAAGACGTGATACGTCACGTGACAACAACTTGACGACGCGAGTTTGACACCCCTGTTCTAGAGTATAAGGATGCCCACTTCACCACTGGAGTGTGTGCTGCTTGCTATTGTGGGAACCCCCCCCCGCTCCTAGAAGAATGAAATATTTTGGGGAATATTAAAAGAGGAAGAATATTATATTTCCCCAAAAGAGATGTGGAAAAACATGCTCTTAGAGCAGGGGGGTCAAACTCGTGATGACATGTTGTCATCACCTGACATATCACAACTTCCCCCTCTTCGCTAAAATGGGGGTGGGCATGGCCAGTGTGTGACGCATCTGGCCTGTGGGCTGTGAGTTTGACACCCCTGTCTTAGAGGCAGAAAGCAGCCCCAATTTCCTGCAGAGTAAAACAGGGCCAGCCTAGCCACAAACAAAACACCTTCACCTCCAGGTGATGGGATTAAGGACAGGACATGACCTTAACCCCATTCATTGAGAAAAGTGGAAACAATACTGGTCCATTAAGAAAGGCAGGCTAGAGGCAATAGATAAGAGGATAAAATCAATTACGCATGCCTGACAGGATTAAGACCAAGGAAGCTGATAATTAAGACCCATCAAGAGCCTTTGCGAAACAAGTAAAACCCATCAAATAATAAAAGCACACAACACAAATCTCAAAATTACAAAATACTGTAAGCCAGCGGTTCTCAACCTGTGGGTCGCGACCCCTTTGGGGGTCGAACGACCATTTCACAGGGGTCGCCGCGCGTGTTAGCCCGCCAACTTGGTGCCATCATCACTGCAGGGGTGAAAAGGTCCCGGTTCGGCCGTGCCTGCGGGTCGCTGGAAAGCTGGTAGCCCGGACGCCGCCATTTGGGTTCTTCTACCCTCTGCACATGCGCAGAATGCTTTGCGCATGTGCGGAGGCGCATGCGCAGAGGGTACAAGAACCCAAATGGCAGCCTCCGGGCGGGTGGGCGCAGCCTCCCGCTTCCGTGGCTACCGGCTCTCCGGCGACCCGTAGGCGCGGCCGAACTTGGAGCATTTCACCCCTGGTGCCACGCCTTGTCATCTCATTGCGCGCGGGGAGGGCGTCATGGCGGCAGGGCGCAGTGGTGGGGGGGTCGCGGCATTAGAAAGGTTGAGAACCACTGCTGTAAGCTGTATTGACCTCCTCCTGGAGCTTTGAAAACATCTGGCTGGCCACCATTTCTTAAATATCATTGATGAAACAAAGTGGCCCTCAACCTCAAATAATTGACAATATTGACAAATGCATGATTTAACAATTTTAGAAGACGTCCATCGCTGAACGATTTGCTTTTTGCATAATGTAAAGTGTGAAAGTCATCCCAATAAGTCTTGAATGGTCAAAGGCGCAAATATCTGAATGGATGCTACCTCTGATTTTGCTCTGCAGTGCAGCATAATACCCACCCTTTTAAAAATGAGAAATATTACTAGGGTATGCCACATATTTGTCACAGGGAGATCCTTCTCTGTGGTAATGCTCTGACTTTGGAATATCCTCCAAAGCATTTCAGAGTTCTTGACTTGGTAGTTGCGACTGAGTCCAATCTCCTGTTCAATGCATTAGTCTAAGGGTCCCTGGGCCATTCAACCACTGCCCATAATTTCCCTAGCTATTTTTTTTGCTGTTGAACTGCTGTTATTGTATGGAAGCATTTTATTGATTTATTTGTATTTTACAAACAACTCAAGGCGGCAAGCAGAACAATCAACCAATGGAACAGCTTGCCTTCGGAAGTTGTGGGAGCTTCATCAAGAAGAGACTGGACTGCCATTTTTCAGAATTGGTGTAGGGTGTCCTGCTAGTGCGGGGGGTTGGACTAGATGACCTACAGTACAAGGTCCCTTCCAACTCTTTTAATCTGTTAATTTCCCCTCCTTCTGTTTTATCCACACAACAACCCTGTGAGGTGAGTTGGGCTGAGAGAGTGACTAGCCCAAGGTAACCCAGCTGGCTTTCATGACTAAGGGGGGAACACATAGTCTCCCACTTTTTAGCCTGGTGCCTTAACCACTGGACTAAACCGGGTCATTTAACTAAAATATGCCACGGCCCATGTTGCAACCTGACTTCATAATTCTGTGTTTTATGGTGGTAGAGAACAAAGTGTGTCCTTCTCCTTCAGAGGTTTGTGAGGTGCTCTCTTACTTTCCTTGTGTTATCTTTTCCCATGCTAGAAAATTCTTTCCCTGCAGAATTAATAATATCCATACGGACAATATTCTTTTAGTCACCACATTCAATGTACTTCTGTGTCCAGAGATACCTGTGTAGAGGTTTTGAAATGTAAAATAAAATTTATATGAATGTTAGATTTGTTATTCTTTATTAGCTGATTTTATAATATTTCTGTCATTTAAGTTTTATAGTAATATCGCATTTTAAAAATGAATATATACTACTATGGTAGTATATTGCCTTTGGCAAGGAATGAACAGAATAGAAAATGTAAAAATGCATAAATAAGAGTGTCTTTTCAGAAGAAAGTAAATCTACATAGGACAGCAGTGCCTGAAAATTAGAGATGCAAATGTGTGAATTTTTGTCACTCATTTTTAATATATATACACACGCACACCTTTTGAATAAGCATTCACAATAGCTCAGCATTTGTTTCTGGGATGGCATAAATAAAATATCCATTTTTCCACTCTGAAATGTATTTATGGGTTTTTAAGGCTGCTTTAATTTTAACACTATAAGAGATTTACAAATTGGTCTTCCTCATCTTTGTATCATAATAAGATTTGCAATTTTTTAAATTTTCTAAGTACCTTGAAATAGCTGGGTATTTTTTTTAAAGAGCAGAAGAATATATTTAAAATTTAGACTACCTCTTTCAAACCAAGCTATATACATGTTTTAAACAAGCTAATCTGAAACCTAGGTGAAATGTTAATATATATTGCTAGTCCATGTATGCTATACCATACCCTAAATAACAAACAAACAAACAAATAAATATAGAAAATTATTGGGATTGAATCTTCCGGAATGCCTAGCCAGGATGTCTGGACATTTGAATCCTAAATATATCTGGAAAGAAACAAGTGGGGAAAAGCTGAGAGATTTAGAGCTCTGCATTTTATAGCTCTTCAACTTGAACTAAATTTCTTTTCTATAACCTTTTTGAGCCAGATTTCAAAATTACGCACCATAAGGCAAGTGCATCAGAGGTGGATTCCTCCCGGTTTGGACCGGTTCGCTCGAACTGGTAGCAACCTGCTGGTGACATCACGGTGATGTCATGGAGCCGGTTCAGTCGATGCTGGTCCGTGGACGCCGCCATCTTTTTTTTGGATTTTTTTTTTTTGAAAAAAAAATTTTTTTGGGAATTTTTTAAAATTTTTTTTCTTCTGTGCATGCACAGAAGCCGAGTTTCCGGCACTGCGCATGCATCACCATCTTGTTTTTGGCTTTTTTTGGTTTTGGATTTTTTTAAAATTTTTTTGGCACTGCACACATGTCCACAAGGCGCGGCCACGCGGCGTGGGAGGAAGCGAACTGGCAGTGAGGTAAGTTAGAACCCACCCCTGAAGTGCACAAAGGGTAAGTATGATATAACACAAATAATATATAGACTTTTAAAACTGTCTCCTTCATTTGCGGTGAAAATAAATTCTAGAACTTTTTTATAAATGTACATGAAGCTACAACAAGGTGTACCCAGAGGTACTTTAACATGCTATTCTGTTCTATAGCTATTTGTAATGGCAGAGAAATAACATTCCTTAAAAATCTTCTGCGTTTGTCCTCACAGAATAAGCTTTGTCCTGAACAATGAATCCTCCATCAACTCACATCAACACATCTCAATGATCTGATTGAAGATGATCCTGCAATTTGCCTTATTGAAAAATAAAGCCCAGGGGAAAAGTAGGTAGCTCAGGAAAAGAAAAATAGTAATTAAAAAGTTTGTTAAGTTTCAAACCAGTAGCCATTTATATACTGGGTAAATATCACAATCATTGTATTATTTCAGCAATACTGATAAAATAAAGCATAGAAGCTATCTGAGCACAAGACGGTTGGAAACAAATTTTTTCTTCTTTAAAAAAAATCAGAGTTGGTAGTTGTGCTGCATGCATGTGCATTCTGATGTTTTTACCTTGTGTATATATGTACAGTGTGTGTGTATTTGATCCCACAAAGTATCTATTAAAGATGATAAGATTGGAATAGCTGCAAACAGTAGGTATTATGGATCATCTGTTAGGAAACATCCACTAGTGAAGAGAAGGACCAGGGGAGACATGATAGTGTTCCAATTTTTTAGGGGCTGCCACAGAGAGGAGGGGGTCAAGCTATTTTCCAAAGCACCTGAAGGCTAGACAAGGAATAATGGATAGAAACTGATCAAGGAGAGATTCAACCTAGAAATGAGATTTTTTTCTGACAGTGAGAACAATCAACCAATCCCTGGTTTNTATGGCACGCGTGCCACAGGTGGCACGTGGAGCCATATCTGAGGGCACGTGAGGCGTTGCCCTATGTCAGTTCCAGCTGATTTTCGGCCTTCTTTTCAGCTGTTTTCGCTCTCCCCAGGCTTCAGGAAAGCCTCCTGAACCCTGGGGACGGCGAAAAAGGGCCCAACGGACCAACTGGAAGTTCAGAAACAAACTTCCGTTTGGCCCGTTTGGCCCGTTTGGCTGTTTTTCGCTCTCCCCAGGCTTCAGGAGGCTTTCCTGAACCCTGGGGAGAGCGAAAAACAGCCCAACAGGCCTACCAGAAGTCCAGAGGCTTCAGTGAGGCCTGTGCGCATGCGCAGGGGGGGCAGCGCGGGGGGGTTGTGCGCATGCAAAGGGGCAGCATGGGGAGGAGGGCATTGCATTATGGGTGTGGGCACATGCGCGCACGCTATCACATGCGTGCGCACGCTTTTGGCACCCGAGCCAAAAAAGGTTCGCCATCACTGGTGTAGGGTCTGCTTTGGTGGGGGGGTTGGACTAGATGACCTACAAGGTCCCTTCCAACTCTGTTTATCTGTATCTGTATCACTCATCATTTATTAAGAATTGGGTCTTTTCTGTGCCTCCAAAGGATATGGCCTCTCAGTGAATAGGTAGAGGTTGCTTCTCTCCATATAGTTTGAAGAGCTTTGTTCTCTACAAAGGCAGCAGACAAGGAAAAAAGGAAGTTGCTAAATCATATGAAGTGAGTGGTCCTTGGTGCTCTCTGAGCTTGGTGTTTTCTTGCAGATGTTTCATTACCCAACTAGGTAACATCCTCAGTACCAATCAGTGCTGATGATGTTACCTAGTTTGAGTAATGAAAGGTCTGCAAAAAAACAACAACCAAGCTCAGAGAGCACCAAGGACCCCTCATTTCAACCCTGAGCTACAAATATTCTCCTTTATTGGTATTATATGGAGTCCTTGGTGGTCTTTGAACTTGGTTGTTTGCTTGCAGACATTTCATTAACCAGCCAGGTAACATCATCAATGCACTGATTGGTATTGATGATGTTACCCAGCTGGGTAATGAAACATGTGTAAGAAAACTTACAGAGCACCAAGAACTCCACAATTCAATCCTCAGCTACAGATATTCTCTTCTGTGGGAACTGCTAAATCATTTTTGAAGCGTGCACAATCCTCTCTATTCACAGGCAAGTACACATCCATGCTGGAACAGGTGAATAGTTTCTGTTGGATTCAGTCACATCTGCATCCTTCTGATGCAATATTTTATAGCAATGTGGTCAGTATAATAGTCTTCGGAGTGTATTTGCAAAGGATGGTAAAAGTAAAGATAAAGGTTTCCCTGTCTAGTCATGTCTGACTCTAGGGCATGGTGCTTATCTCTGTTTCTTGGCTGAAGGAGCCAGCATTGTCCGAAGACATTTTCTGTGGTCATGTGGCCAGCATGGATGTATGTCAAAGGTGGATGGAACACAATTATCTTCCCGCCGAAGTGGTACCTATTAATCTACTGCTATTTTCATGCATTTAAACTGCTAGGTGGGCAGGAGCTGGGGCAAGGAACAGGAGTTCACCCCATTGCACGGGGCTCAGGTCTCGAACCCAGGCTTCCACTGACAAGCTCAGCATTTTTGAACCATTGAGCCATCACAGGAACACCAAATAATCAGAATGTCATATGAGATGTTACCTAGCGTCCTGCCACGAATGATCCGATTTTAATGGAAAATTCCATTGCTTCTCTATTTTTTTTTAATGGATCTATTTGATTCTGTTGTTTCAGATTTCTGCAGGCTGAGGCCAGATGGACACCAGGTACTACTCCATGGTGTAATCAAATCCCCGCAGACAGAGAACTGAAATGGAAACCCCCTCACTTATCCATAGGGACTGTAGATTCTCTTCCCCACTTCCCGCTCCCTGTGTGAATACTGAGAATGGACAGATGTATGGGATATACTCTCAATGCTATTAAACAGGATAATCTCTTTACAATGCCTCCTTAGAAATCTCACATTTGCGACATTTCATCTGAAATCCAGTTATCTGGCAAAAAGCCAAGGCTGGATAAATATTCATGGTGTCACATAAAATAAAATAAAAAAATACTCAGGAAACCGCAACATGGGGGCCAAGCGGTAACTGGGCCATAAAGCGGATTCTCGTGGATACATGCTTCGATCATGCTTCCACGCAGAAAGCTATTAAGGTTGTCTTTCTACTGCGATGGAAACTGAATTGTAATAATGTTTTGCATTATCTGGAGATGTTGTGCATTTTCTGCATGATTTTGCATCATATTGTGTCCATATCTAATTTCCTAAGCATTACTCCCCCCCCCCACAAGAGTTATGCTTTTGATATGGGTTGGGACTTACTGGCAGCTAAACAAATCGATTGGTCTTTTTTTATAGGTAAGAACCACAGTTTCCTTGGCAAGATCTTCAGAAGTGGTTTGCCACTGCTGCTTCTTCCTAGGGTTGTGAAAGAGTGACTGGTCCAACTAATACATCAAACTGGCTCTCTGTTATAAGCATTAATTGTCTGATAATATCCAGCAATCACTATTGTTAAAACATCACATTGATGTTTTTGCCATGATAGTGAGCACTGGTTAGAATGCAGTATTGCAGGCTAACTCTGCCCATAGCAGGAGTTCGATCCTGACAGGCTCGAGGTTGACTCAGCCTTCCATACTTCCGACATTGGTAAAATGAGCATTCAGATTGTTGAGGGCAATATGCTAACTCTCTAAACTGCTTAGAGAGGGCTGTAAAGCACTATGAAGCAGTATATAATTCTAAGTGCTACTGCTATTGCTGTTTGCAGGAGGGATGCATTCTGAGACAGAGAAATTCATAGTCAAAACCATTACAGATTTATGCCATTGTGAATGTAGACAGTCAGAAGCTGAGTTAGAATAAGTCCTATAGGATACATAGGGCCAGGATTGAAAATGTATTTTAAATGTATAAAACTGCAGAAGTTATGGCTGTTCCATTACTGGAGGTTTTTAAGAAGAGATTGGGCAGCCATTTGTCCAGAATGGTATAGAGCAG